>JAHWGI010000346.1:190000-192500 GCA_029379305.1 Frankliniella fusca | reverse complement strand
AGATTTACGGTACCCGCAAAAACTCGTTCCTTTTTTTAATGACTGCGGGGGGCTCGCCACGCCATGCTACTTGCATCCCCCGAGGAGGGGTGGGGTGGGGTGGGGTGGGGTGGGGTGGGGTGGGGTGGGGTGGGGTGAGGTGGGGTGGGGTGGGGTGGGGTGGGGTGGGGTGGGGTGGGGTGGGGTGGGGTGGAGTGGGGTGGGGTGGGGTGGGGTGGGGTGGGGTGAGGTGGGGTGGGGCGGGGCGGGGCGGGGTGGGCTTGTGCGGGCCCGTGCTGTGCGAGGGTCGCGCGAAGACGTCGGACTTACCGGCGAACTGGGGAGGGCGGGGATGAGTGGGGGGAGGGGGGGGGGACGTTTGATCGGAGAGGAAAAGAAAACCAGAAAAAGAAGCGTGCACTGTAAAAAGCAGTCAGTTTACGTGAAAATTCTTCATAAGGTGTTTTCGGAAAATTACCATTACAAATCGTAAAATAACAAGCACTTTACCTATCGACTTGAAATTCGATTACGAGCAAGAATAGTTTGTCGTAAATTTACAACATTTTACGTAAGTTGTTATTTACAGAAGAAATCGAAAAGCTACAAACATCTTTTTCATAGTGTGGAAGCGGATCGAGTTGCGAACGGTGAGGCGAACGGCTGGGCGGTACAGTACGCGTCTCCCATACTCTTTCTCTCCCTCCTCCTCCCTCCCTCCTCCTCCTCAGGTGCGTTGGGACGGCAGCCATGCCAGCGTGGCCAGTCGGCGGGATTCGGAGAGGGGAAGGGAAGGGAACAACGGGACAACCGGGTAACAAAACCCGCCATGATTGTTCCCCGTCCCCGCCGTGGACCCGCCGTGGACCCGCCGTGCCCCTGCGGGTCCCGCCAGGACCAATCATAGATCCACACAACGACCGAACCGCCTAGCACTGCGTCCGTCCGACCAACCCCCTCTCTCTCTCTCTCTCTCTCTCTCTCTCTCTCTCTCTCTGTCTCTCTCCCTCCTCCCTCCCCCCCTCCCTCTTTCTTCTACTATTCCTCTACATTCTTTCGCTATAGCGTATGTTTGTGGTTGTTTTATCGTATTTCAGCTCGTCAATATTAACTTTTTTTTCTAGAAAAGAAACCGTTGTCTCAGTGTGAGCAATAATACTTTCTGTGGCTCGGCGTGGGCCTCACAGCGCTACTTGCAGCTATCTTGGAGCAGGGCGGGGCGCGCACTCGTTCCCGGGCCGCTAGTTTGCATAACTTAGGAATCAACTTTCCCCCGAAACTTTGCCTTTCCTCACTGACAATAATTCATGGCCGGACGGGATGGGACGGGACCGGCCATCATGTCCCTGAGCAGCGCCCGACCAGCTGCTGCGCGAGGAGCTCCAGGTCCAGGCCCAGATCCAGGAAGAGTCCCTCGGGACCCTGGGAGGTTGTCGAGACCAGCTGCTACGTGAGGAGGTGCAGGTCGTGGTCCAGGACCAGGACCAGATCCAGGTCCAGATCCAGGAAGAGTCCCTCGGGACCCTGGGTGGTTGTCGAGACCAGCTGCTGCGTGAGGTGGTGCAGGTCGTGGTCCAGGACCAGGACCAGATCCAGGTCCAGATCCCGGATCAGAACCAGATCCAAAAAGAGTCCCTCGGGACCCTGGGCGCCGGGCGGTTGTCGAGACCAGCTGCTGCGTGAGCAGGTCCAGGTCCAGGACCCGATCCAGAAAGGGTCCCTTGGGACGTTCGTCGCACTCGCTCCCAAAGCGGCGAGTCCTCGTTCTAAATCTGCAGTGCTTGAACAAGTGTTGTTCGACCTCAGCTGTGTCCAAGATCACTTGAGATCACAATCTGAGCCCAAATTGTTTTCCAAGCCCAGTTCCGGCGTTACGGAGCCGACCCCTTTCAATCACGTTTAGATTTTATGAACAGACATCAGGTGCAGTGCTCTGCATGCTTGTATCAAAAACTCTTTTGTGTGGGGGGAGGGGGGGGGGGTGCTACGTGCCCTTTGCAGAGATGGAAACTTCTTAAAATAATTTTCTGCACCACAAAATTAAGAAGAATTCAAGACAATTCTTTTTGGGGGAGGATGAAATTAAGACTTGTTTCGTCCTTGTTGCTCGTTGCTCTCCGAGCCGGAGTCACCCGCCCGGAGCGCCCGGAGCCAGACGGAGCCGCCGCCGAGCTGGAGCGCAGACCCTTAAACGCGTCGCACAAACACGACGCGTCTCCGGGGGCTCTAGCTCCGGGGCGGGGCGGGGCGGGGAGGGGCGGCTCCAGGGCACACTGCTGAGCTGCTGCAGGACACACGGGTCCTGCGAGTCCTGTTGGTCGAGCGGGCGAATCTCTGCGTGTTATTGCTCCGGAGCTGCCCGCCCGGACCCGGACCCGGACCCGGACCCGGAGGAGGGTAAAGGGGGTAAGGGCGTCTGCCCTACAGCGCCATCGCGCGCGCCGCCCGGAGGAGCAATGACAAGGCGGTGTCCGCCGTCTGGAAGAGGGGAGCCGACAGGACGGGATGGACCCCGAGGAAA
>JAHWGI010000346.1:100000-187500 GCA_029379305.1 Frankliniella fusca | reverse complement strand
AGTGGTATGGCGCGAGGCGAAATGGTGGCGATGACGCGGTTTATAAGAAAAGGGATTCCCCGCCGCTGCTGGAATAAAGTAGTCCATCGGGGGAGGCTGGAGGCTGGCACCGCCGCCGCTTTGCTGCCGAGGGTAACGCTCGGGCCGAGGGGAAGTGGGAGGGGGATCAGAGAGGGAGAGAGGGATAGGGATGTAGTAAAGGAGGAAGGGAGTAGGGATGATGGGGGAGGTGGTGGTGGTGGTGGGGGGGGGGCTGAATCCGTAAGCGGCCCTGCGACACGTCACGGCAATCAAGGCTGTCTGCTGCTGCCGCGGCGGGGCGGGCAGGGTCGCAGGGCGTGGCGTGGCGGGGCGTGGCTGGAGCAGAGCTATCTCTGCAAATCGACTGGAAAATGCAACCAGCGGGCCGGCGGGGCGGGGCGGGGCGGGGCGGGGCGGGGCGGGGCGGGGCGGGGCGGGGCGGGGCGGGGCGGGGCGGGGCGGGGCGGGGCGGGGTGGTTCTGGGTTCGACATGCTAATATGGGGAGGAGAGAACTTGCCTTGCGCTGGTGCGGGCGCCGGGCCGGGCCGGTCGGCGGGCTGCGCGTCGCTGGCCTCGAGGCCGCGGGCCTCTCCTCTTCAGGACGGCGGCGTCGTCAGGTCGGCGTCGTGGCCGTGGCCGTGATCCTCACGGCCATGGACGGCTCACTGCCGGCGGCCGGCGGCGGGGTGGTTATCCATTTGCCGGGTTCCCTCACACACACGCACACACACGCACGCACTCTCCGCCGCCGTCACACACTACACTCGTGTCACACTCTTACACACGCACTACACTCGTGTCACACTCTTACACACGCACTACACTCGTGTCACACTCTTACACACGCACTACACTCGTGTCACACGCGTGCCGCGGCACGACGCCGGGTGACCCGGGGGGCGAGCAGCGCACTCCACCGGTGGGGCGGCAGGGGCACGGCGACGAGCACCATCACTGTGCGGCGGGGGCCCCGGGCCCCGGGACCAGCTCCACGGCCTCCTCCTGGTGCTCCAGGCAGTGGGCGCGCGCGGGCCGGGCCGGCCGGCGGCTCGGGCTCGGGCAGGAGAGAGGGAGAGGCTTTGGCGAGCGACCCCAGCTGTGCTGGCCGCGGGAACCGGCGCGGCAAGACTGGCTCCGACCCAACGCTCGAGCCGCCCCGCCACGGCCCCCCTCCCCCTCCCCCTCCCCACCAACACCACCCCCACCCCGCCTCTCTCACGCGCTCGCTCTCTCTCCCTCGCGTTCTCTCTCTCTCTCAATACCGCTCTCTCCCACTTTCTCTCTCTCTCTCTCTCTCTCTCTCTCTCCTCTCTCTCTCTCTCTCTCTCTCTCTCTCTCTCTCTCTTCCGCCCGCTCACTCTTCTACCTGTCCGTCTCCGTTCCTCACTGCTATGCCCATCCCGACGTGTCGGTCGCTGTCTGTCGTTTCCATGACTACCCCACCAAATTCACCCGGAGGGCAGATTGGGAGAGCGAGTTGAGGTGAGGAGCAGTGCCTGCGCCGCCTTCCGCCCCACCCCGCCCCACCCCGCCCCGCCCCGCCCCACCCCGCCCCACCCCGCCCCACCCCGCCCCGCCCCAGCCCAGCATTCGCCGCTCGGACTTAACTTACCCGCTACCCGCGCCCGGGCGCTCGCCCGCGCTTTAAATGGCGTTTGCTAAAATGTTCACCCTGCTCGACATCTTCACCACTGACCTCCTCTTTCCCCCACTCATTTTCTCGCTCAACGTTAACGTAGTCTTCCGATACGAATTAGTTTCGTTTTTTCTCGGTGAGCGCTCTCCGGGCGCACGCACCCCCGCCGCGGCGCTGTTCTCCTTATGCATCCGCGTTCACGTCTTATTTTATCCCCCTTCCCCACGGCCCACGGCCTCCGCGGTCGCGGCCGAGGCCCGGCAGGGCGGGGCGGGGCGGGGCGGGGCGGGGCGGGGCGGGGCGGGGCGGGGCGGGGCGGGGCGGGGCGGGGCGGGGCGGGGCCCGCGAGGAGAGGATTGAGGAATTCTGTATTTATTGGAGAATTGGATCGCGGACAAAAGGCGGGGGCCCTTCTCTCCCACTTACTCTTTTCTTCACCTTTTCTCTCGCCCCTCCTCGTCCTCCTCTTCCTTGTCCTCCCACTCTTCCTCTCTTACTTCTCCTCCTTCACCTTCTTCTCCTACCTTCCTTCTCCCTTCTCTCATTCCGCCATCGCGGAGTGGGCGCGGAAAATTTCCTTATCGTTTCTGGACGGGATCCTTGCTGTTTCGCAGAGACGGATGCTGCTGATGGAACCCTTTTCGATTTTTTTTTATGTAAAGGCTAAACTGTGAAAAATATCTTTGTATAGATGTACGTTATATTTTGTAAATTACGACTTTTGAAAAATGAAAATAATGTTGGAAATTTACGTCGTAACATTCTTGTTCCTTATTGAATATCAAGTCAATAGCAGGTGCTTGTAATTTTACGATTTGTAATTGTAATTTTACAACTACAGTTTGTATTTTCCCGAAAACCTACAAAATATTTTTCACAGTGCTATGCCGTGCGCCGGGCGCACGGGTCTGCCTACCGCATGCCGCTGCATCTGTCGCGAAGCAGTTGGCAATATGCTCGGACGCATCGAGCTCACAAGTACTTTCAGGATTTTTTTTTTTTTTTTTTTAAAGAGGGATTCTCCCCTTGCTGAGGTTTATAGAATCTACTCCTCATCGGTATACACTCTACACTCCTGCCCTGGAGGGTCTGTCTTCCCACCCCCGCCCCTCTTTCTGCCCCGGCCGGGACCGTAGGGCCAGATACCGCTGAATCAGCAGCAGCAACACCTTGCTGCTGCCCCACGCGCCGTACGCACCTCGCCCGCGCTGCCCGGCCCGCGCGCTCAGCTGGAGTTTGAAAGCAAAAATAAAACTGAAGGATGAAAAGAAGAAGGGTATCAGTAGGGAGGAAAAAAATAGACAGGCATAACGGATGATGGTCCAGCGCGAAGCGCGCGGCGGGGCGGGGGTACAGTCGATGGTAAAAGCATGCATAATAAAACATTCTGCAGCAGGGCGAAACTTTGACAAACAGGCGGGTTGGGGCGGGGCGGGCGGGGCGGGGCGGGGCGGGGCGGGGCGGGGCGGGGCGGGGCGGGGCGGGGCGGGGCGGGGCGGGCCGAAGCAGGCAGGCAAGCTGAGGTGAGGCAAGGCGGGGTGAGGTGAGCGGGGCCAAGACAAACTTGCTTGGATATTTGCAATTCATGGAGGATATCTCGCCCAATTCGTCATTTTTCGCGCGCGGAGCCCGGCCGGCCCGAACAAGCCGGCGAAGGAGGCCCACAATTTCGGAAATGCTTGCACTGCTGCACACCTGATGTCGGGATCTCAAGATTTCAGAAACGAGATTTCGTGAGGTTTCTTAGCATGTCCAGGACGTCATATGATATCGAGGGGCCCACAACTCTGGAATTCAGGTGTACAAGGCCACCGAAATCTTTGGAAATCGTATTGAAATCTCATTGAAATCAGTGAAATCTTTGAAATCAGTTGAGTTCTCTTGAATTCACACGAATTCCGTTGAAATCACTTGAAATCTGTTGAAATCACTTTGAATTCACGTGAAATCACATTGAATTCACATGAAATCACATTGAATTCACATTGAATTCACATGAAATCACATTGCATTCACATGAAATCACATTGAATTCACATGAAATCACATTTAAAAAGCGTCTCGGGAAACTCACTCAAATCGGTGTGGGGAGAGGAGGGGGGCGATGTGCACTAACAGCTGTTCGGCGAATTCGAGATATTTTAAGATTTTTAGATACTTTCATAACAGATTGAGAATTCTATTTATTCTTAAAGCTTAGTGCCATTTCAATAAAAGTACTCAATGTATAAACAATGTCTTTTTGTTTAAATTTTTGCCATTGGAGGTATAAATAATAGTCCTAAGCAAATCCACTTCCACAAATCTGGTTTGTGAGGGAATATTAATTTATTAACTAGAGCAATAAAACATAGTGAAAGTGCTAGACGACTAAGATTCTTTAAAATACCTTCTTGTTACGGCACAGTTGGAGTGAAATCCTCAAAATCGTGCAAAAAATGCGGGGATTCCCCAGAAAATACACGCACAGCTGATCCAAATTATTCTCTCAATTACATGATTAAATAGGATTTTTAGTAAATTATTGTGAATTATTTCGATTTATTCCAAATTATTGGAAATTAACTTGCAACTGCGCAAAATAATCACAATTATTTTAATTATTTTTTTAAAAAAATCAGAAGCAAATTTTGCTCTGCAATTGAAAGGGTGGCGTGAAAACATGGAAAATTTTTGCGGCAGTAAACCTCCCGAAGGAGGTTGCGGTTCCCGCCAGGCACAGGGCTTTTACCCCCTGTGGCAGCCAACTGCTTCGGTGTTCCATGGGAACCGGCGCTTTGCTGACTGCGATCCTATCGCGCAATTCGACAGATTTGATCCCCGTACCACCATTGGCCTACCCCTAGAGGTACGAGCGGTGTCAAGAGCGTTAGACTTCCTGATCCCAGTTTCAGAGGCCTTACCTCAGAGGGGTACGCGGGATTCGAACCCACAACCCCGAGTGCCGACACGTAGCCAGAACAGGAAGCGACCCAACGCCCAGAGCCACCGAGCCAACGGAGGTGAGACCTGTTTAACTTCTATTTGACCTGCCATCCAGCTGCGGCCAAAGGGAATGTCAAGCGCGAAAAACACTTTCCCGAGTGGGAGTCGAACTTCGGACCACTCAGTTCGGTGTTGCGCGCTCTACCAACTGAGCCACGACGTCACGATGACTGTACAGTGCGACGGGTTCGAGTTGTATTAGCCCTGTCCTCCTGGCTGGAGGCTGCAGGATACGCGGCAAATACGGCTCGAACCCGTCGCACTGTACAGTCATGGTGGCGTCGTGGCTCAGTTAGTAGAGCGCGCAACACCGAACTGAGTGGTCCGAAGTTCGACTCCCACTCGGGAAAGTGTTTTTCGCGCTTGACATTCCCTTTGGCCGCAGCTGGATGGCAGGTCAAATAGAAGTTAAACAGGTCTCACCGCCGTTGGCTCGGTGGCTCTGGGCGTTGGGTCGCTTCCTGTTCTGGCTACGTGTCGGCACTCGGGGTTGTGGGTTCGAATCCCGCGTACCCCTCTGAGGTAAGGCCTCTGAAACTGGGATCAGGAAGTCTAACGCTCTTGACACCGCTCGTACCTCTAGGGGTAGGCCAATGGTGGTACGGGGATCAAATCTGTCGAATTGCGCGATAGGATCGCAGTCAGCAAAGCGCCGGTTCCCATGGAACACCGAAGCAGTTGGCTGCCACAGGGGGTAAAAGCCCTGTGCCTGGCGGGAACCGCAACCTCCTTCGGGAGGTTTACTGCCGCAAAAATTTTCCATGTTTTCACGCCACCCTTTCAATTGCAGAGCAAAATTTGCTTCTGAATTTTTTAAAAAAATAATTAAAATAATTGTGATTATTTTGCGCAGTTGCAAGTTAATTTCCAATAGTTTGGAATAAATCGAAATAATTCACAATAATTTAGTAAAAATCCTATTTAATCATGTAATTGAGAGAATAATTTGGATCAGCTGTGCGTGTATTTTCTGAGGTTGTCCAAAAAATACTTGAATTCGTTGAAAATCTCACGAAGTCAGTGGAAATCATATGAACCCGGTAGACATTTAACTGAAATCACTGGAAATTATGTGAAATCAATGGAAATCACTTGAAATCATGTGAAATCTCGCGAAATCAGTGAATTCACTTGAAATCTTTGAAATTCGTTGAAACCACCAGAAATCATGTGAAATCTTTGAAATCCGGAAATCAGGTGTACAAAATTTTTCGGAGTTGTGGGCCCCTCGTATGATATTCTTCACCGGATACCATTGATTTCACAGGTTTGCCCGACATTTCTAAGGATTTCGTAAGGTTTGTACGGGCTTGCGTGCGACGTCGGAGTAATTTCGTGGGATCCTGGATTTTTTAAAATTATTTTTTAGGATTGCCGATTTTTTTTTATTAATGTCGACAAAGTAGTATTAATTATTTATTTTAAATTAACGAGCGGTCAATTGCGCGGTCTGTCTTGCTTGGCAATCGTAGCCACCCCAATCAGACTGGAGCGCAGCTCCGTGGTCCATGAGTCCATGACGGTCGAGCAACCTTTCATACCTCTCATGGCGTTTCACGTAACCCCCCGCCCATGCCCCCATGACTCCCGTGAAGGTAGCGGCAGCGATGGCCCAGGCCGCGCAAACAGAGTCCCCCCGGGGGTCGCCGGGGGTCGAGGGGGTATACAGGGGGAAGTTCCAGCGAGTATAGTGCACTGGAAACACCCGAGTGCGTGACTGTCGTTCGTTTGTTGGAAGTGACGCATCTATAGTGACGTGACACGAGACACTGACACAACTGGCTTGGGTTGGTTTACCAGTGCAGCGCGCGGCGGGTGACGGTGACGGGTTGACGGGCTACGAGCTGGGGTGGAGCAGTGCTCGCCGAGCCAAGCCGAGCCAAGCCGAGCCAAGCCGAGCCGAGCCGAGTCGAGCCGAGCAGCAGCAACGTTCGCTAATTGATCACTAAACTTTCCGTGATGCCTGGCGCGGCCTGGCTCTCTCTCTCTCTCTGAGGCTGAGGGTGCTGAGTGCTGCTCTCAGGAAAGGCTGAGGTGTCAGCCGGGGAGGGGGGGGGGGGGGGGCAGCAGATTGCCCTCTCTCCCTCCCTCCCCTCTCCCGCTGCCCGCGCTGTGCACGGTGGCGGGCCCTGCTTTGGCCTACAGACGCTGGGGTGGGGTGGGGTGGGGTGGGGGTTTGCAGCTCTTGCTCTCAGCACACACGACGTCGTTCCGGTGTTGTCCGATCAAACTACCCTCCCCGAGAAGATTCGACCTTCGGCACGGTGATCACGCCCGTCGCCAGCGAGGGGCGTGCGGCGCGGCGCCGCGGTCACCTCTGCTTGCCGTCGCCCAGGTCAGGTCCTGGTGCTGGTGCTGGTGCTGGTGCTGGTGCTGGTGCTGGTGCTGGTGCTGGTGCTGGTGCTGGTGCTGGTGCTGGTGCTGGTGCTGGTGCTGGTGCTGGTGCTGGTGCTGGTGCTGGTGAGGTCTTGACGCCTTCCTCGATGCGGGAGGGCCGGTGCACTGTGGGTTGCCTGACTACACGGGCGTTGTAGTTCAAAGTTGCCTCCTTTCCTGGCCGCTTCCTCGGACTGACGGGTGAGGCTATCCTCTGCTTCACCCTCCTCCTCCTCCTCGCCTCCTTCTCTCCCCCTCCTTCTCCACTGTAAATTGGTTGGCGTCTTTAGACGCCAAAATTTTGGCGTCCTCTGAGAACGCCAAATTTTGGCGTTGAAAGACGCCAATATTTGGCGTTCTTCTTCTCAGAACGCCAAATATTGGCGTCTTTCAACGCCAAAATTTGGCGTTCTCAGAGGACGCCAATATTTTGGCGTCTAAAGACGCCAACCAGTTTACAGTGTCTCCCCCTCCTCCCCCCCTTTCTCCTTCTCTCTCCAGAAATAAAACCCGCACCTGCCGTCACGTCGCCTGACAGTGTAGGGCGCCGCCGGCCGCGGTGGAGGCGGCCGAAGTGGTTCGAGAGTCACTCGCGCCCGCCGCGCCGCTAGGGGATGCAGGCCACTCCTAGTGATAAGGGACCCCTCCCCCACCCCCATCCCCATGCTGGGCGGCGGTGGCGAGCGTCATGGTGGTGGTAGTGATGGCGGAGATAAAGTGATGGTGGGGATAGTGAAGGTGGAGATAGTGATGGGGATGGGGGTGATAGTGATGGTGGTGACAGTGAAGGTGGAGAGAGAGAGAGATGGGGGTGATAGTGGGGTGATAGTGGTGGTGTTAGCGATGGTGGTGATAGTGATGGTGGTGATAGTGATGGTGATGATAGCGATGGTGGGGATAGTGGTGGTGGTGATAGTGATGGTGATGGTGGGGATAGCGCGATGGTAGAGATGGTTGTGAAACTGGCAGTGGTGAAACTGGTAGTGATGGTACTAGTCATGGTAGTGATGGTTCGGGGAAAGGGGGGCTGCGGTAGAGGGTTACAGAGACGCCACACTTGTGTGTACACTGGACGGCGGGGAGGGCCCGTCCGCTGCCCGGGTACTGTGTCCTCCGTCCCCTTGGCCCTCAGCGACCCCGCCCCGCCCGCCCCGCCCGCCCCGCCCAGCCCCGCCCCGCCCCGCCCGCCCCCGCCCCGCCCCCCGCCCCGCCCCGGGGCAGTGGGCCCCCCCGTCGGACTCCATTAGTGCGTGGCCGAAGCCGAAAAAAGCCTTACGACGCCCTGGAGCCGTGCCTGCCCGCCGGGCCGCGGCCAGACGTCACATTGATGCTGATTTTGTTTACTTGCCACCCCAGTTAGAAATCATTGATCGATTCCTTGCAGATAATTCGACGTCGATGGGGAAACGTTTCGGGGAATCAAAGTTTTGGTCGAATAGATCCGGAATTCGACAAATATTTTAGAATTCAAGATTGAATTAACTTTTTTTTTTGTCGTTTAGGCGCCTTTTTTTAGACCATGTGCCCCATTGTTTCCAAGCCCGAGTACGGGTATCTCACTATTTCCTCTATTTTTCATCAAGTTTTTCTAGAAATTTTCTTGAAATTTGTTGCAGGCGGACGGGCGATCGCACCTGGCGCGCATCGCACAGTCGGGCGGCGGGGTCGGACGCAACATGGCGGACGCCCTGGGCCGGCTGGGCGCGCGCCCGCTGCTAGTCAGCGCCGTCGGCGACGACCTCGCGGGGCTCTACATCGTCAGGGACACCCTGGCTCACCTGGTGAGCGAGGCGGAGGGGCGCCCGCGCCACCGAGGGGTCCTTTACCAGAAATTCAAGCGTACATCGATTTTTCGATTTTTCTGGCGTTTTGTGATTTTCCTTGACTTTTACTGATTTTTTTTCTGATATTTTCTTGATTTTTTCTAATTTTTTTAGTGATTTTTTTAAAAGTGTGTACACTGAGTTTTTTTTCTATTTTCTTTTTTTGGGTGAAGGACCCCTCGAGCGCCTCGCGGTGCACCTAAGAAATTTTGCATAGATATTTAAAATAGCAATTTTGAACAGCAAATTTAAAGGAAGTAAGAAGGAAATACCCAAGAGTTTCATTTGTAAAAAATTTCTGTTCACCAGACAGCTGAAATTTAAGAGATATAACAAAAAAGATTACTCTCGCGTTGTTTGTGTGTCACAGGACACGTCTGGCGTGCGGGTGTTTCCCGGTGGCCGGACGGCCGCCTATACCCTCGTGTTGTCCTCTACGGGGGACTGCCACACCGGGGCCGGTGACATGGAAATACTGGACAGCATCTCGACCGACATGGTGAGTAGTAGTAGGAAATCACTCGGCCGAGTTGGTTTGAGGTTTTAGCGCAGCGTTGTTTTATTCAAAGATTTCTTTCAGGTGCAAAGTCACATGGCAACTTTAGCATCGTGCTCTCTGGTGGTCCTGGATGGCAATATACCTTATGAGACGGTGAACTACGTTCTGCAGCAGTGCCATGCATCTAATGTCCCAGGTGAGTGTTGGGTCCTTTTTACTCGAGAAAGGGTCATGGTAAAAAAGTAAAAGATCCCGCTTTGATAAAACTTGTAAAACGATATTTTATGCACAAAAGAGAAAAATGCACAGATTTTTAAGAAATTTCATAATTAACTGATAGGAGAGAAAGTCAGAAACATTGGATAATTTAGTAACATACAAGAGGAAAAATGAACACAATGTTGCTTTTAAAACCTTACAAAGGACAGAGCGAAAATAAATTTCAAGTCCCATCGGCATCGGGCGAGAATATCTTCTAGTTGCCTAATGCTAGCTAGTGCAGTCAGATCATTTCATGGTTCTAAGTAAAATTTATGATCTTATTCATAATATTAAATCAAAATACAGATACATATTTTTTTTTTGAAATACTTAAAATATTCAAATAGAAGATCCAAGTAGCATATTATATGCTAGTAACAAAAATTTAGATTCAGTATTTTGCAATAGCAAGGACGGATATAGATACTTAGGCTAAAATATGTGCAATTGCAACAACAAAATATGTTAAGTCTTTGAATGATTACACTGAAACTACCAAATACTGAATTGCAATTTATATCAGTACCAGTACGTTCAGAATCAAAATTAAGTCATAAATAATAACAGTATATAAAATTGGTCATATTAAATCCTAAGGAATGGAAATCTTAACTTATAGATTAGAGGCACTTATGTGTGCAAAATTTAGGGGTACCTAAATTTTGATTAACAGGGAAAAGCTTTCCCCTATAAAAATTAAATCAGAAGAGAGGACGGAACACTGATAAAAACTATGTGCATATATATATACTGTATAAAACCTTATTACTGAGATGTTATCTTCAAATCAAATTGATAAACATTTTATAGATTCTGGTAAACATTTTTGCTTAACAAGCCAAAATTGAAACAAGAAACTGTGCATAGCATAAAAAGTATATGCATAATAGATAGATAAAATTATTCTCACTAAAATGTTGCATACAAAAGATGTGGAAAGCCACTGTGGGGCTAGGGAATGCAATACATAATGGCAATGATTATGATTATATCAATTAACATGATACTGTACTCTACAGCAACTCCTACAAATATTCCCTTTACATGTAGCCATTTCTGGCATGTTCAGGGTACATTTGCATTACAAGGTTGCTGTTGGCTCTTCTCTGTTCATAGTTCCTTCGGCTTTCCTGTAATAAATCAAAAAGAAATTTTCAAAAATATTAATAATGAAATAGGAATAGGTACTATGAAAGACAGAGGAATGGTTGGAAACTTACAAAAAAGAGTGAGTATGCAGCAAAACCATGGAAGAAAAATGAAATCACAGCAAATGCATATGACCAAGATAAGTAGTTATAGTTGGGATACTCAATCCAATCTCGGCGCCAGCACTGCCCTCCAAAGATGCTCACGGCCAAAAACAGCAAGGCACCTGTGAATGGTTTTTAATAAACAGGAACGTAAAAGAAAACCTTTCAAACGCAAAACGAGTTTGTCAAATTGCTGTAGCATAACTTACTTGCTGATGCATTGAATATGAAGCAGAGGCCTGTGAGCAGCCACTCATATCGTAGGACGAACTTCAGGGGCCAGCGGATAAGAGTGAGCGCAGCAAGTATTTGAGCAGTGAATGAGAGCAACAGAGCTAAGGTGACAAATGTCTGAACCACCATGAGCCAACCTAGAATAGACCATCGTTATTATTTCAATTGAAATTGTCTAGAATAATCTATCTATCTATATATCCATTTTAAAAACGTAGTCACATTCATACCTGGTATCAGCCATTCACGAATCACATAGTACTCCTGGCTGAAAATGTGGTGACATCCATGGAATAGATGATCAGATTGGTAGTAGGGGTAGCGGTAATTTTCAAAACAGTATTCCCATAGGCCCATGTGCTTGAAGGGTGAGAATGTCTCTTTGTAGGACTGTATCCAATATGGTCTGTTTGGAAATTCAAATTTATCAGATATGACCAAAGAGATATTAACGAATTAATTTTAATTGTTATCCACTTAAGCTGAATCAACTCACCCACAGAAAGCCATTATCAAAAATATTCCTGCACAGTATGAAAGCACTCCGCCATAGTGCATAGCCTCTGTAATAGAAAAATAATAATTTATCGTAATATGTGACAGGTGCATACAGTACATTGTGCAAGTGGGTGTCACACCAGACAAGGTTAGGAAAATAATAGGACAACTTTCTGATTGGAATAGAAAATTAATGGAACATAAGAGAACCTCTTTGAGCTTAAAAAAGAAGTGAGCTCACGACTTTTTCACAAATTAAAAATAACAACAACCTGCAGAGAGCAAACTTTAGCGTCCGATTGGTTAGGTTCCTTACTTTAGTTAGTGTTGAATATTACTTACGTGAGGCCTTGGGGTAATCCTGATCTGAATTTACCGACATCTTTGCTATTGAAATCGTTTTCTCCAAAATGTGCGCAGTAAGTTATATCTCTCGAGGTAAATCGGAAGATATTTACATCTCTCCCGTTGTGTTTTGGTTCTCGTTAACCCCCACTTCACAAAAATGCACCGCCACGCCTAGTCAGGTGACTCAACATTCTCTCTGGATGATATACAAAACTCATCCAACATTTTCTTTTTTCTTCAAGAGGAATTTTGGTTTCTTTTATTTTAAAAACGGAAAGTCGTTATCTTGGTATTTTTCTGCACTCGTGTCCTCATCTTTTCGCGTAGCATAGAGTGTTCAAGAGTGCGTGAGTTGGTAGAATATTGCTGGGAAGAACCGCCACATTTGATATGTTGAACGGAGAAGGGTGTGAACAAAGAATTTGTTTTGGCTTCCTCCTTTTTACAAGTTGACTGGAAGAGAAATTTGAGAACCTCAAGGCATGTGACTTGGGCACGTATTAGTTGTGCGACTCGCTTATCGCTTACCATACCAAGAAATTTTTTTACTTATTTTGACTATTTGACTCAAAGGCTAACATGACACTAAAGGAATATTGCGATTGGGGATTTATGAAGGGAATCAAAACGTGTTTCCTTTTTCTTTTATTCATTCTTAATTAACATACAGTATAAAATGGTTAAAAATGGACGGCAGCATTTACCAGATACTGAGTTGTACAGGTTGTTCAAGTCAGAGAGAAATGTAACACTCAGCGCCATTGAAACAATAAAAGATGGACTGCAGTTAATAAATACCAAATACTGGAATTGTGCGAATTATCTTATTACCCATTAAAAACCATATGGGTAAAGAGAATTTCAGAATTAAGTCAGGGAGGAATATAAAAAGACAATATCATGGAAACAAACATACAGGTAACTTTAAAAAATACTTGATATATCAACAAGATACATAATATGAAGTGGAAGAAAATTGTCAACTGCACTCCATTACAACATTCATTCACTTAATTGGTGATTTGTGCTACAGTCAAAGTTTATAATACTAAGATATGCATCATTGACACCAACACTACAAAAGCTTAGCTACAATTTATCAAATGAAAATGCGTATAAAGATTGAATAGAAAAGATATTGTAATGCGGTGTAAAAGATATAGAGATTCAAATGAGCACAGCTCTTTTTGAAAATTGAAATTAAGATGGTTTCAATACAAACATAGATAAAAGTTTCAAGTCAAAAATTGGAGTGGATTATGAATACATGATTTGTGCATGGTTTGCACCAGAGATTCATTATTTACGCTATACACTAAAAATATGGACGGATCTTAAAATTAAATACAAGTTTGAGAATGATTTAAAGCAAAAACAAAAAGAAAAATGTCACTACAAAAAATACTTTTAAAAATTTTCAACTATCTTACATATTTAACTTATTTTTCTATCACGTTTGAGAAATCAATATTTTCCAACAGGAAAAATTTTAGCAAAGTTCTCCAACTGTTCAGTGAAAACATTCAGTCAGGGGTTAGAAAAGATTTCCTTGGAACCCTTTTCGAAGGCACCTATGAACACATAACTTCAAAGACTGCTAGGTTGAAAATATGACTGTTCAGATTCATATACCCCTTATAGCCAATAAGAATGTGCCAATAAATGATAGAACATGACCTCTATGCCACAATGTACTGCAAAGGTCATGAAAAATTTTGCAGCCAAGCCCAGGGAACAAATTTTAACTAGATGAAAAAGTCTCTATATTTCTTCTTCAGTCCTTGCCACCAGGCTGGAAACCAATGACTTTGTCAAGTAATGGTAAAAAATAATATATTTTCTTTTTGATCTGTTGTCTTCAATTATGCCTTAGTTTCTTGATCCAATTCAAATCTTGTTTGGGATTCTTTGAGGTACTTCCTCTTTTTTTTCTGGATGTTTGCTTCAACGAGGAACAATGTTCCTGCAATGAGACTCATGCAAACTCCCACCACAGCAAGTCCAAAGGACCATCCAAAGAAATTGTTAACTTGACCAGGCATCCAATCTTTGCGATTTGCACATGAGGCAAATACTATGACTGCAATACCGCCAGAGATTCCTAGAAAGAAAAGTCAAGTTTTTTATTGTTCCAAAATATCGAAGATGTATACACCTCAATGTTAATATCTAGTCTAGTTACCTCCTCCTAAGAGCAGTAAACCAATAATCTTGATGAGCTGTACATATCTTTTCTGATCTGGACCAGCACACAAGAAGAAGACCAGAACCAATATCAAGTTAAGGAGGGTTTCAATGAAGGTTAAAGTGAAAAAGAATTGAGTGGCAACCATAAAAGCTGTAAAATGTAAATATATAATTTAATAGTGTTTATAGTTTTATCAAAAACTTATGCAACATTAGAATAATATTTATTAAAATACACTTACGTGGGATAAGGTAGCCACGAATTTGATCATATCCTGTGGTGAATGGATCATAAATCCAACGGCATCCGACAAAGAAACGTCGTTGATACTCATCTCGAATATCTGGAAGCGATCTGAAGCAATGGGTCCACAAACCCAGGCGATTTAACTTCGCTCCTGTTATTCTGTAGTCACTGACCTAAAAGTGGGATTGGAATATTGTGAATTTAAGTTTTGGAGTTGCTTTTCAATAAAAGAGTGAAAATGACAATTGATACTTACCAGCCAGCTGGGTGAGCAAAATGAGACAACTACAGTGACTGCTGCAATAACAAACACTCCAATCGCACAGTTTCCAGCTAAACTTCGTCTCTTCGGCATTTTGATTGGACTTCAATACTGTTTAATACTGATTAACCTGCAAAGATAAAAGATAAAGTATTAGAAAAATAGTGCAGCACAAACAGCGCTTCATAAATCGTAGGGTGGATTTTATTCTGTAACATAGGTAAGCCAAAAGCTATTTAATGGGCAATCTCATAAAAAATTGGTAAAACATGATGGAATGCGGACTGCAAGGTGATTATACGGAGCGAAGTTGCGTACTCCACTCTCGCGCTCGTTTCGTCACTTACAAGTAGTGATTCACGAATGTCCGCCGTTCGGTTCACACCTTTCACAAACTCACGCAGGTGTTAAACAGTTCCTAGCTCAACGTAACACACCCACTGACGGTAGCCTAACCCTGTCTCATAGTAACTTTGCCCGTTCACAAGTACTACAATTTCATTCAGAAGTTGAATTATGCAGGGCCTTGTCAATAAAGATACCCCTGACTTTAATTTACAATATCCATAACATTCCGCAATTTTTACATACACTTTTCCTTGCGTTTCAAATCTATTTATTTACCTTCTGGACGACGCCCATGCATGACTCAAACAACAACATGAGGCGCT
Source organism: Frankliniella fusca (assembly GCA_029379305.1). NCBI lineage: Eukaryota > Metazoa > Arthropoda > Insecta > Thysanoptera > Thripidae > Frankliniella > Frankliniella fusca. The sequence goes on along the minus strand of JAHWGI010000346.1, from coordinate 172,198 downwards.
ACCTAGCGGAATTGTTTTGAAGTTTATCTGAGCAGCAGTGTGCCAACTGCGAAACTATTTTACACAGCAAAGTTGGTCAAATTAGCGTTTCAGTAATGAAGGACTAAAGGAGCATTAGATCATTTGAACCCAAAGCATTTTTATATTTACTGCATTTCTCCGTATCGGAGACGCAGACGTCTCTGTGCATCTTGGTTATGTTATCGTGCTTTCGTGTTCGGTGTCGTGGTGTCCGGTCTTAATAGCGTGGGAAAAATAAAGACCCCGCGATTGTGACATTTGCGGGACGCGTCCAGAAACGAGCAACTCGGTCGTCCTTGTGCATGCGCGGGCGTGGCAGTGGCGAGACTCTACTCTGAACGCAGCCCCAGCCTGCCTTGCTCTGCCGCAAGTGAATCACTTCACTTTCGTTCAGTCCTGGGTGGCCTGGGGTCACGTAATGAACGCGGTGTTCTACGTATAAGAGAAAAAAAACAATCGGTCTTAAAAGAGACCACCTGAAATTCAAACTGTCCATTACTTTGAGTTTTTCCCTTTTTTCTCCCTTTTGGATTCGAGTCAGAGTCGAATTTCGATATGTTCTGTTCGGCTCGAAATTTTTGAATGTTATTACATAACTTTGATTCGGCCGTAATTTCTGATTCGATTCGACGGCAAATACACCTCGATTCGCACAACTGCTGAGCTTTGCCTTCAACTCTGTGGCAGACGATAGGCAACTCCTTATCGTAGCTTACTCTGAAAATGGTGATGTTCCCTCGTCGCAAACGACTTGGCCAATTCAAACTGGCGGTCGTGTGTGTGTATCCAGCGGTTCAGGCGGAGGCTTCAGAAACTGTATACGTAAGATGACAGCTGGTTCGAGAAAGTCTTCGCGGAGGCGAACAGTTTTTGAAGGAGCCCGTTGACACCCTGAGCGCGGGCGCGGGGACGGGGATAGGACAGCACTGTTAGGGTGATGCCGAACGGCGTTTAGTAGTGCCCTCTCTCTCTCTCTCTCTCTCGCTCCTGATGGCCGCCGTGCCTTACGGGTGCGACAAGGACAGATAGACGAAAGCACCGTACGGACTCAGCCTGCAGGACACGGGCGGGGGCCGGGGGCCGTGCTGTTCCGTCGGGCAGGGCCGCGCGCGCTTGACTAACCTGGCCTTCCCTGAGGACCCACCTGCTACCTCCACCCGCGCCGCGGACCCGCCGCCGCCGGCGGTCGCAACCGCGGAGAGGGGCTTAGACTGCTGCACACAGCTCGTTCCGAGTAGCCTGAGCTTCGCGGACCACCGTGACATGGGTAAAAGTTAGGCCCCTGCCGGTGGCGCGCGCAAACACAATATGCAGTTTGGCGGGCTTCCCATGGGGCGGGGAGAGGGAGGGGAGTGTTGTGGTGTGGCTCCGCGACCCCACTCCTCCTCACCTCTTTACCTGATGAAGACGGCGGGAGAGGCGCGGCGGAGGAACTGCAGAAAAATATTGAAAGTGCATTCAACGTGAAAAAATACTCTCAGAATCATTTCAGTGTACAATTATTACGTCGTGTTTTTTTCTGAATTTAATCTGTTATTTTTTATTTTTTCCCCTTCAATTGCGTTGTTGTGGATGTCCAACGCTCGACAGGCAGTCTTACATATCCAATAAGTTGACAAGAAGCCTCCAGTGACACCCACTGTATGCCACGGTGAAAACTCACGGTAGCAAACCACGGCAGTGCTTCAGGTGTTCGCAGAGAAATATACCGTATAAGAAGGCTTATTCATAAGTGGATTTAGTAAACAATCCTTTACAGAGGTATGCAGTGCCCGTCTGCAGTCCAGCGAGATGCGGCTCGGTCCGGCGCACCTCTCCTTGCGTCTGCACGTTGTATACGGCTGTATGCATCGCGTGAGACTCAGCGAGACTGTTCCCTGCTGTCAGCCGTATAAGGGACTGCCCCGCTGCTGCGCCTCGCCCGCGTGTCCCCTTGGCACGTCCCGCGCGGCCCAGCCTCGCACTTTATGATAGACCGGTGCCGCACCCGCTGCCCTACTCGAGGGGTCCTCAACTAGAAATTCAAGCGTACATAGGTTTTTTCTAATTTTATGATTTTTCGTGATTTTCCTTGATTTTTACTGATTTTTTTTCTTGATTTTTGTCTGACTTTTTTTTCCCCTGATGATTTTACTGATTTTGTTTTCGGGTATACACTCATATTTTACAAAGTGAAGGACCCTTCAACTCCACCCTGGAGACCCAAGAGGCGTTTATCTCACACAGTTGCAGGGGTGCGTGGGTCGTGGGTGCGTAAATGTTATATTCCTGGAAAAAAATTCGCTCACCTTTGCCCGTAAAACTTTTCACGCACCTTCACACTAGTCGGTGTCTGGGACGTCCTGGCTTGATCCGAGGGGTCCTTCACTCAAAAAAATCAGTGTACGCACCCTACGACAAAATCAGTAAGATAAAATCAGAAAACAAATCAGGAAAAAAATCTTCGAAAAATCAGTCAGAATTTAGAGAAAATCAAGGAAATTCACGAAAAACAACAACAACAACAACAACAACAATCAGAAAAATAAGTATACACCAAGGTGGTATACGCTTGAATATCTAGTGAAGGACCCCTCCCCCTCGGCTTGACCTCTTCCCTCCTGCGAGTGGCTGGTTCCGGTTCGAATCCCGCCGTGCATTTTCAGTTTATTCGTCCCGCCTTGGCTGACCGCCTGACCGCCCGCACTGCGCCTCTCTCGCGCCTCTCGCGCGCCCGTGTTAGTTATGCAGCTGCGTGCGTGCGCCGATGCAGGTCGACAAGGCCATCACCGCGGCCCCACGGCAACGCTCACCGCTCCTCAGCCCTGTCCTGTCCCTGCCCAGCCCTGCCTAGCCCATCCTTTCCTTCGCTTCCCCCGACCTGCCGGCCGACTTATTCCGAAGAGCGCTTTCCTCGCCCTGTCTCTCTCGCACTCATCGGCTTCGGCTCATAGGTGCGAGAGAAACAGAGCGAGGAGAGCGCTCTTCGGAATAAGTCGAGCACAACCCCTTACACCTACTCTATTGCACACTCCCTCGCTCGCTCGCACGAGCGTCGCTAACTTGACAGGCCCCTCCTCAGACCCGAAAGGAGGTAGACTTCTGGCTGCTGCTACGCTTCTCTTACATTTTTCCCCCTCTGTGTCTGTATGTGGGAGGCGAGGGCGAGGTCGGCCAAGTCCCCCACTTTTCTCTTTTTCGTTCAGGTGGGACAGGGGGAGACACGCTGCAGGCCAGACCAAAACTGTCACGCACCGTGCGTCGCGTCGCGCCGGGTGGGTAGGAGCGTTTCGACGACGGCGACCTTGCCTTCGCGTCGCGGCCCGGACCGGAGCTAGAGGACCGGCACCGGCCTGGTAGCGCATCCAGCCGGGCTGGATGGGATAAGACCGCGAGAGGAGGGAGGAGGGCGGGGCGGGGCGGGGCGGGGCGGGGCGAGGGAAGACCAGTGGGGACGGGGAGGGACAACGGTGTGGTCACGTCAGTAGGTAAAGGTAGATAAAGGACTCTACAGTCGGGTCAGCCGAAGGACGCAGGGGAGGAGATACCGGCGTTTGTTGTTTTGTGGACAAATCACTTCTTGACGGGAAAAAAAAAAAAAATCTTTTTTTTTCCGAATTTCTTTAAGCATACTATGTAATTTTTCGACGTTTTCTTCACCCCAAATTTAAGAGTTTATAACTGTTTTGGAGTTTTCCTAAATTATTGCTCGGTTTTTATGAGGGCTGTCAAAATCTTCCTAGCTTATGTCACTCGACCTTATAACTTCTCCCTGCTCATCCTTCAGGGGCGCGGGTCAAGATCCACCCCCCGGCCCGGCTTCTCGTGCTTTCGAAATTTGTCTGTTCAGCTGGACGGACTGTACGCGACGCGAGCCCGCAGCCGACTGATTCAGAAGATCGCTCTCGTACCCCCGTCCTTCTCGCACTCATGAGTCCATGCCACCCCCAACATGGGGGAGCGCCATGAGTGCGACAAGGACTGGGGTACGAGAGCGATCTTCTGAATCAGCCCGCAGAGCAGGAGCAGGGCCGCGGGCGCCGCGCGGCCCGGGGCGCCGTGGGGCACGACGCGACGCCGCCACCGACCGATTAGCACTGATTTGCGGCGCCGATGTTGTGGTAACGTTACGGCACGGCAGCGCGCGCCCTTTTGCGAGTGAGAGTTTATGTGAATATTTTGGTGTTTGTGCGTGTGTGAGTGCGGGCGCCACTGATGTCACACCGAGGGGGGAGGTCACTGCTCATTCTAAATGTGTACAATGGTGTTTTTGACTTTTGATTTTTGTTTCGACTCTTCAGGGAAAATTTCTGTCCCTTTGTGATAAATTTTGATCTTTTACCCCCATTTCTGACTATTTATCATTTCGTTTGTTTTTGTCCATCTTTTCTCGATTTTTCGGATTTTTTTGGTATCTATTTTCTTGAGTTTTCTTTTTTTTTAAAAAAAAATTTCATAGTATATTTTACACATGTAAATGATTTTTTAGGGGGCGTACAATGAGTTTTGGAAGTGACCTCCCTCCCCTCGTGTCGCTCACACCTGCTGACTTTAATGTCGCTTGTTTTAAGGAGATCGCTTTTGCAGCGTTCTCACGCAGTTGCCCGGTTAGAGGTTGACACACACACTGGTCTTGATGAGTCACCTCGTTGACCACAACAACGGCCAAGGCGCCCCCGCCGCCAGGTTTCATGGGAAGCACTCAAGACGCTGAGCTCCGCGGCGCGGAGACAATAGTTCGGGAGTATCACACCTCACGGTCCTCTAGAACAGTGAATAGCCTGCAATGTAATCAGGTAGTAAAAACAAGTAAGGAAGAAAAGGGGTGGGGGAAATAAAATGGGCGTTTTAAAATTTTCCTAGTCTATTCACAGAAGGCACTTCCAGTGATAAAAACATACATATTTTTAAAAAAGGCAGACAAAGAACAAATAACAAAGTGTTTTGATGAGAGGATTGCATTTTTTTCCTCTTAACATCATGTTATCCACTTCATATCTAAGGCACATGTGGCAAAAAGAGAGAAAAACACACTTTTCCCACATAGGAGGCATTAAGTCTGGCAATAATAGCACACCATTCAAAGGCTTCACATTAAAAACTTCAGCATGGTCCACATAAAAAGAACCTGCTAATATTTAATATGTAGTTGTAGCGATATCTAGAAATTTTAATGTTTGATTCTTACAGACAGATCATAAAAGCAAAATAATGTAGTAAAATGTGCATTACAGACTTCACCAGCAGGAAATACATAGGAATGTCTCAAAAACAATTGTAAGAGAGAGGCCAAAATTTGCTCTCTTCAGTCAGATAGTAGCGACAGAATGAGTAGGTTCGACGGAATGAACACAGTTTGTATTAATTATAACATTTGGTGAATACTGTTTGGGCGAAGGACCACAATGTAAGTCCAGTAAGATTGAGATCTAAAGATTCATATGTACCCTATTATATAGTTATAAATAGTTTGCCTTAAAACTTTGTGATACAAAATGAGATTCTTACTATTTACTGATAATCAACAATAAATATGCATGTAAAAAAGTAATTTTAAATGGAAGATATATGACATCAAATAAAATTGGTAACATTTGAGACAAAATATAAGTTAATACCTCTCTACAAGATAGGTTTATCCTTGCAAAGGCACCAAACTTACCAAGGTAAAGTACTTTGAGCTATAATAAAATATTTCTAACATGTACACATGTACCAGTGGCAATAAAGACATTGCAACAACAATAAGTTAATTCTAATTATATCAAAACGGACGGACTTAGTTCAGCAGATAGTATAGAGACAATTGCTGCAAATATAAGCAGAGCTTCTTCAGTTCATAAAAAATATCAGGGACGGGTAAACTTCATTCATCAGTAAGCAATGCCAATGGCTCAAAGTCTACTACAAGCTCTTGCAGATCACAAAAAAAAATAAAAAAAAATTCAAAAATAACAAGATCTAGACAAATTTACAACATTAATTTATAACTAGATTTTAAAATTTGATCTTTTAAGAGATTATAAAATTAAACTTTCACATAAAAATTTTCTTTTCACAAAAAAGGAAATAAATTTAAAGGAATGATATTAAAATGGTTGTGCAAAATGTACATTGTATACAATCATAAGGCTTTACATCTTATTTTGATTTCATATAGTGGTTTGAGATGTCTTGCGTGTCTCCATATGATAACCACCTTCAGCCTGATCTGCCATCTTACGCTTCATGTTAATAACTCTACCTTCAACAAGATACAGAACACCTGAGATGTATAAGAAAAGAGTACCAAGCACAGCCAATGCATAAGACCAAGAAAGATCATTGTGTTCCCAATTCGGCATCCAAACTCGACTATCACCATTTGCGCCAAACACAATCACAGCAATGGTACCTGACACAGCTGTAATATTTAAATACAATTTTAGAAAAATTTGATATGTGTTTGAAGACTGGTAGTAAAGATACAAAATGGCTTACCTGCAATGATTAAGCAACTTCCAATCACTAAAAGCAATAGAACATATCTGGCATGGTCTTTGTGACAGCATATGTACAATGCCACGAGGAATGTTGATATCAACAACAATGTGAAACACAAAGTAAAGAAAAATTGTGTAGTCACAAAGAAACCTGAAAATGAAACCATTACAAATTTTGTTGTAAAATCAAAAGCAAAAATAACTGCTAAGTTTAATAATATTAATAATAATGATTTTAATTTCAGTTTTACCAGGTAGAAGAATGTCGTGTATGATGTAGTATTCTTCTTCAAAGACCCACCAACATTGGTAGAATTTCGTGTCATAATAATGTCGTACATCTTCAAAGTCTTTAAAGCACACTTGCCACAGACCTAGAACAAAAAGATAATTAATCAAACTGTTTCCACAAAAATGTGTTTGTCTAATGGAGGTGAAAACTATTGTTATCATCAATCCAATCTTAGTAGTTTAAGTTAAGGAATTCAGCGTTTATTACAATCCACAAATTAGCCTTGATGGCTTAGAAAATTTTAAGAGATGGACTCACTGAAGTGTTTTACCTCTTAAAGCACAAATACTGTCAATGAGTCCGAGGATTTACAGGAAAATTACGAGAAAGGCCACGCCTCATTCAACAAGTAGGTTAGGTCGCCTTCTGCATTCCGTTCCTTACCTATTCTTTTGAATTTCGGATTCTCCAGTAATCCATCTGTTTCTAGCCAGCAAGGAGTCACGAAAGCAATCAGCACAAAAACAAACGCCAATACTGCAAAACTAGTTGCGATTAAACCAGTTTTCGACTTGGATCCCATGTTTGTTTTCGTTCTGTCGAAGAAGGAAGGTGTTAGCGTAGCGTTAGAGCGTCGGCCCACAATGCAATGCGCCGCACCAAACGGACGCACTTGTCTTGGAGTAAGACTAAGGCTGTCAAATTCGTTGTGGTAAACGCTTTCACGCTTGGTGTTAGGATGTGACAAGGCAAAATACATCCTCTTTCTATCACTAAAATTTTAGGCTCACGCTCCTCCGGTAATAAATACGAAGTGAGCCTCAAAGAAAAGTGAAGTAAAGCCGAACGTATTTTGGCAGGGCTAGTCGGCTCCGAAGTAGCCAGCCTTCCCTTTCCAAAAAATAGAAAGTATAAACAAGAAAAAGGGGGCCCCATTCCCGCTAATTTTTATTGATTTTTATTCAATCATTCGTTTTTAAACTCACAATTGTGTCATTTAGTCATATCTCATTCATTAATAAATGCAGTGAAAGTAACTTTTTTATTTCTTGTTGGCAAAGTTTTACGTTTTCTTACTGCTAGTCATGGCGGGAATCAGCAGCTTTTTAAAAGACAAGTGTGAAGTCAGATAATTTAAACAGAGAAAAAACATTAAGAAAATAATGCAATAAAGGGGTGGCAGCGGCGACGGCTCCATGGCTGTTAAATTTGATCTAAATTTTGAATTTCCGCTGAAAGAACGTTGAAAGTGGTACGATAAAATTTAAAGTTACTCCTAGGCTGGGTTCCTAGGGGCGGTAGTGACCCGGCTTTCTTTCATGATGAAAATCTATAATGACCCTTCAAAATAAACATGCTGAACTCTTGAAGATTAAAATAATAATAAAAAATATTGCAACAAAAAGCGGAGACCCTAAGTACTGCACGACAGCACCCTGACCCTTTAAATTCAAATGTGGAATTCCCTTTTGAAAGGAGTATTTTTCTTTTTCATAAGTAAAATTTGTTAATTCAAATACACTGCTATGCAAAATCTGCCTAGTTTACCATATTCTTCACTTCATCTTGTGAGTCCGAAAAAGGGCGCCTTCTGTTTCAAACATTCAAACCAAACTTTTTCCTACAGGAATCCCTCTTTTGATGTGTTTCAGTTTGGTTCGAGCCAACAGACATTCATAAAGCAGCAAAGCCTCTTCAAAGCAACATCTGGAAGACCATTGATTTTGTTTCACCCAACTTCAATGAGCTAAGAGTCATGTGCAATGCTGCAGGTAAGTATTTAACTGAAACTAGTATTTTGCATGCGCTTTACTACACGTATATTTTTTCTTCTTCTTTTTTCAGAGCTTGGAACATATGGCACTGTCGATGCCAATGACCTCCCGGATGAAGATGTGATTAGAGAATCAAAAGAACTTGCTGTTTCTCTCGGTGAACATGTTCGAACGGTCATAGCAACCCTGGGGCACAGGGGAATAGTAGTAAGTTCTCCATTAAAGTCTTATTTTGTTGAATTATTGTACGTAATTATATTGAACATTAATAGTTATATAATATTTCTCTGTTATAATTTTAGCTCTGTCGAAGAGGAGACGCCGATGAGCCGTTCTTTGAAGTTAGCGGCGGCAATCGGGCCAAACGGCTACCGCATCAAATAGCAAAACCACTTGAGGCGCGTTACTATCCCGCGCCTTTGTGCCGACCAGTTAGTGTATCTGGGGCAGGTGACTGGTAAGCTGAATAAGCGCTCTATCAAGATGTGACATTTTAATACCATTCAGACGAATAAAGTTGGTTATTTTCTCTTTTAGTTGGAACGCTGGATTCATATCTGCGGCACTGCTGGGAAAATCTGAAAAAGATTGCGTTGAAGCAGGTTTTAACGCTGCTTTGTGTTCTCTGGCTGCTACTTCAGCTGTACCTTCTGACTTAAAAACTCGACAAACAAAATTACGCAACTAAGTTTCTAGGTGGATCCTTTTTTCTTCTTTTTTTCCCAACAAGACTGCTCCCAGTCAGAAACGGATTGTCGAATCGTCGTCGATGAGTCGAAAAGTGGTCGTCGTTAGAGTAATACGAGGGGAAATCTAAATGTATGACGAATCGTCGTCAATTCGGTGTTAAATCGACGGTTTCTATGTTTTCACTTGTTTTGCGAGTACATTGGTGTTTGCTCGCAGCTCGCAGCGGGGCGAGGTGCACACAAAAATGGTAGAAAATAGCCCCCCCCCCCCATTTAGCGTGCACGCCATTTTCAGAGACAGTAAACCGACGTTGATAGTGACAGTAAGTACTCTGGTTTCAGGACCACAATGTGGTCGAATCGAATATCAAACGACGTCTATAATCGACGACGATTCGACGACCACCCATTTCTGACGAGGACTCAATTTTTTATAAAATTAATTTTAATAATTGGACAATATGTAAAGTACTTTTGATATCATTTTTAATTTTGTAATTAAATAAGTCTAACATTCATTCTCTCTCTAAGCCAACATTCAAAATAATTGAATTTATGACTTACAATCTATGAAGTAGAAAATTAAACAATTGATTTTTTTTTTTTCGGTTTTTATCTGTTATTGCTTCCGTTTCTCATTATTTCTCTTACGCAGGAATTGCCAAGGCAGCAGGCGTGACTGCAATAGACTCGCTGGCTTGGGTCGAGCAAACGAGGCCTCACTAAACGTTTACGACAACTTTGCAAACAATTAATGTTTTCTCGATCAGTTTGCTATCTTGAGCGATTTATTTTTTAAATCAGTAGATGTTCTATAACCCCCATATTTTTTGACAGGCTTGTAGTATCTGTAGCTATTTATTTTTCCAATTTGAATGGTCACAGTCTTTTACCTCCATAATTTCATAAAAAAATTAAGAACACACGTTTCACACGTAGACTTTTGAATTTGTTTTTCACAATTAATCGATTTTATTTTAAGAGCGTGAAAAATGTGATAGGTCTGAGTTCCCTCCCAACTTAACAAAACTAGCTGCTCGCTCTGCTGGTGGCACTCTGCTCGCTGCGCTGCTCTCTGGATAGGCTGCTCGCTGTATGACAGTTGTATAAGCAGGCTGATACATTCGTAGCATCTGCTAAGTACGAGACTTCCAATCCGAAGCTCCCGGGTTCAAGTCCAGGTAAGGTAAAAAAAAAAAGCAATGAATTGGATCGCTGATTAAAAGACACCCGGGGGAAAGGGGAAGAATCAAAACGTTTTATAATCACATCATAACACTGGTCTTAGAGGACGTGGTGAGAACGTCGAATCGACGAAAATTCAACGTGGAGCGAAGAGTCATTTCAACGTGGAAATCACGTCATCTGTCAACGTGGAATCCACGCGATCGTTCTACGTGGAATCCACGTTCCTTCCACCAAAATTTCTCTTTGCGGGAAAAACAACCAACTGATTTTGCCCATAATAAGGCCCTGTACATTCTGGGTACACAAGATGGCGGCCAACAAGTAAGCGCTACGCTACGGGTTGCTGCAAATAAAGACAAAATCCATACACATTCGAACCGGCTGCGGAGAGGAATCGGGAATCACCTGTGAGCGGCGGGCGCGGGCGGCGAGCGTCGCTTCGAAGGAAGGAAAGGGGAAAAGAGAGGAGAGGAGGCGGAAGGGGACGAGGCAAGCCTCCTGGCTGCCGCCTGCCGCCCGCCGCTGCCTCGCCGGGCTCGCCTCCGCCCTCCGCCCTCCGCCGGCCGCCGCGCGCGCGCCGCGCGCGCGCGTTCAGTGTTGGTCTGGAAGCGATCGAGGACGGAGCTCCGCCGCCGCTGCCGTCGGGCTAGGGAAGCGCGCCGCGCCGCGCGTTGTGCGTACGTTCGTACGTGTGTTTGTGTGTGTGAGCGAGCGAGAGGTTCGCGCTCGCCTGCCTGCGTGTGTGTGCGAGTGAGAGGGTCGAGACGAGCACGCGTGTCGCCGCGCCGTGTGCCGTGCTCGTGCGACCAGGCTGCTGCCGCCCCGCGCTGCCCCGCCCCGCCCCCATGCTGCCGCCCAGATCCACAAGATCGTCTCGTCGTGCCGTCTCACTCACTCCCGGCGACCGTGACCCATGCGTGTGACAAGGACGGATACACGAGAGCGCTCTTCTGAATCTGACGGCTGCCGCCGGCCGGTCCCGGAGGCCGAGTAGTTTCCGCGCGCGCAGCGAGTGCAAGTGAAGTGCAGCGGCAGTGTCCCCGTGGTCCCGCGTGGTGTCCCCACTCCGACTGTGTCCCTGGGATTAAAGGACAAGCCCGCCGGAGACGACCCTCCCCTCGGCCGCGGCATGCCGTCCAAGAAGCAGTACAACCTGGTGCCGAACGACGAGGGAGACACGCGCATCCCGCTGCACTCGGACGAGGCCTTCCACCATGGCATCACGTTCCAGGCAAAGGTAAGCAGTAAGGGTGTGGATTCCGCAAAAGGCGCTTTTCGTCTCTGTCCTTATTGAACTCGAGGGGGGGATCACTTCGAAAAATCATTGTACAGACAAAAAAAATCATTTAAAAAATCAAAAAAATCAAAATAAAATCAAGTAGAAAGTTACAGAAAAATCCGAAAAATCGAGAGAAAACTACCCAAAAACTGAGAAACAAAATAATTTTTTTGTAAAAGTTACGGACAATTTCTATCTTCTCTTGAAAAATTAAAAGAAAAATCAAAAGAAAAAATCAAAAAAATCAAAAAAATAAAAAAAATCAAAAATCAAAAAAATCACTGTACACATTTCGTTTGACTGATCCCCCCCCCCCCCCTCGATTGAACTAATGGGGCGAGACCATAAGGAGTAAGAGAGAGAGAGAGAGGACACTACTCATCGCTTTGCGGAAACAAGTAAAAACAAGCGCGTCGACGACGTCGTCTACGTCTAGGGCTCCGACGCCAGCCGGGTTGGAGACAGGGGGAGCGGAGGGGACTGTGCCATGCCGTCTGCTTCAGAAGATCGCTCTCGTACCTCCGTCCTTGTCGCACACCTATGGCGGTGGCATAGGGCCCCATGCGTGCGAGCGAGAAGGACGGTGGCGCGAGAGCGATGTTTGGAATCAGACGGCTATGCTGGAGAACGGGTCGGAGGTGACGGGTCGGATACGTCACCGCTGTGCAGCGGCTGCACCTCGACCGAGGTGGAGTTGTGGAGATTGTCTTGAGCGGGGCCTTGTGGCACCTGCCTCGCCCCCCCCCCTCTTACCTCTCTCTCCAGCACTCGCCGGACATATGTGACTCACCTCCTCTCCCCCCTTCCCCTTTCTCGCCGCTCCCCCACCTGTGCCTCGGCCACCACGGCCTCCATGTTCTCCTTCGCCTCGCCGCCGAGCCGAGCCGAGCCAAGTCGAGCCGACCTGACTGGACAGGGCAGGGCAGGACAGGCGGACAGGTCTAACCGACCCGATCCGGCGCGTTTGAGTTTGACAGGAACAATGAGCCCAATCGTCGTCGTCACCCGGACGCCTCCCCCCTCCTCTGTCCTTCCTCCTTTTCCTCTCCTCCTGTTTCCTCTTCCTTCCCCCTCTCCCTTCTCCTTCCCTTTCCTCCCCCCTCCTTCGGTTAGTCACGTGGTTGCCATACTACCCCAGGAGGGGGTCATACCCCGAGCCCTGCGCGCCGCGCGCTTCGGAACTTCATTCATCCCACTCATTCATTTCACCAGACGCGCATATAAAATCGGCACTGCGCTTCTCTTGCTTGTCTCAACTTTGTCGTGCAGAGAGTGTGATAGTGCGAGCGAGACAGAGCGAGAGGTGGAGTGGAGGGAGCGGAGCGGAACTGCGAGCGATTGAGAGAGAAAATGAGGAGGGATGGTCACCTCCATACCATGCACCACGGTACGAAAGGTGCCGTTCGTCGAGTTTTGCCGGACAGTGGGTATGAATATGGACGAAGCACGTCATCTCTTGGCTTTTTTATTTTGCTTTTAAACGTTTCCCGCTGCCGCTCCTTTACCGCGGGTGGATTTATTTTTGCTCCATGGCGCATTGTGTCGCCGCCACGTCAGCCTTGTTTGTTTTCATTCGCGCCCGCCCGCCCCCCGTGTGTCTATCTTGGCCGGCGCGCCGCTGGAGCTGGAGCGAGCTGCAGTCATCCTGGGGCATGTTCTCGGGGGTCTTGTGGGTCCATGAAGTGTAATGTGAATGTGAGTGTATGTATGGGTCCTATACTGCTTCCCTTGCGGTGCCCTCTACATATGTCAAGGGAATGACAGCACGCCCACACCCGTTCATCCATCCATCCATCCATCCATCCATCCATCCATCCATCCATCCATCCATCCATCCATCCAGCCAGCCAGCCAGCCATCCAGCCATCCATCCATCCATCCATCCATCCATCCATCCATCCATCCAGCCATCCATTCATCCGTCCATCCATCCGTCCGTCCGTCCGTCCGGTCCAGGAGAAAACAACTCTGAATTTTGGTGTACAAATTTAGTGAAGTTTTGTTAATGTTTGTAAATTTTTTATGATTTTTTGCTAGAATTTTTACCATTATTTTTCGATAGTTTTTATGAATTTTTATGAAATTTGTTCGCATTTTTTCGAATTTGCCTGTTTTATTTGCTTCTGAATTTGTCTGCATTTTTTTTTCTAAACTACGAGGTGAGCGCAAATTTCAAAGCTGTTTCCCCTTTCCCCCTCGTCAACGATCAATCCACTCATCCACCCGCCTATCCACCCATTCATTCAGGCATAGAGGCATCCAATCATGCATTGATTCATTCATCAGCCCGGTCGCTGATCCCCTGGTGCTTGAACCAAACCGACACCACTGCCGCTCTGTATCGTCCCGCGGTTCCGTCCCGTCTCGCTGTCCTTGGCTCTCCTGGGCTGTAAAACCAGCAGGAACAGACTTACCACGTGTGGTCGAGCCGTGCCGGGCCGGGCAGCAGGCAGGCAGGCCGGCCGGCGGCTCGCGACCAGACATGGCGGGGCGGGGCGGGGCGGGGCGGGGCGGGGCGGGGCGGGGCGGGGCGGGGCGGGGCGGGGCGGCCGCAGCTCTGAGGATCACTTGGAGTATTTCGGTCCTGTCCGGCCCGCCCCACCCCGACGCCGGCGGCGCAACGCCGCGCCCCCTGGCTGGCTGGGGGGGTCGAGGGGGAACACCCTCGCGAGCAAAAAGGCGGAAAGATGTGTGTGTGTGTGTGTGAGTGAGTGCGCGCGCTTGCGTGCGTGAGTACGCGCTGGGGTTTGTGTGTGTGTGCGTGTGTGCGTGTTTGTGTTTGTAAATAAGACGCTCGCGGCGGGGGTCCGGCCGTGAGGTGTACGCGGTGCCGTGGTCATTTCACCCGTGCCGTGCAGAATGTGGGGCGATGTGGGGAGTATAGTCAGCGCTGACGTCGGCACGGCCGTGACGTGGAGTGAAGCCGAGAAGGGAACAACTCTGAATTTTGGTGTAAATTTTTTTGTGTGTGAATTTTTGTTGAATATTCGTGAATTTCTGCTTTCTTTGAATTTAACGTAAATTTTTGTTAATTTTTCTGAATTTATTCCGATTTTTTTTGTCCATTTTTTTCTGAATTTGTCTTAATTTGTAGTTACGAGGTGTTGGAAAATTTCGGAGTTGTTTCCCTCTCTGGCAAAGCAGACCCCTGAACACCCACCGCATTGAGCGAATAATGTCGCACGCTCATCGTTGTGATTTTTATTTCATTTTTACGTTTGTTGCGATTATTCAAGTGTAAGAAATTCCCTGGGAAAAAAAGTCACACTTTTACGTGAAAGAGTGTGTGACCTCGGGGATCACACGCACACGAGAGAGGAACAAGAGTCTCTTCTCTGTGTTTGGAGAGCAGAGGCTGTGCCGCGCTGACCTGACCGTGTTGTGTCCTACTTGCCGCGGTGGTGTGTCCCGCGTCCCAGTGCATTTGGTTCTATTTCTTGTTCCACGGCGTCAATACGGCCCGCGCACCCGGCCCGGCGCTGGGAATCCGTGTCGTGTCGTAAAGCGTTCAGGTCAGAGAGAGAGAGAGAGAGAGAGAGAGAGAGAGAGAGAGAGAGAGAGAGAGAGAGAGAGAGAGAGAGAGAGAGAGAGAGAGATGAAACGCGCGGTCCTGTGCGGCGGCCCTAGGGCCCGAGAGCTCTCGCTCGGACTCGTCACCGGAGCGCGTCGCCTCTCTCTGTCGCACTGCATGACCGTCCAGCTAAATGAGCCGGAACTCTAATTTAACGCGCTGTGAACTTGGATGCGTCTCCCCACCCCGCTGGCCCAGGCCAGGCCCCGCCCCGCCCCACCAACCCTCACCACTGCATTGTTTTTGTTTCACCCTCTGCTCTTCCCTCGTTTCCTGCTCGTTCTCGTCTTCTTCGTCCTCGTCTTCCTCGTCGTCCTCCTCATCCTCCACCTCGTCCTCGTCTGCCTCGTCCTCGTCTTCCTCGTCTTCCTCGTCCTCGTCTTCCTCGTCCTCGTCTTCCTCGTCCTCGTCTTCCTCGTCCTCGTCCTCATCGTCCTCGTTTCCTCGTCGTCCTCCTCATCCTTCACCTCGTCCTCCTCGTCTTCCTCGTCCTCGTCTTCCTCTTCGTCCTCCCCGTCCTCCTCGTCATCCTCCTCGTCCTCTACCTCGTCCTCCACCTCGTCCTCCTCCTCGTCCTCCACCTCGTCCTCCTCCTCGACCTCCTCCCCCACCTCCTCCCCTTCATCGACTTTGTCGTCTTCGTCTTGCCCGGGGCCCGCAATCGCCTTCGCCGCACCTCGTCTTGTTCTTGTTTTGCACCGGCTCGTCCCGGGTCACTCATCCGTTTTCAATTCATAAACCCCACCCCAGGGACCCCAGGGTCGTCATGCCGGTGCAGAACGCCCCGCGCGCAGGTCAACCTCGCCCCGCCCCACCCCACCCCACCCCGCCTCACCCCGCCCCGCCCCTCATGAAAGTTTCACTCCCTTCGCTCTGCCCGCCCCGCCCCCCTCCCCGCCACGGGGCTCGGGGTTCGGCCCGTCGCCAGCCCAACGGTGCGCGCTGTTGACCGGGATTCGTGATTTCGGCATTCGAGTCTACGACTCCGGCTCGGCACTCTAGGACGGCCACTGGGGAATTCCTTTTGCCGGTGCTGGCTATTGCTGCGGGGCGGGGCGTAGCGGGGAAGAAGTGCGCTCATTTACACGCAAATGCCAAAACCCTGCGAATAATGAGAGTCTGTCTTGAAGGGCGGAGCAGGAGGCGAGCGGCCCGGCGCGGATGTGGTCAACGGGCGCTTTTCATAAGCTGAACGCTGCTTGGAGGGGCAATAGAAAGGAAAAATCCCTCGCGTAATGACGTGCGCGCGTATGCGGTGCTGCAAAAATTAAAAATTGCTCGCATTTCAAATTTTCGCGCGCGCGCGCTTGCGGCGCTGCGCAGAGTGGATGCTGCTGGACAACAACAACAACACTGCTCCAGGAAAGTGCATTGCCTCGGGCACCCGCACTACTGTTATCCAGCTGGAGCGAGCAACGGAGAGAGGGAGAGAGAGAGAGAGAGAGAGGGGGCAAGGGCGAGAAGAGATTTGAGAGGGAGAGAGAGGAGAGAAACAACCGAAGCGAGACAAAGGAAGCAGAACTGCCGCCACTCGCCACGCCGCGCCCAAGTAAAGAGCGGGAGCGGCGGGGCGGGGCGTGGCGGGGCGGGGTGGGGCGGGGCGGGGCGGGGCGGGGCGGGGCGGGGCGGACACCGCGACGTGCCCGTTGCGCGCGCACGACGGCGGACTCGCCTGGACGGTATGGAAGAGTGAGGGAGAGGGGGAGGTGGAGAAGGGGGTTCCGGAGGGGGAGGGGTGGTGGGGGGTCACGGGCAAGTTCACGTTGGCCGGCTGGAGGTTGGGGAGAGGTGGGGGAGAGGGGGAGGGGGGTGTTGTCTGCGGCGGAAAGGTGGGCAGCGCGGCGCGCCAGTGCTGCTCGGCGGCAAGGCAGGGTATCGGGTACCCTTGGGTACCCCGGACGACGGGTCGGCGGCGGTCGCAGCTGGCTGACGGAGTGCTCGAGGAGTACGTCTTACTCGTCCTCCTCGGGGATATATTTGCCGTTATGCAACCGGATCGGGTTGAGTAGCCGTGGCAGGGTGACCACCGCAACAACTCTGGAAAACCCTTGAAAGCCTGGAAAACGTAGGGAATTTGAGAAAAGATCAGGGAAATAACAATTTTAAAAATATCAGGGAAAATAAATAAAAAGCTGATAGGCAACCCTGCATGGAAGCGTGTTGCGGTGCGGGCGCGGTTTGGGCCCCGGTGGAGAGGCACGCGCCCGCGCTCACCCGTGTGGACCACCAGGATGCCGTCAGTGCGCGTGGTGGAGGGTGGCGCGGTGCGCTGCGCGTGCTCACGGCGGTCATGAGGAAGAAGCTGACTGTCTTCGAGTTCACCAGCAGGTGCCAGCAGGGTCAGGCGGCGAGCGGGGGAGGGGGGAGAAGCATTGCGTCATCGGGTATCGCTTGCTGTGCTGCTCGCCGCGTCGGGACGGGACGGTGGTGTCCCTGTGGGAACGCCCCGCCGCACCCCGCCCCACCCCGCTGCTCGGCGTTCGATGAAAACGTGCGCGCAGGGGAGCTTGGCGCGGGTTCCGCATGAGTAGCGCGCTGCCACGCCGCGCCGCTGCCAAGCGAAGAGAATAAATATTTATGTAAAAACCAATAGTAGTAATAATAATAATAATAATATAAATGCATTTTTTGAAGGTTATTCTTAATTTTTTCACAAAGATTTGTGAATTTACTTAAATTTTCTTGAAGTTTATGGTACATTTCTCTGATTTTTTTTTCTTAAAAAAAAAAATAGAGGTGGACAAATATTTTAGTTTTGTTTCCGCCTTATTCGAGTAGTCACGGCCGAATAACATTTGCACAATGATAACTTTGTTGTGTTCTGTTCCTATAACTCGCGTACCTGCCCCTGTATGTCGCCTGGTTTTACTTTCTGGACCTCCCCCCCGCCCCGCGTGCCAGGCGTGTTGGTAACTGTATCCCCGCGCGGGGGGGGGGGGGGGCGCTTGCAAATGAAGCTAGGGCGTCCACTTTGCACACCTGCCAATAAAGGGCGGGCTCCGGTAACAGAGGTTCCCTGACGGCGGGGGCGGGGGCGGCGGGGGCGGGCGAGCCGCCCCAGCGCCCACCACCCCCACGCACGTGGGGCGGCGGCGCAACGGGTCCAGGAGAGGAGGACCGACAACGCACGACCGCACCCCGCCCCACCTCACCCCACCCGACACCTACCCCGCCCCACCCCACGGGTGCGGCTATACCAGCCGGTAGGCGGGGGCGGGGCTGGGCGGGGCGAGGAAGTGCTTTCGGGCCCTCGGGCTGTGTTCGGCGGCCACCTGACGTGCGGGGCGGGGCGGGGCGCCGGGGCCAAGTCAATGACCAGGTCTATTATCGGAGAGCACACCGGCGCCGCCAACTCGCTCTATGGAAGTGGCGCCAAGTCTGTTGTAAGCTGATTTGTCGTCAAGTTAATGGACCCCCCCCCACCCACCCCAACCCACCACTCTGCCGCCTCGCAAGCACTTGCCGCCCCTTCTGCTGGTGAGATGGTGGCTGCCCCGTACCCCTTCTCCCTCGTGTAGGGCGTGGGGGACGTCGGGATGTATGGACGCTGCCGCTCCTCCCGCCCAGCCCTCGTGTATAGTCCGTTACACCTGCCGTGCCCCTTCTCCCTCGTGTAGGGCGTGGGGGACGTCGGGATGTATGGACGCTGCCGCTCCTCCCGCCCAGCCCTCGTGTATAGTCCGTTACACCTGCCGTGCCCCTTCTCCCTCGTGTAGGGCGTGGGGGACGTCGGGATGTATGGACGCTGCCGCTCCTCCCGCCCAGCCCTCGTGTATAGTCCGTTACACCTGCCGTGCCCCTTCTCCCTCGTGTAGGGCGTGGGGGACGTCGGGATGTATGGACGCTGCCGCTCCTCCCGCCCAGCCCTCGTGTATAGTCCGTTACACCTGCCGTGCCCCTTCTCCCTCGTGTAGGGCGTGGGGGACGTCGGGATGTATGGACGCTGCCGCTCCTCCCGCCCAGCCCTCGTGTATAGTCCGTTACACCTGCCGTGCCCCTTCTCCCTCGTGTAGGGCGTGGGGGACGTCGGGTTCGATGTATGGACGCTGCCGCTCCTCCCGCCCAGCCCTCGTGTATAGTCCGTTACACCTGCCGTGCCCAGAACCACCTCGCCCCGCCCCGCCGCGTCGTGTGACGGGCCTCTCGGCAAATGTTTGCATAGCGCACAGCGTTACCCACGTGTGCATTGGGACGTCCACTCCTCTGACCCGGCCCGGCTCGGCCCGGGCGCGCCACGCGACGCCTCGGCCATGTGTATTCTCAGTGCTCGGCTCGAACACGGCGCGTAGTAGAGGTACTTTGTGAGGGCGGGCGGACCGGATGGACGTGGCACGGGGCCGGAAGGGACACGCGGACTGCTGTGTGTGTGAGAGAGAGAGGTAGAGCGTGAGAGAGAGAGAGGTATATATATAGAGAGAGAGGTATAGAGAGAGAGAGGTATAGAGAGAGAGAGGTATAGAGAGAGAGAGGTAGAGAGAGAGAGAGAGGTAGAGAGAGAGAGAGAGCGAGAGAGAGAGCGAGAGAGAGAGAGAGAGCGAGAGAGAGAGAGAGCGAGAGAGCGAGAGAGCGAGAGAGAGAGAGGTAGAGCGAGAGATTGAAAGAGAGATAGAGATAGAGAGAGAGAGGTAGAGAGAGAGAGGTATAGAGAGAGAGGTATAGAGAGAGAAGTAGAGCGAGAGAGAAGTAGAGCGAGAGAGAAGTAGAGCGAGAGAGAGAGAGAGAGATTGAGAGAGAGATAGAGAGAGAGAGAGAGAGAGAGAGAGGTAGAGCGAGAGAGAGAGAGAGAGGTAGAGAGAGAGAGAGAGAGAGAGAGAGAGAGAGAGAGAGAGAGAGAGGTAGAGAGGTAGAGGTAGAGAGAGAGAGAGAGAGGTAGAGAGAGAGAGAGAGAGGTAGAGAGAGAGAGAGAGGTAGAGAGAGAGAGCGGGAAGGTCAAGAGAAGTTCTCGTTCCTCTCTTAATCCTACTACCATTGCCCCCCCCCCCCCCAACCTCTCTCTCTCTCTCTCCTACCTTTGTGTCAATTTGCACGATTTGCACACGCGCGTACGTACACGCATACACACACACACACACTCACATACGCGCGGGCCTCGCTGTGCCCTTTAGTCGAGTCGTGCAGATTGAGCGCGTGTCTGGTCGTGTGTCGTGCGGCCCGCTCGCTGCTCGCACTATTGGCAGCACGCAGCGACACGAGCGAGCAGTACTCGCAGTTTGCTTTGCCTGCTGCGCGCTTTGCCTCTCTCGAGCGTGCGCGCGTGTGCATGTGTATGTGTGTGAGTGTGTATGTGCGGCTTCTATAAAGTCGGGATAGAACAGATAGAGCGAGAATAAAACAGGAAAAAAATATGAAAAAAAAAAAACTGTGAAAAAAATATTTGCAACTGTTACGGGAAAATATGAATGATGAATGTCGACAACATGTGTCGACTTAGTATCCTTTGACGAGTAAGAATTTGCTGGCGTAAAATTAGGACTATTTTACTCTCTATCGTCGCAATCAATAATTAGGAAAAAAAGTCGCAATTTTACCAGGGTGTCGAGCGACCGGGAAAACCGGGAATTAGCCGGGAATTTAATCCGACCGGGAAAAGTCCGGGAATTTTGCATTTAATCCGGGAATTCTGGCATTTACGGCAAACATACACACTGCAGTCAAATAAATAATTTTTAACCCCCTAAAAATGGAAAATTTGAAGCTAAAAAGGTTAAAAATATCCGTGAATTTCGTTGATTTCTGTCCGGGAAAACCGGGAAAAAGCCGCTCGACACCCTGTTTACGAATATTGTTTTTTTTCAGTGTTGGCACGGTGGCATGGCACGGCACGCCTACCGCTGCAGCTGGTGTGCAGTCGCGCGGCGCGTGCCCAGTGCAGGCTTAGGCCCCAGGGGCCCCGGACCCCTACCCGACCATGCGCGCCCCTTTTTCTTCTGCAAGGCTAGGCCTCCTTTGTTCGGTCAAGACAAGAATAAAGTCGAGAGCCCCAGTCGTCCCCTCTTGCCCCCTCTCGCCGCTGCCCCCCCCCCCCACCTTCCCCTCTCTCCGTCTTTATCACTGATGTCGCCGAGGTACTCGTCCTCGTGCACTCTCGTGGTTTTCCACCCCCTCCTCCTCGCCGTCGTCGCGCCGCCCACCCTCTCCTCAACATCAACCACATCTCGAGGGGGAAACAACTCGGAAAATTCAGAGAAATTAAAAAAAATGCAGAGAAATGCAAGAGTTTTTCAGGAAAATTCAGAGAAATTCACAAAAAATTTAGGTAAAATTCGAGCAAAAAAACTCAAATTCAGTACGAATTTACACCTCACCTGCCACGCGTGCTGGTCTTTTTCCAGCGAGTTAGGCTAGCCCTGCCTATCGCCCCGCCACACTGCAACCCCACCGTATTCTACCCCACCCCACCCCACCCCGTCCACGCGGGGAGGCTGTCCGCGCGGCTGTTGGTCGAGACGCTTTCGTGGCCCCGCCCCGCCCCGCCCCCCGCCCCCTTGCCGCGGGAGGTTGTCGTCAGCGAGGAGAGACACTAATTGAAGATACCTGTACTCCCCGGGGGCGAGGTATGGCGGGGCAGGGCGCGGCGGACTGAGAGGGGCCAACGCCATGGGCGGGCCCGCCCCGCGCCCCGCAGTGCATTAGCGACCCAAGTGCAGAGGTGCCATATTCATGGACAGCCATGGAGATGAAGCTCCCTTTGCCCTCGCGAAACGCTGAGACCTGAACTCTTCAACACCTCTGCGATATTTTGCTTTCACCTTTATGGCATATTTTACTACAAATAATACAACCCCAGCAGATTCACGCGGGAAGAAAAAGAAAAGTCTTTTTCTCCTTAATTTTTTTTTCTTTCTTTTTTCCTTCCTTTTTCTTTCTTTTTACGGAGAAAGGGAAAATTTTGAGGCGCTGCTGGATTCCGAACTAGAGGAAGTTTCCTTAAACAATGGGGGAAATTTCCTTTTTATTTTTAGAGGACTTCCTTAAAATCTACCGTGTTTGTAAGGTTTTTTCTGGGGAGTGTACGAGTCGATAGGTCCCCGCTGCTCTGCTGATTTGAATTGAATGCGACCCACGGCGAGGCGGCCAGCGGCGCGCGCGGGGAGAACGTTACAAAAAGGAAGCAAAGGAAGAGGAGAGGGTTTTTTTCGAATGCGGTTGTTTCGTCTGCTATTTTCTCTTCGTAAACGCAAAATAAAGTGCACTCCTTCAAATGCCTCTCATATGCACGTTCGTTTTGTACCCACAAAACCACATAGAGTGACGCAACCAAATTTTGTTGATTTTTATTTCCTCGGTGCGTGCGTTTCTTGGACTGCACATTTAACATACGCGGTTTTTTCCCCACGGTGAATAGAAACACATCCGGTCCGGTTTAAGCAAACCCTCCGTCTCGCGATTCCTCGTGATTCTGCTCGTGCACGCGTGTGCGCGCGCGCTATCGAGCGAAGTATTTCGTCATCGCTCAATAAAAGTGAGTGCGAGTTTGGCGGAAACGACTCACAACGAGTCTTCTGTGAATTTAACGCTCCAGGAGTGTGACGTAGTAATTTTACATGTCTGAAAAGGAGTCTTGCTTATCTCCGATAACGTCGTCAAAGTGAGACACTAACACGGTCATTTCGGTTTACCTTGCCCCCCCCCTCTAACAGGCACATCAAAAATTCGCACAGTGAACCGTAGCTCTCCCAAGAGCTCGAGATGTTTGACTCGTCTCCATTTACAGTGTGAATGTGCGTGTTTGTGTGTGCGTGTGCTGTTTATGCTCGCTCTTGGCGGCGGAGAGGCCGTCCGATTCGAAGTTGAGCAGCAGTAGCAGTAGCCTGCTGCAACTCCGGGACGGCAACCTGAATGGAGGGGGGAACTGCACTGCGCTGCTGCAGAGCTACTGTCAAGGCTGAGGCTGAGCCAATGGCTGAGCCTCGGGCTGGGCCGCGCGTCGCGCCCGCCACTCCTTCTTGCCCTCCTCTCAGGTCCTTCCCTCTGCCTGCCTGCCTGTTGCAGAAGGCTGCATTCCGCACATCGCAGGAGAAGCGAGCGAATATTCTGCCGCACTTGCTTGGGCTGTCACGGCGTCTTGTAATCGTTGGGGCCCATTCCTTACCACTCTGGTAATCTTGTGTGTGTGTGCAGTTTATCCGATAATAACTGGTAATCACATTCCAAGAAATCCTCTTTTTGTATGGTTTTTCTCATGCTGTTCAGGGTTTTCCCTCGTTCAAATCACATAAATTTCTTAGTTTCTTATTCGAAAATTTTACTGCGATAATTGTGGGTAATCTCCAATTGTTGAGAAATTTTCAAATTTATCCTGATAAAACACTTTAATTTAAAAAAAGCGCTCTGCCTACGTAAAAAAATAATTCTATCCCCCAGAAAAGTATACTTAAAATATGAACTATACTACTATTTGCTGCGGCCTTGAAAGCAAGAAAAAATGATTCTTAGTTGATCTATTTTTTCTTCTTTTAAGTATTTTTTTTTTCAATTGGTTTATTAGGCATTTTTTTTACTGGCCATAGCAAAAAGTAGTACATTGTCCAAATTTAAGTATACTTTTTCTTAAGGATAGAAAACTATTTTTGTGAGTGATGGTGGCCGGCTCCATGGAGCCATACGCACCGGACGGACTGTGTGGCTTCGTGAGGAGGCGTGCTTTCAACTCACGCGCGCGCACGCACACACACACACACACACACACGCGCGCGCGCGCGCGCGCTCACATGCTCGCCAGCATTGATGACGCTGACATCCGATGCGTATGGCGTTCTGATAATGCAGGCGCAACAGGCGGGCGGTGGTGTCGCTGGACGGATGTGCGAGTGCACAGAAAAACAAACGCCACTAAGTAGCTCTGCACTCTCAGATTCTTACTAGACCTTTTTCACTACAGGCGTTAAGACATTTGCAAATATCCATAATACATACTTTTCTCTCTCTAGCTATTGTCAAGAAGAATTAGCTTGTCTATAGGTTACAGAGAAAAATGTGGGTAATCAAATTACAAAAAGGTTGGCATTATAGTTGCACAAACCGCTTAGTAAGGAGAGTAGAAATTCGTCTACAGACCGATATAAATTTATCCACAGAGGACTGAGGGTGTGGTCACGGAATCTAGTTGTACACCTATCCTCGCGCGGGTAAATTACCACAAGCACCATTATACTTGAATGAGAATATAACTCTTCGACCTTATGGAGGAGAAGCGACCGCAGCAGGAGCTGCAGGCGATCGCCATTCGAATGGCCCCTTTAGCCGGTTTATCACTTTTTCTCATGTGCAATTTTTAGACAACTTGTTTTAATTTTAGCCGTATACTGTTTAAAAAAGTGTTCTTCAAGAAGGTCATTTAATCTCCACAAATTGGCGCACTCTAAAAAAAAATTTCCTATCTATATCAACAACAACAAAAAAAATGTATCCTAAAATTTTGGACAATACTACTTCTTGCTGAAGCCAATGAAAAACTGCTGAAACCAATAAAAAATACTTAAATCAAGAAGAACAAATTCTTGCTTGAAACAACTAAGAATCAGAATTCTTTTTACTTTGAAGTACTTTTTATTGGTTGAAGCAACTTTTTTATTGGCCGCAGCAAAAGGTAGTATTGTTCAAATTTTAAGAATGTTTTTTTTTCTTGGTAATATAAAACTTTTTTGTGAGTGGCGGAAAATGGATAAATTTAGCCCTTAAAATATGTGATGTTTTCACGCACTCGTACACCCCGCTGAGGAGCAGCAGGTGCAGCAGGCCCAGGAGAGCCCCCATTCCGTTGCCCGCGATCCTCCTGGAAAATTGGAGCCCGATCCCGATCCCCCTCCTGCCAGAGGTGTAATCCCGGGAAAACTAACGTCGTGCCGCCGCCGCCGCCGCGCCTTGCGAGCGCTCGCTGCCTGAGATTGCCTACCATTCTACCTTTTCTTGGCCACCCCCCCGCCCCGCCCCGCCCCGCCCCGCCCCGCCCCGCCCCGCCCCGCCTCCCCCTTGTCCGGCAGGTACACGACGGATGCCACGCACCCCCTACCTCGCGGCAAGGTCCCGTGGAGGACTCTGATGAGGGCCGTAAGTCCACCCGTGCGCGCGGCGCGTCCCTCCGGGGGTTGCCGGGGCGGGGCGGGGCGGGGCGGGGCGGGGCGGGGCGGGGCGGGGCGGGGCGGGGTGGGGCGGGGCCTCCGGGCGTTAGCCTTGTTCGTTCGGCGGGGTGGGGCAGCGCGCGGGGCCTGCGGGACGGCTTTGGCTTACTGTCGGCTTACTGAGGTGTTAATCTCGACCAACCCCCTTCCCCCCCCCCCCCACCCTCCCTTGCCCGCACCCCTCGCTCGCATCGCACAGCACCCCACAGTGTTCTCGTGTTACAACGGACAGCGAACCCCCCCCCCACCCCTTTCCCCCCCTTCCTCTCTCTCTCGGCCTCTCTCCCTCTCCCGGTCAACTAGCCTCCCCTCAAGCCGAGCCATAGCCAGCACAGAACACTGACCCTAATTATTCATTATTCCCAGCAGGTTGATGGCCGTTCCGTATAATGTGACTTTAGCTGCCAACAGGCTGTTGGCGTGTAAATAATCGTCGTCACGCCTTGTCCTTGTTCTCCCCTCTACCCCGCTCTCGCCCCCCTCTTCACTCTTGCGCTCTGGATGATACAGTGCTGGAGTTGCCTACCCAGACTTCTTTTTTCTTTCGACGCATCCATATGGCAATTCAAGTCAGCGTTGCAGCGGAAAAGTAGGCAATGAAGAGCCTGCTACCTACACGGCGGGCTCTCTATAGACTATGCCGAGTGCCGAGTCCTTCCTGGCGTCGATCTGGTTTCGCAGGCAAAGTGATGTACTGCGGCAAAGAGTTCCTCCCACCTGCTAGCTGTGACTGCTGTTGCTCGTGTTCCCCTGTGTATCTCTCTCAAACACACACACACACTCACACACGACTCACACAAAGACCACGCCTGGTACAGTACGATTGCCTTTCCTGGAATATCTCGCGCGAATGGCTTCACTGACTGCGCTTCGCCACTCGGCCGGCATGTGCGACTCGCTCCGCCCTGCCCCCTCTCTCTCTCTCTCTCTCTCTCGCTCACTGCTCTCGCGCTCTCTCTCGCACTCTTTCTTCCTCTAACTCGAGCTCCAAAACTGTTCCTCTGAATCCCCCACCCCCACCCCACTCACCCTCCCTCCCTCCCTCTCTCTCACACACACTCTTCTCTCTCTCTCTCTCTCTCTCTCTCTCTCTCTCTCTCTCTCTCTCTCTCTCTCTCTCTCTCTCTCTCTCTCTCTCCCTCTCCCTCTCTCTCCCCCTCTCTCTCCCTCTCTCTCTCTCTCTCTCCCTCCCTCCCTCCCTCTCTGTACACCGCGGATATGCCCCAGCGCTGTTTGAACTTCGGTCTGTCGTGTGCATTGTGCGCTAGACCGGCTGGCCGCGAGTATTTAGTTTAGTCCGGCTGCGTGGTGGTGGGCGGCAGCGGTGGCGTTTGGCGTGGAAATTATATCTGGACGCACACACATACCTACATAGCACACGTACTCACATTCGCGCATGTAGGGGTTTGGCCAACTCGTGTATTTCTGTGTACACTGAGGGGGAAACATCTCTGGATTTTGGTGCACAAATTTCCTGAAATTTTTTGAATTTTTGTTGATTATTTTTTGCCTTTGTTGGTTGAATTATTTTTTTTGGATTTTCCTGAAGTTCTCTAAATTTTCCTTCAGTTTTTGAATTTTTCTGAATTACGTGGTGTACAACAAATTTCAGAGTTGTTTCCCACTTGGTGTGCACTTACGTTGTGTTTCTTGTATTGCTCATGTATTTTTTTTGGATTTTGCATGAGTTTTTTGATGAATTACTCATGTATTCTCATGCAATTCCTTGTCTTTTTCGTGTATTTCTTGTATTTTCCTGGAAACTCACGTGTATTTATGTGAACATCATTATTTATTTTTCGAATTGGCTGCCCCTGCCCCTTGCGCGTGACATTGCCAGCGCTGCATGGCGCCATATAGCGATCGGCCGCCTGGAAGACACCGCGGGCGGGCTTTGTGCTATTGCGGCAGCTGCAGGTGCGTGCGCGTGTATTATGGGCAGTATACGCACTGGAGCAGACCTGACGGGCGGACGGACGGACTTTGATATGACAATACCTGCCCCCCCCCCCCCCCCCGCAGCTGTGCAGGTGGGGGCGGTGAGGCACAGCGAGCCCTGCAGCAGCGTGTCATGGGTATACGACGTGATGGAATGTGTCGCCGTCAGTGAGTCACAGACACCACCGGCGCGCCGGCCGCCGCGAAGCTCTGCAGCTGGCAGGCACGTGCTGTACAGGCCTGCCCCTGTCCTCTGTGTCTCCGGGGCGGGAGATGGACTTCCTTGTGCCCTCCACGCTGCGTCTCTCCCTTACCACCCCCTTTCTCCACACCCACCCCTCCTCCCTCGTCTCTTCTTCACCCTTCCTTCACCCTCTCCCTTCCTTCACCCCTTTCCCTCCCTTCACCCCTCTCCCTTCCTTCACCCCTCTCCCTCCCTTCACCCCTCTCCCTCCCTTCACCCCTCTCCCTCCCTTCACCCCTCTCCCTTCCTTCTCCCCTCTCCCTCCCTTCACCCCTCTCCCTTCCTTCACCCCTCTCCCTTCACCCCTCCCCCCCTCTCCCTTCACCCCTCCCCCCTTCACCCCTCCCCCTTCTCCCTTCGTCCGCATGTCCCTTACCGACCCCCTGAACCATCACGGCATTCCTCGTGCAATAACTATCTTCTCATGTGAGCGGGGAGTGCGATGCGCGACCTCCAAGTCTCCGGCTGCAGACTTTGTCTGCAATCCGGGTAAGAGGGAAGGGGGGGGGGGGACAATTATTAATTTCGGTCGTGCAAACTTCGCATAGTTTTCTGCCTTTTGGTAAGGTTTTTGTAAATTTTATGATATTTTTTATTTCATTTCTCTTTTGCAGTTTAAGCTTAGAATTTTCTCGATTTTTTTTTTTTTTGCTAAATTTCTCCGACTTTTTATCTTTTTGAAATTTTTTTTTCTGAATATTTCTAAATTTTTCTGATTGTTTCTACTTTTTCTATAATAAATTATTCCTAATCGCGAGGCGTTACAAGGCCTCCAGAGTTGCTTGGACTATATAGCAGCAGCAGCAGCAGTGGATAGTTCGCTGTGCTGACGCGACGCTGCTGCGGGTGGGCGTCTTTGCCTTCTAGAAGGTTTGCACTTATCGCCCGCGAGGATCATCCCGCGGGGAAATGTCTATGAGAGGAAGAAAGGGCGGGGCGGGGCGGGGCGGGGCGGGGCGGGGCGGGGCCAGAAGAGCGAATGGAAGCCAAAGGGATGTTTGGCTGCTTGCGCTAAAGGGCTCTCTGGAGTACGGCGGCTCTCCGCGAAGTACCACGCAGCCGCCGACACCCCGCCCCGCCCCGCCCCGCCCCTCACACCCCGCTGGGGCAAATAGAGAGAAACTACTTGTTCACTTCTTCGCGTCGGTAAAGGAGAGCAGTTAGAGTTAGGAATGGGAAAAGGAAGATAAAAAAAAGAGAGGAAAAAAAACGGAAGAGAAGCTGCCAGGAAGCACACGTCTTATTCCAGCACGGCGGTAGAGCGGCTGCTATCATCCCAGAGGTGGGGGGGGGGGGGATGAGGTAGTACGGCCCGCCCTCATCGTCAGCGATATACTGGCGGGGTAAGAGGGGTCGGTTCCTTCACTACAAATTCCTGCGTGCACCGATTTTTCTGATTTTTTTTCTATTTCGTGATTTTTCTGATTTTCTTGATTTTGGGGATTTTAAATGATTTTTTCTGGTTTTTCTTGATTT
Source organism: Frankliniella fusca (assembly GCA_029379305.1). Classification (NCBI taxonomy): domain Eukaryota; kingdom Metazoa; phylum Arthropoda; class Insecta; order Thysanoptera; family Thripidae; genus Frankliniella; species Frankliniella fusca. Next base: position 143,203 of record JAHWGI010000346.1, on the reverse strand, counting down.
TTTTTGATCTGTTAGTTGAGTTTTTCGGATCTTTCTTATTTTTTATTATATTTCCCCCTGATTTTTTCTGATTTCTCACTGATATTGTTTTACGGTGATGTTTTTGAGTGAAGGACCCCACGGGAAAGGGTGGGGCGCTTCGCGCGGTGCTCCTGCGCTCTGCTGTCTTTCAGCGTGGCGGGCTGAGTGATTACGCAACGTTTTCGCTTCGGAAAATATCGACTTCGCCGCGGATCGGCTTGTCAATTTATTTATATTTTGTAAAATAAAAGGTTCGCGATGGCATCGGTCATCATTTAAGGATACAGGCCGCGGGGCCATAGCTCTGTCAGGGCTTCACGCGCTTTGCGAAACGCTGTGCGGCACTCGGAAAAATAAAAAGTGTAAGGCAGGAGTTAGGGGCGGCAACCATCATAATGGAATTTTTGAGAGCCAGCTGGCTGCTGGAGGCTGCCGGGGCCGCGTGTGCATGTTTCCCGAGGCCCTATCCTGGTAATTGAGTTTTTCCACCCCCCCCCTCTTCTCCACCTCCCACCCCTCCTCCCCATCCTCTCGCCTCAGCTCTGCTCGATCCCCCGGGAGCAGCTCGGGGGTGAGCGAGAGACAGAGATAGCGAAGGAAGCTGCACATAATCACAGGGCTGCCTGCCTAGGCGCGGGAGAGGTGAGCGAGAGAGAGAGAGAGAGGAGAGAGAGAGAGGAAAGAGAGAGAGAGAGAGAGAGAGAGAGAGAGAGAGAGAGAGAGAGAGAGAGAGAGAGAGAGAGAGAGGAAAGAGAGAGAGAGAGAGAGAGAGAGAGAGAGAGAGAGAGGAAAGAGAGAGAGAGAGAGAGAGAGAGAGAGAGAGAGAGAGAGAGAAGAGAGAAGAGAGAGAAGAGAGAGAAGAGAGAGAAGAGAGAGAAGAGAGAGAGAAGAGAGAGAGAAGAGAGAGAGAGAGAGAGAGAGAGAGAGAGAGAGAGAGAGAGAAGAGAGAGAGAAGAGAGAGAGAGAGAGAGAGAGAGAAGAGAGAGAGAGAGAGAGAGAGAGAGAGACAAAGAGCCAGTAGGGGGAGGAGGGAAAGCATGACCCAACCCTCCACCGCGTTCCAACATACTTTCCTTTTTGAGTATACCCGCTGCGCTGACGTTATTTGCGTAATTTCGGAGGTACCTACACGTTACCTTATTGCATGTTCTTGCGCCCTGCCTCCTGCCTGGCCCTTCGCTCTGTCCAGTAATTGAGTCACCCAGGTGGGTGCTGGTCCTCTCGTGCCCCGCCCCGCCTCACCCCGCCCTCAGCCGCACACACGCTGCTATGCCGTTATGGAATGTCGGAGACGCTCTCCCACAGGCAGGAGCAGTGTACTCCTTGTGAAGGTCTCCTCTCCAGAGGGAGGAACAGGACGTCCACACGACCCACGGGTTGGAGCTGGAGCCGTAGGGGTGAGTATTGTTGGGTGAAGGGTTCTTCACTCAAAAATAATCAGTGTTCACCCTCAAACAAAATCAGTTAAAATCCGTAAAAAAAAATCACTAAAAATCGGAAAAAGGTCAAGAAAAAATATTTTTAAAAAGACAGAAAAAAAAACACAATAAACTAGAAAAATCAGGAAAATTGGTGTACGCTTGAATAAATAGTGCAGGACCCCTCGGGTGAGACTAGGGCAGGGTGCGCGTCGGCTGTCCCGCCGACCCCGGCCCACCGCCTCCACCGGCGGTCACGGGCTTAAAAGACGGCCTTTCACATTTCAGCCGTAAGGGTTGCCATAAATATACCCGTCCCCCGGCCCCCGCCACACCCCTTTTAGGCGAGGTCGACCCGCAGCCCGCGCCGCCGTAAGGTGTTCTGCCCCGCGGAGGTGCTTTCCCTCCGGGTCCGCCTGCTTGCGTGCGCTGCGGCAGTCAGGTTGGCTTGCCCGCGCCTGCTTTTACAGTCAGGTCTGCGGGTTGGAGGGTAGAGGGCAGCTAGCCTTGGCCCTGCCTGGTGCAGTCCTATGTGACGCTTTGGTTTTTTCATTGTTTCAAAATACTTCTTTCGCGGGCAGAATCGTGGATTTTTTTCTCACACGAATTAGCCCTTTCCATAGCCTATTGAATTGTAGATAGGGAGTCAGAAAGGTGGCCTGCCCCGAGGGGTCCTTCACAATAAATTCAAGCGTACACCGACTCTTCTGATTTTGTGTTTTTTCGTGATTCTCCTTGATTTTTACTGATTGTTTTTTTTTCTGGATTTTTTTTGGCTGATTTTTGATCGATATATTTCAGAATTATTACTGACTTTGTTTTAGGGCACATCCTACACTGCAAACCCAACAGTAAACTTAGTACACTGTTCCTAATGTGTACTTCAAAGCACGCATTAGGAAGTGTATGCATGCATGCCTGCCTTGGCATGCAGTTGGAAGTGTGTACTTACCATAGCACTATGCCATAGCAGGCATGCACTTCCTAGTACATACCATGGCAGGTATGCACTTCCGCATGCGTGCTTTGAAGTACACATTAGGAACAGTGTACTAAGTTGACTGTTGGTTTTGCAGTGTATATTTTCCTTTGAGTGAAGGATCTCTTGAGCCGCTGCCCCCGCGCGCTGTAGCTGCCGATTAGCACCAATACACCCCAGGCGATTTGTATACCCCCTGTCCCTGTAGGCTAGGAGGGTACAGATGCCCGCAAGCGCATCTGTACTTTTGGGTACAATTCCACAGGGGTCTACAAGCATACTTCGTCTTAATCGCACTTTGCTAGGAAGGATCGGGGTGCGGGGGGCCGAGCGCGGAGGGGCGTGGCGGGGCGGGGTGGGTTGCAGCCGGCGTGGAGAGACAGACGCGAGACACCGCCGCGCCCCTGAGGCTGGCACGTCGTCACGCGATCGTCAGGGCGAGGCGCGACCGTTCGGCGTAGCACTTGGCCGCGCCCCGCCCCGCCCCACCTCACCCCGCCCCGCCCACGCAGTCCTCGCGGGGCTCCCGCCTCGAGTCACTGCGCGCCCGGCGCCGCTCCGTCGCGTGCGGCAAACTATCAGACGGGGGGCCCGCCCCGCCCCGCCCCGCAGCACCCACCCCGCCCGCCAGAGCCCCACCTCGCCACGCCGCGATCTTATACCTTGAAAATATCGAAAACGAGGGGTGAAGTCACTTCAAAGAATTATTGCACAGCCCCATCATTTAAAAAAAAAATCAAGAAGAGAGATGCAGAAAAATACAAAACTAGAACAACTGAACGGAAAACTGAAAATCAAATTTTACAAAAGGCAGAAACAGGGGGAAAGATCAAAATTTATGAAAGTGAAGTGACGGATATTTTCCTCGAAAAAATCAAAAGAAATACCAAAAGTAATAAAAATTAAAAACAAAACATAATAAATAAAGAGTCAAACAATAATTGGACACGTTTTGTATAGGTGATCCTCCTCTCGATCGAAAACGTGAATAATCGAACCGACAGCAAACGTTTTAGTATTTCCACTTGGAAGCTAAGGAATATCGTTGCGGGGGCGACGCCGTCGGTAGTGGGAAAAGGTGATGAGAAGAATATGTGGGCGCAGGGGGGGCGAACGGGCGTAGCAATCTGAATGCATCTTTTCGCCTGCGTCTTTCCACGCCTCTGTCTCTCTCACTCTCTCTCTTCCCCTCCCCCTCCCTCTCATTCGCTCTCTCGCTTACTCGCTCCTCCCTCTTGACATCACAGACAGCGCCACAGTATTGGCGTTATTGAAACGAATCGCAATTTCGATGCGGTGTGCACGAGCTCCGCACAAAGGGATCTATCTCTTCTCCCATCCTCACCCGATCATCTCCTCTCCCTCCCTGTCTCTCTCTTCCTCGAGCCTGAGTCTTTCCAGTTGTCTCTTGCCTCTCGGCTGGAGCTCGCTGGAGCAGGAGGGCGCCCGACCCGGCGGCCCGGCGGCCCGGCGGCCCGGGGGACTGCGAATTGCAGCGATTACTGTTCTTGTTGATGGAAGATGACTGGGGAATTGGAGATATCGGGGTGTGGCGTAGTGGAGCGCGGCGGGGGCGGCGGGGGCGGCGGGGGCGGCCTCGTTACAGGCGGCTGCGGCGTGGCGCTCGCTGCCACGCCCCACCCGGCCCCACCCCGCCTGGCCCCACCCCGCCTGGCCCCACCCCGCCACACCCCACATCCCGCTGAGGCTGGTTTAAAGTTGTAGGTGCACCAGCCAAAGACGCGTCTACGATATTCTTCGTATCAACTGTATTCCATAAAATGGAAAAAAAAAGAAAAAAGAAAGAAAACTGCTAGGAAATACAAATTATATCTTTCAATATTAAAATATAATTTTCTTTTTAAGGAAAGAACTTGTTTTCTGGTTACCAAAATACTATAACGAAAAATCGCGAAATCGGCTGAAGTATCAATTTCCGTCCGATTACAACGCCCTGATCGCTCCTCACCTGCTCAGATCATCGGGCGGCCAACTCAAAACGTGAATACTCTGAAATAAACGTGTATTACTTCAAAACAACAAAAATATACACGAAAAAATATGGAAATACATGAGAATAATCATTAATTCGTCAAGTTACTTATCAATAAAATTGCAAGAAAAATATCCCCCCCCCCCCCCCCCCAAACAAAAAAGAAAAAGAAATACACGAGAATTACAGGAAATACAAAGTGTCTCAGAAATACATGAGCCGGCCGCCCCTCGGCTCATATACCAGCTGCTCGGGGAGCTCTTTTGTTTTGATCCCGGCGATGCGCTGGTGGCGCAGCAGGTCAGGGCGGCACACTCACCTGCCAGCGAGGGGCACTCTCTGTCGTTCCCGTCTGCAGCGCGGCGACACTCTATTCTCCCAATCTGAGTGAGTGAGCAGCAATAGCTATCGTGTAATTTCCTCAGGGACGTGCCTTCCTTGCCCTGCACATCGGGGGCCCGCCCTACCCTGCCCCACCCTACCCCAGCCCCACCCCACCTCACCCCACCCCGCCACATTGCCGGCTCCTTTTCTGCCCCCCCCCCCCCCCCCTCCTCAGCGCAGCCTTGTTGGCACGCGCAGGGAGACTTGCTTGCTACGGGAACTCGCTCACGATTCGCGATCGGATAGATTTTCGCAAGGCTCCGGGGTTTGTCCTGAAGAGACGGGGCGTGCGTTGAGGGAATTCTATGTCAGACTCTTGACTCATTGTCCTCGTTTCCCACCCTTGTGACTCGACACTCCCCCCCCCCCCTCCCCCCCTTCTTCTCCTTTGGCGTCGAAAGTTATTGCTGCTGCTCTATCATCATATCCTATATGTATTTGGACGAATAGGCGCGCACGGTGATATTAAAAATGGAAAACCAAACGCCAAATGATGTGAAGGGAAGGGGGCGATGTAAATCAAGACTAGCGTTGACGTTTTTATGGACGGGGAGGGGATGAGGGGGGGCTGACCGGACAGGAGGCAATTGCTCTGCGAATACCGGATGCGGACGCTATTCGCGGGTGCGTTCGATTGCGAGTGTATATCTGCGTTAGTGAGTATGTGTTCGCCCGTTGGACGGAGGGGGGGGGTGTTAGGATTGTCCGAGGATTTAGTTTATAGATATATTTTTCGACTCGACTTTTTCGAATAGTCGTCCGCTTGGCCTCGCGGGAAAATGACTTTTAAGAAGATTTGGCTAAGCAGAGGAGGGGGAAGAAGAGAGGGTGAGCGGGGAGGGGGGGGGGAGAAGGGTGGTGGTAGAAATGAAACCTCTTCCTCCCTCGTACCGATCACGTCGCAAATCTGATTGTCCCTCCGGCAGAATGGGCCCGTAATTTTGTTTCAGCCCAAACTGGGTTCTCCTCTGTGTCGGAGCGAACGGAACGGCTGCGCTGGAAACCATTCCATTTATTTGTCTGCAGCTCTTCCTCGCGCTGGTTCTCCCGCCCTCTTTTTATTTTTTATCTGTTTATTTTTTTATCCGTTTACCCTTTCTCCGCACCCCTTTTGCTTTTGATCTGTATATGCATCGCTCCAAAATTTAACGCAATATTGTTTTAAAATAAAAAAGAAACTTCTCGCAGTGCCCTTGTGCGATACCAGCGAGGGGGATGAACAACTCTGAATTTTGGTTGACAGATTTTGTGAATTTTTCTGATTTTTCGTCGATTTTTTTTTGCAGTGTTTTCTTAACCTTTTCCCTTTTTTTTTGTAAGTCTTTGAGAATTTCCCTGAATTTTCCTGAATTTTCCCGAATGTTCCCGAATTTTTCCGAACTCTTGTATAAGCTTTGAGGTGCATAAAAAAGTATAGAGTTGTCTCCCCCCTTTGGATACTAGGCAAATATCATCCATCGTGTTAGGTGCACAGGTCGTTCCATTCCTCATCGAGCCTTTTCGTCACCCTGTGCTCCCTATTGGTGTGGGCGGTAATGTGCCACCTGATTGGCTGCGGGCCGCCCCACCCCCACCCCCCTCTCACCCAGCAAATAATGCTACCCGTCGCCCTGCACACGGCCGCTGCTTCGCGGTGCATATCTGGAATGGATCTCCCGGGGCAGGAAATTGGACGGCGGCTACATTGTGACCACCGTGCCGGGCGCGCAAGCCTGCAGGTCGCGCCGCGCGCTGTGGGAGGGACGCCACACACAGTCTCTCTCTCTCTCTCTCTCTCTCTCCTCTCCTCCTCCTCTCCCCCTCTCCCTCCCTCCCTTCCTCTCCGTCGTACACACAAGCTGCAAGCGACTTTGTGGTTTATATCATTGTATGTATGCAAGTGCTGGCTGGCCTGCCCCCTGCCCCCCTCCCCCCACTCCACTGTGTGTGTGTGTGTGTGTGTGTGTGTGTGTGTGTGTGTGTGTGTGTGTGTGTGTGTGCGCGCGCGCGCGTGCGTGAGACTTTGTACATGTCGGTGATGTGTGTATGTGTGTGTAATCTGTGAGCAGTGTATGAGGTTGACACTAGGGAGTGGCCTGCCCCGGCCCCACCAGAGTTATGTGTGTCGGTGCGGACGGGACGGGGTGGCAAATCGCGTCCTCCTACCGTATCGCGGCCGGCTCATGCGCGCGAACGCGTTTGTGTCGTGTCGTGTGTGTATGCTCTCTGCAGCACGGTTGACGAGAAAAGTTTGGAGTGGCCCGTTTGGTTCCCTCAACCACACTGAAATCCGTTTTGTGATACTTTTACTCAATTTTTGCGATAACTGGTGTTTTGAGATTCCCGCATGATAACCCCCCAAAAATGTGATAAAAGTATCATATTATTGTGATAAAATCATCACAAAAACTGTAATAAAATAATTTCTGTGATGAATTTATCACAATTATGTGATACTTTTATCACATTTTTGGGGGTTATCATGCTCTTCAGCGTGGGAATCGCAAAACACAAGTTATCGCATGGGTTTGTGTTAAAAGTATCGCAAAGCCAGCCTCAGTGCATTCTTTTTTCGTTTTATTTGTAGCTACCAACGTACAAAAGAAACAAAAATAATTCTGGTCTGAGGAAAAAGAAAGCAAAAGCAGGTGTTTTAATTTAATCCTTATTTTCTCGCCACCATGCTATTCATTTTTCTGCTGTTTTAAAGTGCTAATTATTCTCATCTAATTTCAATTAAGTGATATTTTTTTTTCCTTAACGATTAAGGTTACCCAAAACCGCGCATACCTCTGTTCACGAATATTTTCCTTTATTCACCTTCTCTGAAAAAAACCGCTCTGTGACAGTAAGAACTTGCGATAGTAAGAACTTTGCAGTTTTTGTTATACGGTAGTGGTGCAAAAAAGTATCACTACTGGCTGCAACAGTGTGACGAAGATTATTACCACTGCTGCAACCTCGGTTGCAGCAGCAGCAAGGGAGGTGGGGGGAATTCCTGCTGTCCCCATACTGGCACTCTGCTGCTAGAGGTACTCTTAATCATCTACAAATAATTTTTTCATATAATACAAATAATTCTGTGCAATCGTAATTTACAGGAAATTTCTTTGTATTACAATTTTTTTTTTCTTGTATTACAATTTTTTTCCTTTGTATCACAGAGATTTTTCCTTCTATTTAAGAGAAAATTTTGCTTTACGGTCGCACAGAATTGTTTTTGGAAAACAAGAATTTTGTTGGTAAGAATGCACCGGGTGTTTCTTTGAATGCGTAACACTGTTGCGGGTTTGCCTATCTCATTCGCCCATAAGGCGCCGTGGCCCCTGCAGCGCTGGCGAGTATGCAATCCCGCAACACTGTTGCACACTCAAAGAAACACCCGGTTTACAGTCACACACGTGGATTTACAGTGTGTTGCTCGGTGCAGCCGACCGCGGCGAGGTGGGTGCGCTCAGTGCAGTCGCACTGCCGCAGGCCGCCTGCAGGCCGTCCGCCCGGCCGCACAGTGTCAATTGCAGCTCGCTACAAATGATGAGTGGGCGTCACTATGGCATGGGCCGCTGCGCGGCCACTGCTCGCACGCACTGCCCGCCCCGCCCTACCCCGCCCCACCCCGCCCCGCCCCACCCTGCTCTGACTCCCATCGCCACCGCTCTACTGACTTTGAAGAGGAAAAGGAAAAAAAAACCTCTTAAAAAAAACAGTGCTTTCAATTATTTTTTTTTTCCTACGAAATTTGCGTGCTCTGCAAATCTAAGTGTGATACTACATGTCAGTTTAAACTGCGAAACTTTAGTTTCGCAGTTACAACTGCAAAACTCCCGAGTTCGTCAGTTTAAACTTCAAAACTCCCGAGTTCGTCAGTTGAAACTGCAAAACTCCCGAGTTCGTCAGTTTAAACCGTGGACCTGTATTGCAGTTTAAACTGACGAACTCGGGAGTTTTGCAGTTTAAACTGACGAACTCGGGAGTTTTGCAGTTTATACTGACGAACTCGGGAGTTTTGCAGTTTAAACTGACGAACTCGGGAGTTTTGCAGTTTAAACTGACGAACTCAGGAGTTTTGCAGTTTAAACTGACGAACTCGGGAGTTTTGCAGTTTAAACTGACGAATTCGGGAGTTTTGCAGTTCAAACTGACGAACTCGGGAGTTTTGCAGTTGTAACTGCGAAACTAAAATTTCGCAGTTTAAACTGACATGTAGTATCACACTTAGATTTGCAGATAACTTAAGAGTGCACACGCATGTTTTAACATATCAATAGAGGGTAAAAAAAAGTTTGTTTCTCTCTCTCTCTCTCTCTCTCTCTCTCTCTCTCTCTCTCTCTCTCTCTCTCTCTCTCTCTCTCTCTCTCTCTCTCTCTCTCTCTCTCTCTCTCTCGCTCTCCTGCTCTGCTGGCATGTCTCCAGTGCTGACTTCGGACCGCATGGCTATAGGAGAAGGGATAGGGGCTAAAGCCCCACTGAGACAGCCTCCGCTGCTGCCGCCGCCAACAGAGTCATTGCCCTTTGGTAGCGATCGCCGAGGCCGCATGTAAACGTTGGCACGCTTTTTAGCGCATGTGAATTTGCCGTCGCGTCGCCGCAGACTTTAGTTCTTTCAAGTGTCTCCATGATTTCCTATTAACATTCCGGCTTCCAGTAGGCCAAGTGCCCGGCCGAGACTTCACTCACACACACACACTTAAATACAGTGTGAAGATCGGCCCCGCTAGCCGGCATTGTGCCCTGGTATTGGTCCTACTTATTGGTCGCGAGGTATTGTCGCGTTTATTGAAGCCGCCGGGCTGACCGCGGGCCAGTGGCTCAGCTGAGTTGAAGCCCCGTTACCAGGCATTCCCCCGGGGCACGCGCGTGCAGGAAAAAAAAAACGTTACTCTAACACGTCTATCCGACGAAATAAGCGTAGAAAAGTTTCCCTCGCAGTTAGAGTGTACTGTTGTGCTTATCTCTTTGTCGCGTGCATTTCCCTGTCAATTAAAAAAAAAAAAAAACGTGAAAATGAGTATTGACTAATCTGACATATCTCCTTATGTTTCAGGTACGGCGGTTCTCTGTGGCACACCCACATACACTCTTCCCCATCTCCGTATGTATACTTGTCCCCCTCTGAACAGCCCGTAAGCGGCTGCCCGAGCGGGAAACAACTCTGAATTTTATGGTGTACAGATTTAGTGAATTTTTCTGTATCATTTCTTAAGTTGTTGCAATTTTTTCTTGAATTATTTCCCCTAGATTTTTGTAAAATTTGCCTAAATTTTTCTAAAGTTCTATTTTCTGGATTTTTCTGAATGACGTGGTCTTTGAAAATTTCAGAGTTGTCCCCACGACGCGACTGGCCGTGCTATATGCCAGAGCGCCTGCCGAGACGAGGGTAGGCAGACCCGCCCGACTCGTCGCCTTGGCGGGTGGCCTACCCGCGCCTGTTGGATTTGGCTGACGCTCTAGCATATCAGGCCCCGCTCGACCCCGCCCCACCCCTCCCCGCCCATCCCCTGCCCCGCCCCCGCCGCCGCAAACCTATATTCAATCTCTCTGGGAAGCGGCTTATGCGTATCTATTACACAACAATATTTGCCGAGAAATCCATGTTGACGCAAGGATAACTCTATCGGTGAGCAGGCCTTTGACCCTCTACCGCACAGGCGGGCGGCTTCTCTCCGGGATTTGAAGGGCCCATTTTTTTTTCTTTTTTCGCGTGTGATCGTGTCGGCTACGCAAACTGAATTTGCCTCCGTTTGTTTGATGTTTTCGTTTTCCACCAGCGCGGTCTTTTTAAACGGCTAGCGAGGATATTATTTTTCAATCATTTTATAGGCATAAGCTGTGTAAACTTCGCTCCACGTGATCGACGTTTGTTGACCTTTGAGCAGGAATTCGTTTTTTTATTTTAATATTTTTTTTTTCCCCGTGAAGGGTATATAGGTAGATGTGCAGGCAGGGTGCGGCGGGTGGGTTCGGATATTGCACCCCACCCCACCTCACCACACCTGCGCCGCCCATGAATACTTAGGCCCCGGCAGTGGCGCGTGGCGCCAAGCACATGAATAAGGGCAAGGGCGCGCGGCCCGCCAAGATGGAATCGCATTACTCCAGGAACCATCAGAAGGATATCTAGCGTTGTGCAGATGCTGCGCTGCAGTGCAGAGGTGTGGAAACAGGGTCGTTCTGTGCACGGGCTTGTCCTTCCCATAATAGCTTATAGCGGGGAAATCATTTCACTGAGAGCTAGTCTGTGTGCGTCACACTGTTATACCTACGGTTTAACCCTAACACTGCCTAATCGAAAATCTCACAGTGGTGTTGGTTAAAATTCGCCGTCTCACTGTAATTACCTTAGACGGTATGAAATTCACTGCGCGGCGCGCTCAAGGTTTCAACAACAGTGTGCGGCATTTGTAGATAGGACTCCCCAGTTTGTGATTCGGGTTATTCGGGTCGGGTCGAGGGCCCCTCCTCCTTTCAAGTCGGTCTGCTGACCAAGCAGCCTGCGGCAGTAGCGGCGACTCTCCAGGTGAATAACGCTAATAACCAGATTCCATATTGGAGATGCGGGGCGACGCCGCCCTGCTGGAGTCGGTAGTGAGGCCCCTCGAGGGCTGCTACTGCTGCTGGACTCCAGGAGCCAGCAGGGGCGCGTTGGGAGGGAGGGAGGGAGGAGAGGGGAGCGGGCGGTGGTTGGGGGAGCAGTCCCCTATTCCAGCCGGCGCAAGCCTTTCCCCAATAAGTGCGGACTGGCATTTCAGAGGCGGGAGCGCCTGGGGAGCGGGTTTGAGGGAGGGAAGGGGTAAGTGCGGGCGCACTGGAAGCAGACTAATCCGAGTGCCCGACAATTTGGTCCCATGTACACACTTTGGCGCGTAGCATTACGTGTAAAATCGGGGGCGTGCTCTGTTGTAATGCCTATTGTAAAAATGCAGAAAGTAAAAAGCAAAATTTGGTCCAATCGCGGCCAAATTTTCCGGTTGACACCGGCTTAATAACGTGTAGCAACATGTAATACGGATTACTGTGTTCAAAACGTTCCCATGTGGATGCCCTCTTGGGTTTGAACGACAGACTTAATCGGCAACTTTTTCTGCAGCACGGTATACAGTACTTGCTGCTACCAACGTGCGCACAGCTGTAAGCAAGGGCTCGTTAGTTTCAGATGTGGAGGGGATAGGGGAGGGGGCATCAACTGCACCCCCTCATAATGTTAAAATATCCCTTCCCCCCCATTTCCCTGGCAAAGTGAAAAAATGAAACGAAACGACCTGCGCCTGCGAGAGGGTTGGTATTCTTGGTGCGGGCAATCTGGAATCAATCTCAACGAAAAAGGAAATACGACAGATTATCAACAGAGTCGCTGCCCGCATTACGATCGAGCCGACGATGCTTACATTTCCAGTGTAAATGCCAGGGATGAACGTCAGGACGGTTTCACTATGACCCTGCTGAGGGTGCAGGGCAGTGCGGGTGCAAGGAAGCGCTGGGGGAAGGGGGGGGGGCGGTCGTTACAGTTCCACTTAATGCAAGTTGGATGCAGCTCGGTGGCCAACGCGCGCCAAGTGGATTATATTGGCGAACAAAGTTACAAGGGAGGCCCTGAAGAGGGGTGGGGGGCACTGTGGGGAGGACAACAGCCAGCAGATACTCGTCCCATGCGGGGCGGGGGCGGATGGGGGGTGGGGGCGGCGCTGCAGCCTCAAAGTCTTAATTAAATCCTGCGGGGCTCAACTCAGGTAAGTAAGGGATTAGAGGCGCCACCCGCTTACATTACCAGAAAATTGGCCGAAATAATCTCATTTTTTTTTATTTTTTAAATAAAATTATTGTGTTGGTAGGAGGGCCCCGTTACAGTTTCTCCCCTCCCCAGGTAACCACTCCTCCTGGGGTAATACCGGTGGTACCCTACGGTACTTGGAGGACCCACCTGGAGAGAGAGAGAGAGAGAGAGAGAGAGAGAGAGAGAGAGAGAGAGAGAGAGAGAGAGAGATGGGGTGGGGAGGGGCTAGAGAAAGAAATGAGAGAAAGGGAACGAGGGATTTGGCAGGCACGGTACAAGGAATAGTGCGCCGGAGGGGCCATTAAAACAAGTATTAAATGAGTTTGCGACTTGTTGAGGTTTTCATTTGCATATCTCGCACCTGGACCGAGGCTGCGGCGCGGCGGGGCGTGGGCTTAGTGTATTGCCGCTGGCCCCTGCCCCGCCGCGGCCCCCGCAAGGGCTTTTAGCGCGCGCAGAAATGATTCTGCGCTAAAATCGCGCGCGAATACTGCGCCACGCTGTACTGCGGCGTCTTGTTTCGCGATGACGACGCGATGCGACGCGGAGGCGGCGCCCGCACATTTTAGGGAGCTTCTCTCGTGTCTCTCGCCCCCGCTCTCTCTCTCTTTCTCTCTCTCTCTCTCTCTCTCTCTCTCTCTCTCTCTCTCTCTCTCTCTCTCTCTCTCTCTCTCTCTCTCTCTCTTCTTTGCGCTCCCTTGCCACTCTTCTGGACGGAGCAGCGCAGCGCCCGCCGTTTCCGTAGCTTTACTTTGTTGTGGCGGTGGACGTGTAGTTTAGGCGGCCCGGCTCTTCCTTTACAGCCTGCTGCTGCTTCGGAAGCCTTTCATAGCGCATCATGGTGGTGGTGGGCTGCTCGCGGCGCCGTGGCGGCGGTGCCGGAGCCAACAAGCGTCGTGGGGCCGCGTGTATGGTTTTATAGCGGCGGTATAACGACGAGTCGCCCGCAGGCGAGGCAACAGGTCACAGGAGAGAAAAGAGAGAGAGAGAGAGAGAGAGAGACAGAGGGAGAGAAGAAGTATGAAAGAGAAGTGGATGAATAAGGGACAGGCTTATTTTTCTTGGGTACTCTTCCCCCCTGCATTCTTCTATTTTCATAATTATTTATACCAATTCTACTAGGATTCTGCCACCCGTCTGGAAAACCTGGAATGTCATGGGAATAGATAAGTGGTCGTGGAAAGTCAGGGAAAGTCATGGAAATTGTAGGGATGGTCATGGAAAAATTCGGGTGACGGGGACTCTGTGTTGAAGATATTACCGACACCCCGCTAAGAATTTTTAACTGTACATTTGTCGATTATTTTTGAAGAAATGCACAAAAATGCCAAAAAAGGTCATAGAAAATTTTCTGGTTAGCTTGAATAAGGTCATGGGAAATGCCAGGAGCCGAAACGTTGGTGCCATGTATTATAATTTTTCTTTTTTTGAGTCCTTTATTTAATACAAATTATATTTCTTGTACTGTCATGTTGTTTCAAATTAAATGATTCAATAAACATTTCTGTTTGAAAGAAAAATTTACAAAAAAATATTATTTGAGTGAGGTCTAGTAGGGGTGAGAGTCTGAGGCTGCTGGTCGGTTCGGTCTCGCACACGGCAGGCTGGGCAGGCCGGGCAGGCCGCGGCGGAGCAAGGGTGATGTATCACCTCCACCCTCAGCGGATAGAGTGGCCCGTCGGGACGGCGTTGAGTGGAGGGAGTTCAAAGGGCTTTCCGTGGCAAAAAAAAAGGAAAAAAAAAGAAATACATTTATATATGTTTGTGTGAGAGAGATGGGAAGAGGGTATGGTGGGGCTTATTTAGCAGGGCCCCCAGCGAGAAGTGGAAATCCCGTGGCTCATTGGATGACCTCACTCACACTGCCGCCCGCATTGTGCAATGCCTGCCGGAAGCGATCGGATTAGCATGGGAATGAATGGGTGCGGAGATGAATGGAGCAGGGTGGAGGAAGTGAGTAGGGGGGGGGGGGAGAGATGAATGAGGCGTGTAAAGTCTTGGAATCGCCTCTCTAATAGCGGCGCGCGCGCGCGCTGCTGGAGAGGCGTGGACGCGCCAATAGAGAGGCTCGAGATCCAAACGGATGCTCACTGCGCCGCGAATGAGGGACACTGTTCTCTCGCATCTCTCTCCTTTTTCATCATTACCTCTGATGTCACTCTTTACGGTCTAGTGTTCTTAAAAAACCGGTTTTTTTCGTTGACGGAAAAAAACCATCGAAACAAAGCGGTTTTTTTCCGTTCGAAACGGAAAAAAACGGAAAAATTAAAAAAAATTCCCAGAAATGTAAGGAGTGAATGTTATAAGTTCATCATGAAAAAAAAGGAAAAAGTGATCATTGGGATGGGTCATGGGTAGAAAAGACACTTAATACCATCACTTTTTATCAATTTAGTTTTGTTCAAATTTAAATAAGGACAACACAAAAACATTGAACATTCATAAACTTTAATCTTTGCTATCTTTCAATTAAATAAATGGTGGATTTAGAGTGAGTGAGGCCGCTGCCCGATTGTCACTTGTTATATGAGGCTGCCGGGTCCGCGGGTCCGCGACTCATCCCCCTCGAGCGGGGTGAACTTACCCGAGTTGACCCGAGGACACAGTGAAGTGACCGCGGAGGACCGTGGGGTCCTTCGCGAGTGTGTCGTCGCTCGTTTTGGGGTGAGTCGCGAGTGTCCCCGCGAGTCACCCCCGCCGCGGGGCTCTCGCGGCATCGCCGTACGCGGTATGTCACTTCGCGGGGCGCTCGCGGGGGAGCAGCTTCGCGGGATCCGCGAGTCTTGCGCTCTCCGCCCTGCCTCACGCATTTAGGAACGGACACGGCAGCCTCGAAACAAGTGACAATCGGGCAGCGGCCTCACTCACACTATCCACCAAATAAGTATTTCGATAACATTTGAGTATTGAAACAGACTACACTGAAACTTAAAAAAGTAACTGGTACATTCCTTAGCGTCTTTTAAGATAAAACTTCAACTTCGTCAGGGAGGTCAGGGTCAGACTATGGTAAAGAAATGGAGATGTCTACTGCTACATCCTCTTCACTTTCTTTGCCCTGCTCTCAACGTTAGTGCTTATTTGGTATAAAATGTCCACAACGTCAAATTCACTCTTAGCTACTTGCAAAAACCTTTTATTTCTATAAAATTGACATTTTTGTGAAAATACGCAACTGAAACAATAAAAACGTTTTTTTCCGTTTAAAACATGGTTTTTTTAGGCCGCGGAAAAAAACCGTTCGAAACGTTCGAAACATCGGAAAAAATCCGGTTTTTTCCCATGCTGTCCGAACACTATTACGGTCTCTCTCGCTCGCACGCTCTTTTGCACATGGCAGGATATGGGGTGTTCATCAAGTGAGAGGTTAGTAAGTGAGTTTGAGAGAGGGAAAAGGGGCTGGAGGAGTGCGTAGTAGAGTAGCGGCCTTTTAGTCCGCGGCGAGAGCTGCTTGAGGGGTGAAGGGGGTTGCGAGGTCGGAATGAAGTGAGAGAGGGTTGAAGGGCAGTCCTCCCCGACACCGCGGCAGGTGCAGCCGCATGGCCTTCATCCCTTGCGACGCGCTGCCTCGCCGCGCAGCGTTGACTTTGGAAATGAGATTGCCCGCGGGGTGTTTGAACACCGCCGGGCTCTTTATTTATTGCCCGCCGCACACCACCAAACTGCGCCAGCCAGCCAGCCACGCCACGGTTTTCCTGTCCTCCTATAAACTTCCCGCGCGCGCCGTCGTTTTGCTGACATTTTTTCCCTCTCGGCGTTTTTCTTATTTTTTTTTCTCTTCCTTCTTACTCCCCGCGCGCTTCATCTCCATATCAGTGGCGCCGGGTTGGGCCGCGCATCACGTGACAACGCTTCGTACACTTCAACTCCAGCCGCTCCAGCCAGCCAGTGTGTGCGTGTGCGTGCTGGAGCCAGACAAGTCTCCGGAGGACAGAGGGAGAAAGAAAACTCTATGTAATTTATAGCGTGCAAAGCTCGTAAATTTTGTTTTACTAAATTGCACTTGTTTTGGGGAAATGATCTGTGGATACATTGCGATTTTTAGATCAACAAAAATTCGAAAGTCAAATGTGAAAAAGAAAAAAATAAAAGAAAAAAAATTGGAGGTTTGCGAGGAGCCTAGGTATTTTATTGTGTGAAGACTACTTTGGGTAACTTGATGATTTTTTTTTTGTTTCAATTTTTCAATGGACGGAATTTACTTATGAAACAACCTAAACTTTCAGTCTTTTTCTTCACACTTTTCAGACATTTTTCTTGAACTTTCGGTATTTTTCGAAGAAAAGGAGTAAAACAAAACAAACATTGTCTGCTTTTTCAAAAGTCGGCGGAATGTTTCGAGGTATTTTTGTTAGGTTCGCAGTTTTATCAGCTAGTCGCGGCCAGAGCGGTGCTCGGTGCGCGAGTCAAGGATACTTCTTGTCGGCGGCGGAGCGGAACTCGCGCGCGTTATTTTGCCGGTCGAGAATAGGGAATATAACGTGAAACGCATCAATCAGCAGAAGTGGCGGCGGTGGCAGCGGAGTGAGGCTGCCGGCGCGCGCCCCGCCCCGCCCCGCCCCCCCCCCCCCCCCTCGCCCCACCCCGCCACGCCCCGCCACGCCGCACGGTCCCTGGAGGGAAATACCAGCCTGCAGACCATACGAGCTTGTGCTGCCTGCGCGAAACGTGGGGAAGAAGAAGTAGGGGAGAGTAATGTCTGCTGGAATGTAAATACTGCGGCGTGGACGCTGGGCTGGCGAGAGAGAGAGAGAGAGAGAGAGAGAGAGAGAGAGAGAGAGAGAGAGAGAGAGAGAGACGGGGAGGAGGTAGAGAGCATTGCAGACTGCTCTAGTGGGTATGAGAGCGCAACTCGAGCACCACTACTATTGCTTCCTCTAACTCTCCCCCCTCCCCCCCCCTCTATGAGCGGATTTTCTTTTTCTGCGACTGAAGAGACCGCACAAGGGTTGTGCGTGTAGGGGGGGCGGAGGCGCGGCCGAGCTGGCTCAGGGATACATGATTGGATCATCGGATTTGTAAGGGTCGAGTCGAGGGGCGGCGGCGCGGCGGCGGCCGACAGTCCGTCTTAGACCCTCTCGCCTTCTCTCTTTCCACGGTGAAACGTGCGTGATTTTCGCCAAAAGGCTTGAAAGCTAGGAAAGGTTGCAGCTGTTTGACGTTTTCTAAACCGTAGGGAAACATTCAGTCTACAGTTTTTGCGTGTCTTTTTTCCTTTTCCCCTTTCTAGCTCGTCCAACACCAGAATACTCCTCTTCTCGTAGTCTCTCCACCAGCTCCTCCACCCCCATTTTGGCCGCGGGGAAGACAGCTCTGAAAATTTTTTTCAAACCCTGTAGCTTAGATAACAATAAAAAAATGCAGAAAAGTTTGAAAATAAAATCAGAGGTGCAGAAATAATTCAGGAAAATGCACCAAAATTTAGCAAATCCCCCCCCCCCCCCCCCCCCCCCCCAAAATTCAAGCAAATCCTTGCCCCAAAAAATCAACAAACATTCACAAAAAAAAAAATCTTACAAAAATTACCAAAATCTGTGCACCAGAATTCAGAATTGTTCTCCCCTCGTTTTTCGGCGCTATTTTCAACACATGATTTGATTTTCGTTTTAAACTTGACACCTCTGACTCTTGGCGAGAGAGTGCTTGCGGCCGCCGCGTCGTTTCTGCTGAGCTGGCGCGGCACCTGTTTGGTTCAGTTCAGGCCCCGCGCGTCGTTCGCGTTATGGTGACCCACTGTCCGCCCGCGTCTGTCCGCCCGCGCGGGGGCGGGGGCCGCTCGCTGACGCATCCCGTCGCAGCTTATGTGTGTTACCTCATCGGATCCGTGGCGGGGCGTGGCGTGGCGGGGCGTGGCGTGGCGGGGCGGGGCGTGGCGGGGCGGGGCGTGGCGGGGCGCGGCGGGGCCCACCGCCACAGCGGGTGACTCACCTGATGTGCCTCGCGCGCCGCGCCGCGCCACGCCCCCGCCCGCGGGCCCCGCGGCGCCACTTATGCCCGTCTGGAGTAGTTTTGGAGGCGCCCCGCCCCGCCCCGCCCCACCCCGCCAGACCCGTCCGGTTCCTCTCGCGTGAGAGAGTTGAAATGACGTGACCAACTTACCGACTGACGCGACGGAGCAGTTCATACTCTAGGTCAACTATTAGAAGGGTCGTCGACTTCTTCGCGCCGAACTCGCACGTAGCACCGCGTGGTTTTGTTTGATTGTTTTGAAGCGAAGCAGAATAAGTACTGAAATGCGGATATACGTCCAGGTTTCCAAGAAGATTTGGAAAAAAACTAAAACTAGACGATGATTTTATTTTTTTTTTTTGCCCAGAAGAAAATCCCGTAGACCGGGTCTGCCAGACCCTCGAAAACCAGGATGTTTTTTTTTTCTTCAACGTCCAATTTTTTTTTATAGATATGCAATATTACTAATAATTTTAGTAACATTAAGGTGACATTTTTTGTGTATCCGGGAGCGTTTCGGTAGGAGCACGAGGTATGCAGACGAAATTTTGACACGGCAATTTCGAACCTTTGCGAATATATGTGATTCACACTGCGAGAGAGTGTTGATATTCTTGCGCGCGCGGGTCTTTTGTTTCAGCGAGTAAAAGCCCGGTGCCTGTCAATGGGCCGGCGCGGGAGCGCGGGTAATTTGAGACGTTTGGAGAAGGGCTTTGTGGCGGTCCCAGCCGGGCCCGGCCACCGGCTCGCCCGAGCTGCGGATCGATGCAATCCGATCTAAATCGGGATCTGCGAAACCGACCCTAATCCCCAGTGGGGGAGCTGAATCAATATCCCTTTAGTGTCGTGCAGTGCTCTCGCACGAGTGCGCGGCAAGTCTTGTTTTTAAACTAATTGTTGGAAACATTCGGAGGTTTTGAAAAGCTAGAGGAAATGTAAAACAAGTCACTCTCTATAATTCCAATGCTTTTAGTAAATTTTTGTACCAAGAAATATTTCTTGTAAAGTACACCGGAAAAACAGATAGAGGTGCTAACTCGCACCTTTAAAAGGTGACAAAGGATTAGGGCCTCCACAAAGGCACTAAAACTGTCAAAGGCACTAATTTTTAGCACCTGTAGGCCTCTTTGGTGTCTTTTAAAAATCACTTAACTTTTTTTTTTGCACCCCTGCGAATAAGGTGCTAGTTAGCACCTCCGTTGTTCTAGTGTACTCATATTACTGGTAATTTTAAAGCGATATTTCACCTTTTTATTCCTTTATTTTGACAGTATTTTGCTTAAATTTTCGAAACAACCAGTAATAATATTCAATATTTCTCTGTGCACGGTAAAAAGGAGTTGACGACCCCTCCTCGCCCGGCCTCTGGTTGACGGGTTATTATCGCTGCTGAACAGAACGCCCCGTAGGGCGGGGCGGGGTGGGGCGTAGCAGCACGCACGTCTCAGGGTGACACCGCCCCGCCCCACCCCGCCCCGCCCCGCCCCGCCCCGCCCCGCCCCGCCCCTCCCGCAGCGCCTCCGACGTGTGCTGCTGAGCTTTGCGGGACGCCGTGCCTACCGAGCTGCCAAAAGAAGGGGTGATTGATGTCGCCCGTCCCCGCGGTACGCCCCGCCCCGCCCCGCCCCGAGGGGGAGCGGCTAGATCAGGCCTTGGAGGCGGGGCGCTTCACGGCGGTTGTGTCTGCAGCGCTGCAGTACCTGCCGGAGAGCGCTCTCCTCGCCCTGTCTCTCTCGCACTCATGGGCCTCACCGTGTAGGTGCGAGAGAGATGACCGAGCGAGGAGAGCGCTCTGCGGAACAAGTCGCGGCTGCTGCGGTACGGGGGAACACGCGCTGCTCTAGCCGGATCAATTTTGTTTCCGGATGTGCCGTCGTTTTTCTGCGCCTATCGTGGATTTACGTGGCATTTCGCGCGTACTCGAGAGCGCGCGCGCGCGCGAGAGAGAGAGAGAGAGAGAGAGAGAGAGAGAGAGAGAGAGAGAGAGAGAGAGAGAGAGAGAGAGAGAGAGAGAGACCGTTCCTGTGTCCGGGCTGGCATCCTTACTGCTTTACTGCACCGGGTAATTGTCCAGCCAGCCAGCCATCCGCGCCGCGCCACGCCTCGCCACGCCGCGCGCTGCGAGTCGTCATTCCAGCAGGGCGTGCCCATGCCCCCCGCTCTCCCCCTCTCCCTCTCTCTCCCTCTCCCTCTCTCTCCCTCTCTCTCCCTCTCCCTCTCTCTCCCTCTCTCTCCCTCTCCCGCTCTGGTGAGCGGCAACAGCGGCAACACCGCATCATCCATGAACGCCGTGGTGGTGGTCGGCGGCTGCGGGCGGGCGGGCGGCATGGTGGTGCGGGCCAGGTGAGAGGCGAAGAGGAGGAGGAGGAGGAAGGAGGAGGAGAGGAGCAGGCTCAGCGGGAGGAGCGCCTGGTGCCGGCCTTGGACCTGGTGCTGGTGCACCACGCTGCACCGAGGAGCCGTCCTGATGCACTCCCTCTCTCCCCTCTCTCCCTTCGCCCCCCTCTCTCCCCCTCTCCCTCCGTTCATCTCTCTGTCTCTCTCTCTCTCTCACTGACAACAACAGCAGAGAGAGCGAGTCCCTCCAGGAGCTCCAGTAGGAGCGAGGGCCGGCGCCTAGCCAGCCAGGTCGAGTCAGGGCCCCATTGTCCGCCCCGCCCGGCTCTTTTATCACTTTGCCACGGCGGGGCGGGACGGGGCGGGGCGAGATGGGGCGCGGGTCCGTCAGGCCGCCGCACCACCGCGACTGCAGTTACGTCGGTTTTATGGGTGCACCGTGGCGTTCCAGGCAGGGCCGGGTTGATAATCCGGCTGATAAGGTGCTTCAATAAAAAGCGAAAATCTGAGAGAACAGAGGGGACAAGTGTTTAGAGCTGTTAATGGCGTACTGTCTTTGTGTAGGCGTTAAGAAGCAAATCCGAGATGTACATTATACTAATATTTAAATTTAATGATCTTAAATGCAAAAATATCAAAAAGTTTCAAAGTATGCACATCATATCATTATGGCAAGTAGTTTTCAGTTCAGCTGTTTTACAAACAACGATGCTGGTATTTAGTATGCGTTCACCTGTGTTGGCTATTCAAGAACAATGACTGATAGTTTTGAAAACGCTCTATTCTTATAGCCAGAAATTTAGCTTAGATTTTATGACAAAATGCTTTTCTTAAAAGCAAAATATTCTGAAAACTTGAATGAAAAGTTTAGAACATATGAGCGACCGCGGAGGCAGCTCGCAAGCCCGAAAGCCTGCCCACAGGCGCTGCGTATCAAGTTGGAAACAACTTAGAATTTTAGTGTACACATTTTGTGAATTTTTGTGAAATTTTATAGAATTTTTGTGAATTTTCCTTAATTTTCCCTGAGTTTACCTAATCTTTTTTTAAATGAATTTTTCATTTTTGTTATTTTTTACGATTTTGTTCCTAATTTTTCTGACTTCAGAGGAGTACAAAAATTTCAGAGTTGTTTCCGCCTCGAGCTGCGTTGACTGACTGGAGCCAGCCCTCAGCCCCGAGAACGCGACTGGAGATTAGGCATACCTGGCCCCGCCACGCCCCGCCACGCCCCGCCACAGTAGTAATGGATATGCGATGGGGAGCAGCTCATCGGCGGGCCAGATCTGTCTGATCGAAAGCCCTCTCTGCCTGTGTCGTGAAACAAAGGGCGTTCTGGAGTACCTGCACGGGTCCCGAGGGACTCCTGGGGGAGAGGGGGGGGGGGAGGGGAGGAGAGGGACAGCGCCGGGACGCGCCGTCTGCTAGCCTGCAGCAGCTGCTGCCGTGTGCGAGTACCCCTGTACTCCGGGCGCGCTCCCCCTCTGGACACTGACCTCCCAGGGGAAGGCGGGGTGGGGCGAGGCGGGGTGCGGCAGGGTGGGGCGAGGCGGGGCACGCTCGGGTCGGTGCTGGTGCCGGGACCCTGGTATGGTCGGGTTGTCTGCTTGGTTGCATTGGCTGGCTGGCTGGCTGGCTGGCTGGTTGGTTGGTTGGTTTTGCTGCTTGTTTTTGCGTCTCTTTTATTTTTGTTGTTGCTACAACTCGACTTCTCTGTCTCCCTGCTCTTTCCCTATCCTGTCTCGTTCTCTCGCTCGCTCACTCTCTCTCTCTCATCAGATTTCCTCGTCCAGCTTGGCGCTGCGGTAGCAGGCGGCTGCATTAATGATGAGGGCAGTGCACTCGCTGCGCCCAGTGCGAAATGTTTTTGCACTCAAAGCTGGGCAAAATATACTAATTATCCGAAGATAAACTTATTCGTAGAAACTGCGTGGAATAATTCTTCTCTCTTATCATTTTTTTTTTCGTATTTATATGTTTCTTTTTTTTTCTAGGGGGAAGCGAGGGGTGTGGGACTAGAAACAATATGTGTACATGTACATCGGTTTAAACAATTCGAAACAATATCAAAACAAGACAATATGCACACTAAGTGACAATTTCGGACAGAATTAGAAAAAAATTAATTTTCAGCGTTTACAAAGAAAAATTAAACATTTCGATCGTTAGCCCACACCTGGTGTCATTATAAGTCTTTTGGCGACAAAATCTCATTCAAGGGCACAGTTTTCGCATGAATATGTTAAAATCTGCTGTGTTGTTTTGTATTGTCTTCGAGACAATCATGTGTACACTTTTGGGGACTGTTCCACACCCTTTGGGGGTAAGGGGGGTTTCTGTACATCTTTTGTTTCATTTTTGACGTGATTTAAACTAATTTAAATGGAACATTCAAACAAACTTTTAAGTAGTAAAGATGTGGAAAAAAATTGCTTTTGACTCATGACTCTTCCCGGTGTCTCGCGCTTGGACGTCACGAGTAATAATTCCCGTCAGCGTTTTGCATTCATCTGCAGCTTAACAGCCAGCCCGCCCGCCCTGCTGCACGCGCTATTACTATCCTATTGCGCGTTCGTGCGTGTGTGTCGGTGTGTGTGTGTGTGTGTGTGTGTCGGTGTGTGTGTGTGCGTGTGCGTGTGAATGTGTGTGCGGCTTGGATGGGTCTTTTTCTCGACAGACTTCCTTCATCATCTGACGAAGCAGGAGTGTCGCGAGGAATGCATGCGCTGTGTATGTAACTAGTTTGGAGTTGTGTGCGTTTGCGTGCGCGCGCGCGCTCTCGCAGCTTCCACTACAATTCATAATGCATGCACACACACATACAAGTCTGTTCAGTTTGCTCGCGTAACTCTACGGCTCGAGTACAATTTCAGAGATATGGACGACGCCAAGACGATAATTGTAGTTGCATTCGCATAAGGAGCAGTAGTTTCCTGATGAATCTGTTCCCGTCGAAATTGGTTTTCGTAGTGGCGTGGAGCATCTCACTTACTTCAGCAGGCCGCCTTGATTTTATTGGCTGAGCTAAATTTAAATTTAACTTTAACTTTAAATGCTCAGCCCTGTCAGAAAGCGCAAGGGGAGACCGCCTGGAAGATGGGGTGGCGTGAAGTGAAGCGGCAGGCGTGAGGCGTGGGATGTGAGGTGGACAGGCATGCCAACCAAAATCGCGAAAATATTTTAATTTTAGCGCGCCGCAGGCCAAGGTAGACGCACATTTAGCTCAGCTTCACACGGTTTTAACGTGCGTCTACCTTGTTTTAGTTGAAGTCTATAAATAGAGCATTTTTAATATACTGGTGAAATCAAGATCATACACGCATTTGTGTGAAAAATCAGGAACACCGCGATTTTTTGTGTGTGTACCCGCGGTGCCTGTGCTGTGCGTGCGCCCACGCCGCTCAGGCTGGCTGGAAGAGCGAGGAGATGAACCAGCAGCCGCACCTCGCCCCGCCCCACCCCGCCCCACCCCACCCCGCCTCGTCCAGCAATGTCAAGGCCAGAACGGAGCTGGTCATGCCGGACCGTCGGCTCCACGCCTAGCTGGCCTCGCCTTCCTCCTCGTAGTCGGGCGACTTGATCACGTGATAAATTACGGAAACAAAAGACAAGAGACAGATCCTCAACTTTCTCCTTGTTGGGGTTCTACAATAGGGAAAAAAACGAAAGAAAGTACTTACGTATAGATAAAATGTTTGTACAATATTACACGTAAGTCGGTCAGACTGTGAACATGCTTAGCTCACGCAAATTTATGGTTGTAAGAATGTAGGAAAATTAACGAAGTATTTTTGTAGGAAAATTTACGTAAGCTGTCCATGAGAAAAAATTTCCATGAGTATATCAATTGAAAAAGAACATGGAAAGTCGCTGTGCATGGTGATTTGTGACGTCTGCCTGCTAAAAAAGAACTTCTCTGCTTGTTTTTACAAGAAGGTGCGAGTTCAAGAGTTAATTTGCTTCTCTAGTGTTAAAAAATATTCTAAGTCCTTTTTCTTTCTTTCCTTCACGCGTATCTCCCTCATCCCGTCATCTTCCGTGAATATGAGAAGGCTCGCAAGAGCAAATGTGTACACGGGGAGAGGGAAGCAGACAAGAATTGCACATATCTATATATATCGCACCGCTGTGTGCGCGCGAGTCGCGAGCGAGGGAAACGTGAAAGTAATGAAGAGCAATGTGAAATTTAGAGCGTGCCGAGCGAAGCGCGCGAAGAGCGCGACACTATACACACACACCACACAGGGATGCACACAAGCAGGCGTTGGGGAGATTTTGACATCACACCAACATTCTCTATTAAATTAAAAAACGAAATAAGTGACAATCCAGCCACAACATCGGCATCAAACATCAACTAACATAATGGTGTCAGACCAACGCGGAATGATATCTAGTCGGCAGTTAATGTATAAGTTAAGATCACACACACACTCACATCACAGAGAGCTCTAGAATTGCATTAGTACACACCAAACGCTCGAGAGTGCGGGTGATCTCCTACTCTTATCACGTCTCTCTCTATAGCTCTATCTCATGAGATGAGAGAGAGACGCTGAGCATTAAAGGTGGTGTTGTGGGATATGTGTAGGGTATATAGAGTCTCTCTCTCTCTCTCTATCTCTTGCGAGTGCCGTGACAACGACACTCTTACTCATCGGCGGGAAGAAGGTGAAGTTGTTGTATAAAGTTCTTAATGCAAAAATAAAATGATAAATGAAGAAACATAAAAGAGAAATAATTTTGAGAGTGGTTAGGGGGGGTAGTTTGTGTGTGAGATGTGAGGTCTCGAGTACTCCGAGAGGATCACACAGAACACACACACACACACACACAAGACACACACTTCTTACTTTAAATATATCTCAAGATTCTCTAGTATAATTTCATTCTAGGTTTGTATGTTTTGTGGTTTAGGATTATTTAACAATTGTGAGAGAGACATCAATGAATCAGTAATTAGTTATCATGTCGAACTCGAAGTATTTCTCCCGAATATTCTGGGGTTTAGGGTGGGTGGTTTTTGAGTTTATAGGGTGTGGGTGTTGGGGTTGAAGAGGTATTGGAGTTTGTGGTTGTAAATTTTGTATATTGTGGTTATTATAGGTGTTAGAGGATTGGGTTTTTGATTTATTTGTTTTAGTTTTAGAGTATGTTAGGGTAGGGGATGTGATGTTATTGATGGAGAGTGGAGAATAAGTAGGATGATATTAACTCATACAGAAGTGGTATTTGGGATTTGTTAGTGAATTGTAGGAAGTAAGTGTTTTATTTGGTGGAAGTAGATTGAAATAGTAATTGTATGCAATTGATGTTAAAAAAGAAAGAAAGTAAAAAATTATGAGAAATAGATATTTAGATTTGGGTAATTTGAAGATATGATGGTTGGGTGCGGGGAGGATGTAGTGGAAATAAAATAATGTGGTTTGGTTGAAAGTTGAAGGAATAAAGAGGGGGATTAATATTAAAAAATCCATTGAACGCAAAAAAAAATAATAATAATAACCTCTTTAAATATATAGAACTTTTTTTTAATATGAAGATATACAGAAAAATCCGAAGAATCGATTACAAGTGAAAAAAAACAAACTGAAAGAAATTATGAAAAACGTCAGAAGTAAGGGGAAAAGATCAAAACTTATAAAAAGAGGAGCATATTAATTCCTTGAAAAATCATGGAAAAATTAACAGTTACAAAACGCCATAGCTCTCGCCAGCCCCCTATATCTTCCGGGTATGCCTCCTCTCCCCCTCTCTCTCTCTCTCTCTCTCTCTCTCTCTCTCTCTCTAAACACTTGCGTGGTTCATTTTTCGCAGCGTCCCGCTCTGGTCCTGAACGTAGAGGGCGCCCTCTCGTCCTCGTACGAGAGGTTTATGACGAGAGTTTTCAACTAAAATATCGTATTTTCGACACCAGCTGTGGGATTTTGCCCATCGAACAGAGTTGATCGTGAGGAACAATGCCATTATTTTCTGTGACGTGCCTCGCGTTTGGTGAGAAGTTCTTACTGCTGCATGCGACATATTGTCTTTGAAATAAAAATTGCAAACATTCACTTAATAAAACCAGCTGTTCTATCAAAATAGACAAAGTTGATGCCGAAGCTACAAACAAACTTAAAAATCATAAAAAACAACAACAAATAGATGAAAGCGGAGTGCTGCACTCGTTGCACTTGAATGCATGAGCGCGCGGTGTGTGCCCAGCTGTGCGTCGTTACCCCGCGTTTCCTCCCCCCTACGACTGCTCTCGCGGCTGCTTGGCCTCCGGCCGATCACAAAGTACCAACGAGTCGCTGCTGCTCCTTTTTTTTTCTGCGCAAGGTAAAAGGAGCACACTATAGTCTGAAGTGTTAAACTTAATCACTAACGAGTGTTGGGAACTTTAAGTTGCTTAGCGTATGTTTTACAGGAGATCGAAGTGTCCACCACTCCTTCTGACAAACACATTAGTCCACCACCACACGCGGCCTTATTTGAAAAATATGGGCTCTTGGCCTCAGCACAATAGAAAAGGGTTTAACCAATACTGCCTTGAACACCAGCACCAGCAAGTGTGTGGCACTGAAACATACTTGAGACGACAGATAGAGGAGAACGATGTCCCCATCATCTCCCCCCAATCTCTCCCCCAACTCTTTCATTAATTTGCATTTGCGCATAGCACTGCACGACAATGGAGAGCATTGTCGTGATGATCGACTCTGTTCGGTGGGCAGATTCGAAAGCTGGTATCAAAAATGATTTGATACCAAAAACTAAAAGCAGTTTGTCACGATCAAACACTTTCACAATGAGAACTATGTTATGGGTATTTTTTTTCCCCCACATTCGCAGTTTGTTCCAAGCCGTTTCACGTTCTGTTTTACGCACGGCCTGCATATTGCTATGTGCGCCATAGCTCTCGCCGGCCTCCTATATCTTCCGGGTGTGCCGCCTCTCTCCCCCACCTCCCTCCCTCTCTCTCTCTCTCTCTCTCTCTCTCTCTCTCTCTCTCTCTCTCGTTCTCGCTCCCTCTCGCAGCAGCGCCATGTGGCCCTGTGGATGGCGTGGCCAGACGGCAAAGATGCAGAAATAACGAGATGGCGCGTGACTGGAGCTTTTCCAGCGCCTGGTCCCACTTGTGTCTCTCCGTGTCTTCTGCAGCAGTTCTCCCCAGCAGTCCTCCTCGCTCCCTCCCATATTGCGAGGTCCCGATGCTCCAGGAGAAAGATGCTCCTTGTGTGTATGTGTGTGTATGTGTGTGTATGTGTGTGTGTGTGTGTGTGTGTGTGTGTGTGGGGGGTAGCCTGCGAGAGGGAGCAGCCGTATATGCTAATACTATACCCTTTTCCAGTCGCATCGATAAGGCGAGGCAGGTATATGGTCACAGGTAGGGGCCAGCAGTGTGCAGCTGCCTATCGGGGTTGCCTAGAGATAAGCATTCGCCGCAATAACTTTTATTTGCGTACAATGTTTCTCATTTTTCTTTCACTCTCGCTGGTAACAAAAATGTAGAGGGCTGTACATCAATTGGTGTGCTTTTCAAACGTACATATTTTGCACATGCCTGACGTCTGTCAGAACTCGACATCACGAAGTGTCCAATCTTTACATACTTCGCAAACGTCTAGGCAACTGCACGCGAACTATGGTGTGCAGCTTTCGACACTTGATACACCGTTTCCTATGCTATTACTGAGACCAGTATGTAGTGTGTAAAGTAGTAAAGAGCACACTTTAAGTGTGTTAAGGTGCAAATTTGTTTTACCAGTATTGTTTTGCAATACATTTGTACTAACTTTAGCATTTTTGCTCTCCAATGCAGGTGAAACAAGTTAAACGTTGTCACAAATGATTCTACGAAAAAAATATCTAAATGCACTCTGTGAAAAATAATCGTAGGCTTACGGGAGACTTTTCCACAAAGTGTAGTCGTAAAATTAGTTACAAATCGTCAAATCACAAACACTTTCCTATCTACTTAAATGTTCTTATGAGCAAGAATAATGGTTTGTAGTAAATTTGCAACATTTTTCGTAAGTTTTAATTTACAAAATATATCGTAAATCTACCAAGATATTTTTCATAGAGTTTAGAGAGACGATTAGTGTGTATAATGCAACCTGTAGAATCTGCATTATGCGGTGCATTTTTACACCGGAGTGCGTAGTCATTACCGATGCTGAGTTCAAAACGATGTTCCCTCTCCTTGTCGGCCCGTCGGTCCGTCGCGTCGACCCGTCACGCTTTGAGGCTACGTTTGTCCGTCTTTTCCCACGGCGCGTCTGGCTCCCGCTCAAGATGACCTCTGTCCGTGACTCACACCGGAGCAAAAGTATACAGCAGAGCGAAAGCAGATCGAACGTCGTCGCTGTTCAGCTCGGCATTTCCCCTCCCGCATTTGTTTCCTCTCCTCTCTCCCTCTCCCATCCGCACGGCGACCACCTCTGTGAGGACATGTCTCGCCGAGGCATTTCCGCGGACGTCTTCTGCGGGTGAGTGCGGACTACCTGGGCGATCTGCCTCTCTCTCTCTCTCTCTCTCTCTCTCTCTCTCTCTCTCTCTCTCTCTCTCTCCTCCCTCCCCCTTTTTTTCCTCCGCCAATATTCAGGGAATTCAGGGAAACACGATAAAAATAGTTTCTTGTATTTCAAGATCTTTCTTGGATCCTATGGAGAATATCAATGGACACCTAGGACAGATCTTGAAATACAAGAAACAATTTTTACCGTGTAAAGCAAGGACACTGATAGTAGAGAGCACGTCGAAAGTTGCGGGATATAGTCATACGTAGTAACTTACGCTTACACACACACACAAACACACACACTCGCGCGCGCGCGCGCACTCGTCGACGAGTGAGCGGATGAATGGGCCGGCGCGGTCATGAATGGATGCTACGATTGTGTGTGGCGGCGCCCACGTCTCCCTGGCATATTGTGCAGTCTGTGCCAATGGCCGCCATGTGGGGCAAAACAGAGAGAGACAGAGAGAGAGTTTTGGGGAAGACACGAGGGGGATGAGGGAGATCAATGAGATAGTGTGTAGTTAATATTTTAGAGACTGCGATAGGTGAACAAACTTCTCACAGCGGGTGATTTAACTTTGCCCCCCCCCCCCTCCCGGTTCCAATCTCGTATCGGTTTTCGAACAGAGGCTGCGCGGTCCTCTGCTCTGTTGCGTGTTGCGTTGCGTGACTAACAACTGTGTTCCCGTCTCTGTCCTGCACAGGTAATCACATTTCCGCTGCGCCCGGCTAAAAGTCAGTCGCGGGCGGAGGAGGGTCCTTTTTTCGGGACGAAGCGTGTAAAAAGCGAATCGGATACCTCGATGAGCCCGGCGCGGCGGTGCGGCGGCGGCGGCGCAAGGTCAGTGTACTGCACGGGCGTGGCGGGGGCGGGGTGGGGGGCGGGGCGGGGGGCGGGGCGGGGGGCGGGTGGTCGCCGCTCAGGTTTGCGCCCGCGGCGGCGGCGGCGGTCTGCCTTGCCTGCCTGCCTGCCTGCCTGCCTGCCTGCCTGCCTGCCTGCCTGCCTGCCTGCCTGCCTGCCTGCCTGCCTGCCCGGCGGCGCGCGGGATAGCGCGCGTCAATCGGCGCGCGCGCGAAGGTTTTCTACTCCTCCTCCACGCTCACCGCGCGAACGACGGAAAAATTCACGCAGAACGCGGGAATCGGCAGAGCGATTTCGGGGCTGTCACTCATACATAATGTGTACAATGATTTTTTGACCTGCCTTGATTTTTAGCAGATGATACGAATGTATCAGCCTGCTTGTTTCAAGGAAAATTTCACTTTTTGATCAATTTTGACCCTTGTCCTCCTATTTCTGACTTTTTCATTATCTACTTCAGTTTTTTTTGTTTATTTCGTTCTTGATTTCTCGGATTTTTATGAATATTTCTTCTTGAATTTATTTTGATTTTTTTTTATAATATTTTAAGTGATATATTTTTTTTTGGACCGTACACTGATTTTGAAGTAAGTGAGCCTCCCTCGCGGCAGAGCTCTCTGAATTGAAGTTAGCCTTTGGCAGTTAAAATATCACGGATAGAATGTCGTTTCCGTCAGACACAGTTGATTACGAATATTTTACTTTTAAAATACTGGTAACCTAAACGAATTATTTAACAACGTACTGCGTCTGGTAGGAACGAGCCAGACTTCACAAAATATAACGAATATTTTCCTGACATGGCCAATTTTGCTTCGTCGCTTTTACATTTTAAAAAACCGTGTAAATTTTATTAATCGATAAATCGCATCATGACATCTCAATATTGTTAGGAAAGGCGTTCAAAGAGAAATACCCACAGCCCTATCCTCGCGCTTCTTCTAGCCGTCCGTCATCTGGCTGTTCCGCTCTCCGTGGAGGGAGCGGGTTAGGTTCGCGGGGTGTGCGGGGGTTACAGTGGCGGGGTCTGCGCCGCTGCTGAAATAGAAACAGACGCGGTCAGGTCTGCCGCCTCGCCGACCGGCACCGGCACCGCGAGAAGTTGATGCAGGCCCGACTCGACACCTTGGCGTTGGAGGGACGCGACGCAGAGCACCACGCAATGCGTGCCTTTCTTTCCTTTTTTCCCCTTTCTTTTTTTTTCAGAAAAAAAAAAAAAACTAAGCTTGTGTAGCTTTACTGGCTGTCTAGGCCCCGGAGCTAAGTTTGAAGCTGCTACAGCAAAGCTTGAGCGGGGCGATGAGTGAATAAAGATTGACACACGTGCAGGTAAGCGAATTTAAGTTAGCCCGCACTCATTTTACGCACACCTGCAAGTGAGCGAATAAATTCACTCTAACCCGGTAGTGAGCGAAATTATTCTTATGCACATACACTTGGACGTCCAGTGCGTAACGCAGTGGGGTAAGGCCGAGGGTAAGGCAGTCTGCCCCTGACCTGTCCCTGTCTATATTGGGCTATTACCTGAGTGCATGCGCCCAGCGTAGCGTCCAGGCGCTTACATTTTGCCTTACCACTGTGAAAAATAATCGTTAGTGTTACGGGCAAAAATTTCCTTGATAAATAGTCCTAAAAGTTATAGACGTTTCTCATTGTTACGATGATTTTTTACGCCACTCTGGAAAACCAAGTGTGTACAAGTTGAAGTATTCAGTAAATAATGAATACTTGTCCACTCTTAGT
Source organism: Frankliniella fusca (assembly GCA_029379305.1). Classification (NCBI taxonomy): domain Eukaryota; kingdom Metazoa; phylum Arthropoda; class Insecta; order Thysanoptera; family Thripidae; genus Frankliniella; species Frankliniella fusca. Next base: position 111,258 of record JAHWGI010000346.1, on the reverse strand, counting down.
TTTCCAGAGCATGTGTCGACTTAATTTTCTCTGCCGAGTAAGAATTTGCTGTCGTAAATTTACGACTGCGCTCGTAAATTTACAAATCTGTGTCGTAATCACAAATTACGAATAAAGTCGTAAATTTGCGAGTATTACTCCGCCAAGGTGTACTCACTGTGTGCTCGGTCTTCGTATTCCTGACAGCGGTGAAGTGGATCTGCATGGTGCAAACAGCACGACGCCGGAGCCTCCGCCACCGCTGTGCCGCCGTCGAGATCTCGTTGTTGGGCGCGCGTCAAGGGGACGCGTCCTGCGTATCGACGAGGTGGAAGTGACGATCGGAAATGGAGACGGGTGGAATGGAAGGTGCAGGGGGTCATGGGGTATAGGGGAGGAGGGGGAGGAGGGAAGGCGTCGTGGTGGTTAGATCTCTGAGCACGTCGCCGTCAACAGCACCGCTCTTAACCCCCGCCTCATGCCTTCTCTCTCTCTCTCTCTCTCTCTCTCTCTCTCTCTCTCTCTCTCTCTCTCTCTCTCTCTCTCTCTCTCTCTCCCTCTCCCTCTCCCTCTCCCTAACCCTCTCTCCTCTTCCTCGTTTCCTATTCCTATTCTCCCAATGCTTCTGACTACTACCACTACCTCCTCTATCCTGTCTTATTTTTCATTCTTCCTCCCCCCCCCCCGCTCCCCTCCCTCTATGACCCCTCACCGCTCGTTTCCCTTTTAATCTGATAACAAGACCCGCGGGTCCTGCTGCAGTGGGCTCGCGCCAAAGCTTTACCCCCGCAGCCCTCATGGAGACTGTGATCCTGGTACCTTGCTCCCCGGTTATTGGAGCACGTGTTGCTAGATGTGATTCCATGATCTGCCCTCTGTAGAACTTCCTGACGATCCCAATGCTATCCCTTGGCGGGTTGGGTCCGAGGAGCCCACTATGAATTCAAGCGATCACCAATGTTTCTAATTTTCTTTTTTTTTCTTTTTTTTTCTTAAATTATTTTTCTCGTTCTTTTCCTGATTTTTTTGGAGGAACGATCCCTTGGGCTGGGTCCTTCTTGCGGCCCGGGTCGTGTGTGGGAGTGTTTGACCCACCTGCTCTGCCCTGTGCCTCGTAGAGAGGGAGCAGGGGTGGGGACCGGCGGCTGGAGGCACACGGGAGGGTTTTGAGCGTATCCGAAAATAATTGGTAGTTTGGATTGGAGGCCGAGAAAACGGAAGGAAGGCCCCTCCTCCAGGCTCTAGGAAGACGCTGAACTGACGGGGTCGGGTGCCAAGGGCCAAGGGGTGAGAGTGGGAGGTCCTATACAGAGCTAAGAAAAAAGAAAAGAAAAGTTATTAACTAAAAGTCCGTAACTTTACAAACTTAACCTGCTGTTAACCTTCAAAATTTTTCATCAAACTACAGGAAAAATCTGTTTACTGATATAAGTGAAACCTGTAAATTAGTTTCTCTCTTTTTTTTTTTACAACAAATTTTTACAGTGTAGGAGACCGCACAGCAGGGCTCACCGGTGGCGCTGTTGTGGAGTAACCGGGGTGGGTCGGAATGCCGCAAAGCTGGTCAGGGGAGAGAGAGAGAGAGAGAGAGAGAGAGAGAGAGAGAGAGAGAGAGAGAGAGAGAGAGAGAGAGAGAGAGAGAGAGAGATGAGCCCCAACAGGCCTCGCACCGGCTCGGTTCACTGCGCGTATAAATAGACACCCATGCAGATCTGACACCCTCCCCCCTACTGCCCCCTTCTCCCTACCCTCTTCCCCCCCTTCTCCCTTCCCTCTTGCCCCTTTCTCCCTTCCCTCTTCCCCCTTCTCCTCCCTCCACCATCTCCCCCTCCTCTCATCCCCTCTCACTCCCTCCTCCATATGGATCCACGCGTCGATGTCACGTATGTGTGTTTGGCGGGTGGCGTCTCTGCAGGTGGTCCTAACAGCTACTAGACTTGTATCCAACTCCCTGCACACCAGTTTGCAAATACTCTGGAGAAACAAAGGTTTGACCCCTTTCTCCACAGTTTTTTTCTTCCTCTTCTCTTTTGGCCTAGTCATCAATGACTTTAAGTGTTGTTGGAAATTTTGAACGTGTTACAGAAAAATTTTCACTGAGAAATTTTCTTGAGTCACGCTATTTAATTGTTAAAATACAAAACTTTAATGCAAATTGGTATCACATTGTCATTCTTCAGCACTCACAAACACGCTTTCGTAAGTTTTGTACGGTAACGATCTGAAATTTTCAATATGATTCACGAATCATTAGTCTTACGAACTTGTAAATTTAGTAAACTTTTATTCTTAGGTGCTTTCTCACGCTGCGTCTCGGGCATTTCGCGTTTATGTATTGTTTACACCCTTGAAAAGGTGGTCAAACATGTCGTGGACCTGTCCACAGCAGCCCGCCGCGGCGTGCGCACCCGTGCCTTGAGCCGTGAGCTGTGTGATCGCTAGTGGACCCCGCGCAGCTGTTTGTGGCTAAAGCCACACCGACCCTTTATTCTCTCCCTCTCGCTCACCCCGCCACCCCCTTCCTCTCTCTATCTCTATCTCTCTCCCTCGCCATGTGCTACGGTGTGGTCGGCTCCGCTGCTCTGGTTCGTTATGTTTTTTTTTCCTTTTTTTCCTTTTGGCGTGCATTGTTTTCCTTTCCTTCCTCCCCTGAGCTGTTTAGCGGCGAGTCGTTCGTTTGACGTTTGTTCTGCTTCCGTTTTGATTCGTCGTCGGCTAAATTTGTTACTGCACTCTACCGCGCAGCCGGCCTCAAGCGCAGCAGGAGGGTGAACCGGGCCGACTGCGGTCAGAGGTTGTGTTGCACTCTGAGAACTATCACTGTGAAAAATAGAACTGTAGGTTTACGGGAAAATTTTCCATGAGGTGGATTCGAAAAATGACAGTTACAAATTGTAAAATTACAAACAACTACCTATCGTCTTTAAAATCAATCAATTAAAAAAAAATCCCTACACCTTTGTCGTGGACTAATCAAGGTTGAACTTTAAGTTGAACTTATTATGAAATGAAAAACACATTTTCCTGAGTGTGTGCTCTTCATCGATGAGGACGAAAACTTTTCTGTGAGCAGTGGTGTGGAAACTCGTGCAAACATAAACCTCACTGAAAACTGTACTGTGAGAGAGAGCAGCATCGCGCGTTCATGTTGGCGCGAACACGGTGTTACGCATGCTTACGTTACAGTGAGATTTTTTTTGTTCCCCCTCAATGTTTGTCTGGACGGGGCGGGGTCTTGTCCACACATGACCCGCTGGCCTGTTTTTTTCAAATTGAGCTGAAAACGTCGACTGTACGACCGTGTGCGCCTGTCGGCTTGTCCATCCAGCGGCAGCACAGGAGGGTGCTGGCAGCCGCCGGCCTCGACCCCCGCATAGTCTGCTGAACGCTGCATTCCGCAGCCCCGCCCCGCCCAAACTAACCTCTACCCCGCAGTCAGTGTGTAGACATGTGTGTGTGTGCGGCAGGGCGGGGCGCGTAGCGCTGGCTGCGAGAGCTGAGCAGCAATGGAGAGCAGGCCACTGTGTGCGTCATTACGTTTTCACATTCTCTACACACACACACACACACACACACACACACACACACACACACACACACACACACACACACACACACACACACACACACACACACACACCACATTTCAAGCACCAGCTGGTGAATGTCACACACACTTGCTCGTCCATGGAATCCCCCGCCTCGTGCATACTAGTAACTTTATTATTATTATTTTTAATTACCTTATTATTTTATTTTTTAGTGGGGGGTGGATGGGGCATGAGTGCCTCAGAATTGGAAAACCTTGCAAACCTGGAAAAATCTTGGAATTTGTAAAGCATCTGGGAAAATATGGAATGAAAAGTCAGAGAAAATGGATAAAAAGTTCTGGAGAAAGTGATTTTTTTGCACTCGTTCACCACATCCAGTTTAGGCGGTGCAGTGACTGCTGTTGATGACGAGATATTTTTTGGAAAAAAGTAAATAACATACATTAGTCTTGCTTTTAATTTTTTTTTTCAGTTTTTTTTTTCGAGAGATATGGCATTTACTTTGCTATAATGCAACATAAAAAGAAAGGAAAATCGGCAGAATTGGTCTGGAAAATCAGGAAAATATTACGGAAAATGGAAAAGATAAAAATGTGGTGACCAATTGGATACGGAAAAATCTGAAACCTGTGCTTTGTCTCGATCTGTACCAAAAAAATGGAAACGCACATCTTAAACACTAGAGAAGACACAAATTCTCCTCCCTGGGTAGAGCGAGGAGTACACAGACATCACTCTGAAAGAGTCATATTGATGACGTTTCTGACGATGTGGTCGGCATTTTGAGTGATGTGAGCAAATATCGCCTTACTGATTGAAAAATTTGGTTGAAAAATTCAGAAATGATAATTCAATGCTACAAGCACTTTTTGTCCTCTTCTAATCCATTGACAAGCGTGAATAGTCCTTCGTAAATTTTGCCTCATACTTCGTAAGCATTTGGCTACAGTACAAGAAACATTTTGTTCGGTGTTCGAACGCTCTCTCCATAAACAATAAATACTCTAGGGATCTATCGAAACAATTACCCGATTTAGATATTAAATGGGGCTGTTTTAACCTCAAGCATTTCCATATCTAATGCTCTGAGTTCGAAATGTGTTCGTCCTTGACCGTGGCAGAGGGCAAAGCGGGGAGAGGAGGTAGAGCAGAGGCGAGGCAGGGCAGGGTGCTGCCAGCACAGGTGAGGTTTTGGACTCCGAGTAAGCCGGCGCGCCATTCGATAGACGCAAACGGTGTATTCTTTTCAGGGCAGTAGGTTTTTTTCTTCTTTCGCATCCTATTTTCCTTGCTTCTTTTCATTTTTTATTCTTTTGCCGGCCTCTATAACGATCAAAGATCCGCGGTCGCCCGTAGTAGGACTTTCCCCCTCCCTCTCCCCCTTTTCCTCTCTGGCCTGTCATCCGGTCAGATTTCCTGTCTCATCATCCGACGACGCCATCATCGGAAACCGCGCGCGCCTGCCAATAACACCTCGTTTTGTTATTCGCAGTGCGCTCTGCGCGGCAGACGACGCGGTACGACCATTAGCTGCCCTACCGCCGCGCTCTTGGGGTTGGGGGTTTGTTCCGCGCCCCGCCGCCGCTGTCCTTGTTCCTTTCTTTTATTTCGCCTCGCCTCACCTCGCGGAGGTGCAAAATTTTTCGTGACGTTTCGCTCCCAACGAATTATTTGGCCCCATTTCCCGCGGCCGTGTATTTATCTTGAGGTTTTCCGCCCGGCGGCGGTGGCGCGCCGCTCTGTAGCGGAGACTGATGGGCGCCGCCCCGCCCCGCGTCGCCCCCCGCCCGAGCTCTGAATCTCCAATTTGCCACCACCGCTGCTGCTGCTGCTGCTGCTGCTGCTGCTCTGCACTGTTTTGCTGCCGCAATTTCGACGGCCGCCGCCGTTTCTGTAATTTTGCGCTCCGCGCGAGGAAATCGTTTTACCGTTACGCGGCGTTATACGACGGCGCGCGCCGCGCCGCCCGCGCAGCAGGAACGCACTGGGGGCGGCCAAACGCATTAGTTGTGGACGAAGGCGGCATCGTGCTCCCCGTCAAATGGGACCAATCGTGTCGCGGACGCAAGGTGTGCGGGGTGTTAGCAGACCCCTTTTGGCGCGCGAGCAGCAGGGAGAAACAAATGCTCATTTTGGACGCGGGGAGCACGCGACGGTTCGCTTTGATCGGCCTCGTGAAGGTCGCGCTCGCTTTTGTATTATTTGTCTATGGGCCTCCCTCCCCCCCCCCCCAATTAGCAGCGCTGTTCAGTGACGCGTAGCGCAGGACGAGGTGTGTTGGCGGTGTTATGCACTATAGCGGGGTGGATGAGCGGTGAGGGGAGGGGTGTAGGGGGAGCGAAGTTAATGTGTGTGACTTTGGGCGCGTAGGGTCAGGCCGAGAGTGCTCTGCGGGTTAAAAGCAGTTGCAAAAGTCTGATGGGGGAGGGGGGGGGGGGTCCATCTAAATGAGCATTAGGGGTCCATGAATGGAATAGCAATCTCCAGCGAGAGGGGCGCTCTGGTGGAAGAGTCGGGTGAGGACGCCTCTGCAAGCGTGAGGACTGGAGCACTTGAAAGCGGGGGAAGAGATGGAAGAGATGAAGAGGGAGAGAGAGAGCGGGGGGGGGGGGGAGGGAGAGTCGGTAAAAGCGTAAGTGGCCTCGAGCAGGTGAGAGACTGGGAAGCGGGGAGCGGGGATCAAAGTCAGGGAAGGGCCGGGCTGATTACGGATGGCGGGAGCGATATAGCCCGTGGCCCTGTGGCCGACCCAAGATCGGGGTCTCTCTCTCTCTCTCTCTCTCTCTCTCTCTCTCTCTCTCTCTCTCTCTCTCTCTCTCTCTCTCTCTCTCTCTCTCTGATCCTTGAATCACCGGGAGGGAATGCGTGACTTGGCTAGGTCAGCAGGCGTGACACGCATTAGTGGAGGGGGGAGGGGTGGGTGGCAGGGGGCGGGGCGGACGGGCCCGTTCAGGCAACACGCATCAGTGTTGCGGCTCTGCCTACCCAAGGGGCCTTACCGCCCCTTACACCTGCAGACTAGTCCGTGTTCTTCGACTAACAAGTTAGAGTTCCGCAGGTTCGACTTGGAAATTTTTGGACACTCTGGTTTTCAGAAATTTAGAAAATTCGAGAAAGTTCTTAAAACTACAGAAAACAATCAAAAAGAAAAAAGAGAACAGATAAAATGTCAAGCGTTGAAAGAAAGCCACTGCCACTACAAATAAGGAAACTTTTAAAACTTCAAAGCCATACTGGAAAAAAAATATCAGTGGAATTCTTTAATATTCACGAAAATGTACGTCATTAGTCTACCAAAAACGCAGAGCTATTTTCCCCTCGCGTGGACGTCATAAACTCCATCTCATCCTTTATTTTTGACCTGCTCGCCGACCTCTCTCCTACATGTCCGTTTGTCTCGCCTCATCATTTGGTGCCGGGTGGAAAAAAAAAAGAATAGGAGCTATGAACAAAAGGGGAGAAGGTAACGAACCCTCTCATTAAACGTAGCGGTCAGGAGGGGTTCACTGGAAAAACAAAGGTGCTATCTAATGCCTTTTTAAGGCGTTAGTGAAATAGTGCCTTTAGAAAGGCGCTATCGCCTCCCACAGGTGCTATTTTTGGCTCTAATCGTGCCTTTACAAAGGCATTAGTGCAGGAGCACCCCAAAAAATGCAATAGCACCCCAAAAAGGGTGCTATATAGCACCTTTGTTTTTCCAGTGTTGGCATCCCCCTATCCGCTGCCTTCTCCCTACTCGGACTCGCACCTCCCGATCCCTCTAGAAAGCCCTCCTACCCCCAGCTGCCACACTGCCCTCTTACAGAAAAAAGTTTTTATCCACCCCCGGTGACACATGCACGCGTCGTACTACGCACACTCGTGTACACACGCTCTCCCTCTCTTTCTCTTACTCTTACTCTTACTCTCTCTCTCTCTCTCTCTCTCTCTCTCTCTCTCTCTCTCTCTCTCTCTCTCTCTCTCTCTCTCTCTCTCTCTCTCTCTCACGCAGGGGCACATTACGACCCTCCTACACGTCGCTCTCCTGCGTGAGAGAGCCGAGAGCCAACTAACTTAGTCTGATTGGGTCAGGAACACACAACACGTCCCTGGTGCTTCCTCACTGAAAAAAAAATAGACGAAAAGAAACGTCAAAGAAAAATAACGCAGTAAACTAATGTTATTGATGTATTATGCGCATCCCCAACATGTTTGCAAAATTAGTGTTTAGCCTGTAAGATGCCAACAGCGCAAGCAAAACAATCGAGGGGGGATAACTCATACATAAATGTGTACCATGATCAATTTTTTTCCTTTTGACTTTTTTGAATTTTTGTTTGTTTTGATTATTTTTAAGTAAAATTTCTGTCACTTTTTGATAATTTTTTATCTCTTACCCCCATTTCTGAACTATTGCAATTTTATTTTGAATTTTTGTTTAGTTTTTCTAAATAAAAAAAAAAAAATTTTCATCTTGCTGGCGTTTTCTGTGCTTTAGAACAGTGCTCGTCCCGCGCCCCGCCCCGCCCCGCCCCGCCCGTTGTGTTGCGGTGTACGTTAAGCGTGGGGGTTGCCGCCTGCCTCATCCTTCGCTCATTAGGCGGCGGTGGCGTGGAGACGCCTCGGAGCGCGAGGGAGGGCACAGCGGCACAGCGTGGCAACTGTTTTACAAAGTCGCGCGCGCGGCAAACTGAGAGCAGGGTGTGGGTGTGTGTGTGTGTGTGTGTGTGTGTGTGTGTGTGTGTGTGTGTGTGTGTGTGTGTGTGTGTGTGTGTGTGTGTGTGTGTGTGTGTGTGTGTGTGTGTGTGTGTGCCACTGTAAAGAAGCGTACATGCGATCGTCATCAAGACTTTGTAAATTTGTTATCAGCATCGTATCGTAAATTTTATGAGTGCGTTTCCGTACAAGTTTGCATATTTGCAGTTCGATATCGTAAACATGGATTGAGTTTTCCTTTCAATCCCGCGAATAACATTTCTGATGGTCGCAGCTATACTGCGCCACAACCAAAGATGAGCGGACTCCCGGCCCGGGTGTCACATGTGGCGCGCCCCCGCGCAGCAGGTCCAGAGCGAGGGTCGAGCGAGAGCCGAGGAGGCCGAAGCAGGTAGTCCGCTCATCTTTGGTTGTCGCGCAGTATACTCACGTCCTCAATTGCATTTAAAATAAAATGGAAAAAAAAATATTTTTCGCAGTACAGATGCCTGCAAACCGCAGCGTTGCGCCCTGCTGCATGCATGCAGGGGGTGTCGGGCTCCATTCCGCTCCAGCGAGTCACAATCCGCCGCTCACCGGGACCGGGTGTGTGGGCGGGGCGGGGTGATGCTGGCGTGGTGCTGGGATAGTAGTCTCTACTTGTCGGCGTTCGACAGTTTGCAGCAACTCGGACGGCCAAAGTCTCTACTGCAGCCCGAATCCGGCAGGGCTCCCCTATTGTTTCATGTCTGAACAGCCCCCCCCCGCGCCCCCCGCATTAACCCTAGCCGCCCTACCCCTACCCCTTCATCATTCAGACACTTTTCCTCTCGTATTAAGAAAAAAAAATGTGTTTCTTTCTTTAAAACGAATAATTCTTATTTTACATCCCGTAGTGTCAACCCTCGTGTCAACCGACCTCAGGCGCCGAACTTGTTGTCGTAACAGAAAGGCATAGTATTTAATGTGAAGCAAAAACGAGGTATTTTCAAAAAATTTCAAATTATTGGAACGGCATTTCGATTTTGTCTTGGTCTTCACTCTTGAGTGAAATTGCATCTCTATGTTCGACGAAACTTTTAGTACGTTCATTTCCTTCTTTCTCCCTATTGTTGTTGTTGTTGTTGTTGTCTCCCTTCCCTTTAGTTCTAGTTCATTCCCTCTTCTCTCTCTCTCTCTCTCTCTCTCTCTCTCTCTCTCTCTCTCTCTCTCTCTCTCTCGCGGGTTTTACGGCCGTCATCAAACCCCCCCCCCCCCCACTCCCCTCCTCTCCCTGATGCGCTGCGCTGCTCGCAACATAACGACAAGCTTGTTGATGTTTTGTCACGCCGCGCGCCGCCGGCGTCGAACGGAGTCGTAAACTGTAGTCTGCGAAAATGAGTTGAGCCTCCCCACCTCACCTCACCCCACCTCACCCGACCCCACCCCACCCCGCCTCGCCCCACCCGACCTCATCCCAGCCCAGTCCAAACCACACCTTACCCCACTCCACCCCACCCCACCCACCCCCAACCCTTGCAAATGCGTGTGCCGTGCGTTGCTCTCTTACACCCCGTTGGTGGCCGGGTCGGGCCGGGCGGCCGCGCGGGTTTTGGCCTTTAGACAGTCGCCTCGCGTCGCCAAGTTGGCACCCCTGCGGCCTGCCCGGCTGCCTGCCTGCCTGCCTGCCTGCCTGCCTGCTGGGAGCGGTGGTGGGGCATTTGCAATGTAAATTCCTCTACTGCTACCGCCGCCACCGCCGCCGCTGCCCACACTTGAGAGCCTCTATGGGGAATTCCACCGTAAGCAAGCTGCTGGCTGTGAGGGCATTTCATTGTAGAAGCTGTGCAGTGAGCATCCTTATGCAGCACAGTGCCAGAGCCGTGCCGGTCATTTTAGCTATCTCTCTCGCTCTCACCTATGACACAAACGAAAGGAAGAGGGACAGAACATATCAGACAAGACTCTCGCCTACACGCGATCATCAACTGTACCTTTCGGCGCGAAACTAAAAGCGGGGAGTCGTTACGAAAAATCATTGTTCGATCCACAAAAAATTCATTTCAAATTCAAAATCAATGTATGAAACTAAAATAAAATCTAGAAGAAATCTACAGAAAAATCCGAAACAGCGAGAACAAATGAACATAAAACAAAAACGAATGGAAACAGAAATATAATGAGGAAAAACTCAAAACATATCAAAAAGTGACAGCAGAAGTTTTCATTATTCTCTTCAAAAGTAAATTTAAAAATGAATAGTCACCAAAAATCTTTGTTGACATTTTGTATTAGTGACTCCCTCCCCCCTTTTTCACCTACAAGATAAAGCTCCAAATTTTTTTTTTTTTTTTTTTTTTTTTTTTTCTGGGTGTGGGGGATGGTTTTCCACTCTTAAAGATCGAAACTGCGAGAACCACACGAGGACTGCGAATGCCTGCGAAAATTCTTTTTAGTCTGAAAGGAAATAAGGTCTTAAGATCCAGCAAGGTGGTTCAGTCTTGAGGGACACCACCGCCTCCTATTGTAGTACTGACTGGATTGGGCTCCCGGGAGAGGGGGGCGGTGAGTTTGTGTTTCGCGAGGTGCGCGCGCGCGCCGCCTTGTCAGTGGTAATGGGGGTGGCGGCAGCGTCATAAGCCCTGGGAATCCAAATCCGCTCCCTACGCGCCGCCAACCCTCACAACCTCTCTCTCTCCTTGCTTTACTGCTCTCCCGACGTCTCTCTCTCGCTCCCCCCCTCTCTCTCTCTCTCTCTCTCTCTCTCTCTCTCTCTCTCTCTCTCTCTCTCTCTCTCTCTCTCTCTCTCTCTCTCTCTCTCTCTCTCTCAAAGCTCTAAACGCACTGGCCGTGAATTTGCGCGTGATCAGCACAACTTGCGTGCGAGGTTGGGGGCTTATGTCTACCCTTCCGCCCCTCTCTCTATCCTATCTTCCTCTCCCTATACCCCTCTCTCTCTCTCTCTCAATCTTTTTTTTACCCAGCTCTGCTTTGAATTGTCCTTTAAAAGTACAGTTTTTAAAAGTCTTATTGAAGTGTCGCGGACGACTCTTAAATCGTTCTAGATCCCCTGCC
>JAHWGI010000346.1:0-97500 GCA_029379305.1 Frankliniella fusca | reverse complement strand
GAGAGAGAAAGCAAGGGTGAGCAAGAGAACGGGGTAGGGGAGGAACTGTGGTGGCAGGGCTGTGATCCACGCCAATGCGAATCCACACCCTGCCGACCGACGGGAAATCCGCACGTGTATACCCAACTCCAGCCTCTGCTTCGTGCTCGCGCCCGGGCCCGGGCCTGGGGTCCCTTTCCTTTCCTACGAGCTTACCCGCGAACTTTCTTATCTCTCTCCCCCCCTCCCCTTTTCTCTGCCTCTCTCTCTCTCTCTCGCTCCCCCACCATCACATATGCATTCCCCTTGGTGCGGATCGCCTGATCGCTACTACAGTATGGGGGTCGGCCGCACCTGCTGGGGCGTTTTTACTGATGGATACACTGAAAAAAAATGGGGGAAAAGCTACTCTAACATGTTTTCTCACGCAAGTGTGATTGACCTCACTGTTTAAACCTTGCGTACAACCGTTGCAAAGAAATTGGATGCTTCGCATTGCGAAGAAAAAGTTCGTATTACACTGGAAAAACAATGGTGCTACATAGCACCCTTTTTGGGGTGCTATTGAATTTTATGGGGTGATACTGCTCTAATGCCAATGCCTTACTAAAGGCACGAATACGGCCGAAAATAGCACCTTGGGGAGGTGATAGCGCCTTTCTAAAGGCACTATTTCACTAACGTCTTTAAAAGGCATTAGATAGCACCTTCGTTTTTCTAGTGTACAAACAAAATAGTTCGCAACGCTTCGCAAGCTTACAAACTTTTTTCGCCTTACAAACTAAATAGTTTGTAAGTTGCGAAGAAATACTTCGCAATTGCGAAGCAGCCAAATACTTCGCAGCTTACAAACTATTTTGTTTGTAATATTAACTTTTTCTTCGCAAGGTTTTAACAGTGCTGTCATCGCATCTCATGGCGTGACGTGCACTGAGTTGTAGCAATTCGTGGTGTGTCAAAAACTGCCCAGATCAATTGTCATGACGTGTATGACAATAGTTTTGCAGCAAACGGGAGGGAGCACCACCTAAGATGTTTTATTATTATGATTAATCTGCATTGGGATGGTATATTGCCCGATAGTTTCGTATCTTGTTTGTTCAAAGTGTACAAAACTGTGTTTTCTTGTTTATCAGATACCTTGTTTTGTTTTCTTGGCGCTTGTAGGTGGCAGGCTTGTTCGCAATATCTCATATAAAACCTTGACGTTACTCTTACTCTGTCAGCAGCGGCGTTGTTCTCGCGATGATGCAAGTCATCACTGTCTACAACGTAACGAGACTCGATTCTCCAGCCTTTCCAGCTTTTTTCTCCCCCCCCCCCTCCCAAATCCTTCGCGTGCTGCTCCACAATTCTCAGGCAATTTTCCGTTCTTTTCCGCCCTCTTATTTTTCTCGCCCCCCCCCCCCCCTCTTCCTTTTCCCTACCACCACCATACCATCAACACCAACATCGGGACGGATCTTGACGTCGGAGAAAACGTCTCGTGCAACGCCTTCGGCGAGACAGAGTATTGCCCATTCCGATACATGACTGCCTCCCCACCCTCTCGGAACAAGACGAAGAACATCTCTCTCTCTCTCTCTCTCTCTCTCTCTCTCTCTCTCTCTCTCTCTCTCTCTCTCTCTCTCTCTCTTGCTCTCTTTCTCTCTCCCTCCCTCCCGCTCTCCCTTAACCTCTCTTTCTCTCTCGCTCTGAGAAACCCTAGAAGACACTTCTTCTGTGTAGTTTCGCTCATCCGCTTTTCGATTCCGGACTTCCGCATTGTATTGAACCTCAAGTTTCTCCTCTCGCGCTCAGAATGAGCATCATGTATCTCTGTCACTCCTGTCCTATAAACGCATTCTCTCTCTCTCGCTTGCTCGCTCCTCGCCCGCATGCCCCTGACACAGCGCGTGCCCGCTCGACGTCTCCGTGTCTGCCTAGGACATCACTTACAATGACATCCCCGTAAAGTTCCGCTCTGTGCCGCGCCGTCCAACTTCCCCCGCGGAGCTTCTCAGGACATGCTTGTTATACCTCAGAGGCCTGCTGTTCCCCGAATATGTCCCGGCATGAGGAAATCCTGAGTAAATAATCATCTTGTATGTCAGAGGTGACAATAAAGTTTCACTAGATTTCAAACTTTTAAATGATGTTTCAGTCTCGAGCTTCAACGTCATACAATCACATTTAATTTTAGAGTTTTTTTTCGGGGGGGGGGGGGGGCAGATTAGGGGGAAACATGACCGAACCTTGTTCAGGAAATACTTTGATTTTATTCGAATTTTCCAGCAAACTATTGCGCAAAGTTAAACGTCTGTTCTGTTTCACCCGGTGATTTGTTTGTGAAGAGCTTTTACTTTCATACACATGCAAGTACGCAACACGAGTATTGTTAAACACTTGTTAAGTAATTGCCAGTTAAACTCTTCATATAACAGAGCAGGTTATAAATTTTCGAAAGGGTTTAAGCCCCAAATGCATTTCTCCCCTTACATGTCCACCACAATCAAATTTTTTTAAAGAAACGCAACGCGTTTTTCCCTTCTTTTTCTCACCAATGTGCGGGAATTAAGGAATGACGCATATCATGGGTGACCCTCCCGGCATCGTATTTTGGTCTCACAGCACCAATGGAGAGAGATCGCGGGAGGGGGAGAGAGAGAGGGGGGGGGATGAGGTGAGGGGTGAGGGTGTAAAGCTGGGGCCTGCCGCAATAAAAGTGACCTAGCGCCCGGGCCGGGCCGGCTTCGCAGAGAGCTCAACCCCTTCTACGACCATATCCGCGCGCGCCCGCGGCCCCATAGCGCACTCTCCTTTCTCCCGACGCCCTGCTCCACCTCGACCACTCCACCACCTCTCAGACATTTCTCTCTCTCTCCCTTTTCATTAAAATGTCGCTTTATCTTTCTGCTCATTTGCTTTTTTCCCCCTTTTGAGCGCGTGCGTCGTATATTTGTGTGTGGCGGAGAGTTTTATCTGAGTTTGCTCTCCGCCGCGACGCCTCCGTGGTGCTCGCGGCGCGGCGGTGAGCGCGACGCTCTCTGTGTGTGCGGCTTGCAGGCAGTCATACTGGTACTTTTTTTTTAATACGGAAATAGAAGAAGGTGAAGCTCCGTAAAAGCTCGCTGGCTGGGGTAAGCTGCGCGCCGCTGCTAGGCCTGCGAGGACGCCGCAAAGGGCGGTATCACCCCGTAAAATCATTGTATACGACCCCCAAGAATATCATTTTAAAAATCAAAAACTTTTAAAAACGAAATCGACAAGGAGTACAGAAAAATCCGAAAGATCGAAACCGAAAAAATGAACCACAATCGCAAAACAATTTTTTTTTAATGTCGGAAGTAATGGGAAAAAAATGAAATGTGACAGAAATTAACATTATCCTCTTCAAAAATCAAGATAAAAATCAAAGCAACCATAAAAAAATCAGATGAATCAAAAGTACCCTAGTAACACGAGATTCCCGCCCGGCTGCCGCCCAGGTGACGCTGCGGCGTTACCCGTTAACGCGGCGTTAACGCCGGCGATGACGCAGCGTCATGCGAAATGGCACAAAATAAAATGATGCCCAGGAGTCGATTCCCTACGTCGCCACATTGTTGTTCGCGTTAACGCCTCGTCCGCGACTGCCGTCCACGCCGCGTTAGTGTGGGGCATTATCGCTACAATACTCGAAATGACACAACGGCTACAAGCTGGCGGGGGTCAGCAGCCCTGGACGACTAATGCCCCATCATCGTCTTGGCGATAATCGGAATGTCGCTAAAATATCGGTAACGCAGCGTCAATGGGCAAAAAGCGAATTTAGAAAAAAAAAATTTAGTGCGGATTAGAACCAGCTATGTTGAGCTTAACAGCCTGCTCCTCAACCAACTGAGCCACATGCGCTTCTCTACGAGAGTGAGTCCTCTGTAGGGACCTTTTTCAGGCAGGCCGGTCTGCCGTATTGCCACTGTTCCTGCTATGGGAACGCCGCGACGATGGGGAGCGTCAGTTCATGAGGTTGATCACCGCGGTCCGAGAGGCATTACTCAGAAATATTCCAAGTCCGGACTCTCTCGCACCGTGCTTAACTATTGACTCTTGTACGATTAACGCCCCGGCGTTGACGCCATACTAACAATGAGGCGTTAACGGATTTCGGTAACAGCCATCGCACTATGGTGGCGCTATTAGAACGATATTTTTCGAGAATCAACCGCGAAGATTTTATGGCCTCAATATTGTGTGATCGGTACCGGCGCCAAAGTTCTCGCCTGGTTAACGCCAGGACGTCCGTATCGCAGGTCTCGCCGAACCGGTAATCTGCGCACCAATGCAAAGCGTGTGTGTGTATTTGAAAGATACTCGTGCGCTGACGGGGCGTTCTCGATGCAGATTAAAAATTGGTTATTTTCTACCATGACGCGACTTGCACGCTGCAGTCAAAAAATAATAACAAACGCGAAATCGTTAACGTTAAAATAATGTGAAGCGTCAAAAAACCATTGGCAACTGTTCTTAAAATAACGCCTCGCTGTCGTATGCGCAAGGGCCCCCAGACGTTAACGCCCCGTTACTGTCCCTTCAAGGGACCCACAAACCTAGCTCCGGAGCTTCCATGCCTACTTGGCCTACACGATAAACGCTGATAATTAACGGCGCGTTAACTAAATTCTAGAAATTGAAGTTAACTTTGTAACTATAGCGAGATAATGATGCCATGCTCACGGTAAACCAACAGCCGCCAAAACAATGTCCTTGAGTTATACAAAAATCTTCGAAAATATTCACATCTTACCACGCTGCCGGGGCGTTACTGTACGGGCGGCTGACGCCGCGGCGACATTGCGGCGAGAACCCGAGTCATTAATTTCTCGTCATCGGGTGACTGATATCGACATGACATTGTACGAGAATACGTCTTTCGGGAAATAGTAACTGATAAATTGACATCAACGCTGCGTTAAAGGCGAGCGAGAATAATCAAGGCGGTCAGTAGGCGGCACACGCTCTGTAGACGCCGTAAAATTATTGGGCACCCGTACGGCGTGGGCGAGGCGTGAGCCGCGCGACCGTTGTGTGTTACTAGGGTATATAAATCATCGCTCTTGTTTCGCTCTTATTTTGTGTGAGTGATCCTCCCCTCGGGAGGAGCAGGGCGGACGCGCCGTAAGTCTGATGGGAAGCGTATCAGGAGCACGTCAAGAACGCCCCTCATGGTGCCAAGGAAAAAAAAAATGATTCTATGAAAAATCACATTTTTTTTAGGAGCAGTCTTCTTGACCCACCCGAATGATCTCTGCCTCGTCGTCCGTCATTCTCCTCGTGTGTACATTGAGGGTGCAAGGGGGGGGGGGGAGGGTTCGGGTCGAGTCAGGGGGCGGGGCGGGGCGTGGTGGCTCGGCAGCCCCGACCAGAGCGCACGACTCCCTAAAAGGGGAACGCTGTCGCAGAGCAGGCTGCCGGCCGTAAGTTTTCGCCCTGGACAGGTGCGCGACGGGAACGAATTCCGACGAAGGTCCTTACCGCCCCCACCCCGCCCCGCCCCAAACCAGCCTCACCGCAGTTTGGTTCTGTTTGACTTTTTGGACCAGCGCGCTCGTCTGCTTTGAGAATGGCAAGGCCGTCCCGTCCGTACCGCCGCCGCCCCATCACGGGACCTGATGTAAATGGACCTGCCTTGGTCTCTGTCTCCGTGCCTCCAGGGGGCGCTAGCGGCGCTCAAGGACTCTGTTCATTACTTCTATTTATATCTCATTGCGGTCAGCGTGTTGTTGTTGTTGTTTTCGTTATCATAGCAACAGAGGTCATAGGCTGTCATGAACCCCTTTTACACTCCCCCCCCCTCCCCTATCCACTTTTACAGCCACGTTCACTTCACCCTCCTTTTCTGCCTGAGTAAAAGTCTGTATATTGCAATTTTTGTTTTAATTTTTTTTCTCGGTGCGGGCATGAGAGAAGGGCGTTCTCATGGTGCGGGGGAGGGTATTATACCCAGTGGTTTCGGTACTCAAACTCTTCGCTTTAAATTACAACATTTTGGCCTCTGGCTTTTTGAATACTAAAATTTGCGTACTTCTCTGAAAGAATGCTGAATATTAGCATACCAAAAGAGGATGCCAAAATGTTTGGTATTCAAGGCGAGAGGGAGTGTTTAAGCTAGTGGTAGGTCGCGGGAGGGGGGGAGGTAGAGGGTTGCGAATTCGTTAAGTGGTGGGATGTGGCTGCGACGTCACGTAGTTCCCCGACCTAAAGCGTGCTAAGTTTCGCCGGAAGTGCAGGCGGGTCCCGAAGGGCAGGGAACGACGCCGGAAGTCGTGGGGAAGGAGAAGGTGCGCGGCGGCGACCGCGGGGGCCGTGCTGGGCTTGGCGCGGCGGGGCGGGGCGGCGGGGCGGGGCGGCGGGGCGGGGCGGCGGGGCGGGGCGGCGGGGCGGGGCGGCGGGGCGGGGCGGGGAAGTCCCGCGGGACCGGCACCGGCTCCCCTAACTTTTTAATTATTTCCAACTCCTTTTCCTCCGCGCCGCGCCGTACATCTCGGCACGGGCGGTGCAGACCGGTGGCGCGTTATTATTGTTTCGAAAAAGCGGACCGCTAAACACGTGGCGGGGCGGGGCGGGGCGGGGCGGAGGAGTTTCATCCGCGAGATACAAACTAATAAACTCTCGTGGGGGGTATATCGACGCGGGGTGGGGTTCCGGGAGCGAGGCGGGATCACTCTAGAAAAGGTGTACAGTACAATTATTTTTTTACCTTTTGATTTTTTTTCTTTTTTTGCTGCGTGATCTTTCAAGAAAAATTTCTGTTATTCTTTGATAAATTTTAATCTTTTCCCCTATTTTTGACTTCATTTTTTTTTCTTTTTTCGGTTTTTATTTTTTGATTTTTCTGTATCGTTTCTCTTGATTTTTTTTCTTTTATTTTTTAAATGATGTTTTGGGGCCGTGCAATGATTTTTCGAAGTGACTTCGCTCTCGGCCGGGAGCGCTCAGTCTGCAGGACCCGTCGGCCGACGCTCCTGCCTGCTGCCCGTTCCCCAGGAGTGTATAGGGGAGCTGCTGATAGAAACAAATTGCAATTCGAGCCCGGCGCGCCGCGCCGCCCAGAGTCTCTCCCGCCCCACCCCACCCCGCCCCGCCCCGCCCCGCCCCGCCCCGCCCAAGCATTAATTTTCGGAGTCCAGGAGGCGCGACCCAACTGGAAACTATCGCCTCTCTCACGGTCCCTCCGTCCCTCCTCTCTCTTCCTCCCTCTAGCTCCCTCTCTGCATCCCCGTAGTGCTTCTTTTACACATCTAAATTCAGCAACACGTTCTGGGGAGATGTACGTGGCATGTAGCATTAAACAAATATATGTGACCATTTTTTTTTTCATTGATGTGCCGATGTTTCATTTTGTTTTTCACTATTTCTACGCAGATAGTGGAGCTGTCTTTACCGAGGCGTTTCCGTCTTGTTTCAGGTGTGTGTTGACGGGCCGGGCGTACGTGTGGGCGCCCGGGGGACGGCCGCCCGCTGCGCCGCTGGTCCGTGAGTACCGTGGGAGCGGGCGCGTCTGACGATCTGCACACGATCGCGTCTGCTCGAATCAAAGTGCAAAATCCCATAATGCGCGGACTGGGGGGTGAAAAATAAAAATTCAAAAAGAAAAAGATCGGAAGGAAAGAATGACATGAAGGGGAGGGGGGATGGACCTGCAAGACCTGCAGCGTTGTGCTTGGCTTTAGCTGCTCAGGCACAATTTGTAAATTTAAAAAAAAAAGGTTTTAAATTTTTGACAAATCTAATTTGTCAAATTTTAAATTATAAATTTATCAATTTTCGCAAAATATGCTTTTAGATTTTTCCGGGTATAAGCCACACGCGTCCCCCCTCCCCTCGGGATTGGCTGCTGCGTCTGCACATTCATGAGCCTTGGGTTCACCGTTGTGGTTATCTCCCATGCCGCCTGCGAGCCTCTGCCCCTGCTGCCTGGCCCGGCCCGCGTAATGTAACAGGAAGAACGGAATATTTGCGATCCTTCCTTTCTCTATGTCGCGTTTGCGATGCCTGTGCCTTTATTGGGCCGTCTGTAGCAGCGACAAGCTTCTGTGCAGCCATAGCCACCGGGCCCACCACCACCCTCCCCCTTGCACCGCCCGCCCCACCCCGCGGAGCTCCTTCAAATCCCTCACACTTCACCCCCTTCCGCTTGGGTTGCACCTCACCCCTGCCCCCTTCTCTCTGTCTTCCTCTCTCCTCCTCTTCCTAGCCCACCTCCTCGTGGTGCTGTTCTCCTGTCCGTGGGGATTACCCGGTAGCAGGGGGAGCCCGTATTGGGAGATGGCTCTACGCTCTAGACGTGTCCGGTGTCCGATGGGAACAGGTGCATTGGCTACACGCATGACAAAGCATACGGCGTCACTTTCGATATACTTTAGGTGTACTCGTTGACTTAGGGGATTCTTTCTTTCTGTCTTCTTTCTTTCTGTATTTTTGTCTTTCTTTCTTTCTTTCTTTCTTTCTTTCTTTCTTTCTTTCTTTCTTTCTTTCTTTCTTTCTTTTGTAAGTTACTCACGTAGTAACTTACTAACTCTCTTTGTTTATTTTTTTTTTTCACATAAAAGGAACAAGGAAGCAAGGAAAGATCACACCTTCACTTCTAAAGCCTTTCGCGAGTAGAAATTCATACACAGAAACGCACGCGTAACATTATCCCTTTTGGATTAGCGTCAAGCCATCACAGCATCAATTTGTAACCCCGAATCTCGAATGTTCCTCGTTGCGAATTTGCAGTGATTGTTTCCTCAGTGAGATGCCTTCCATATTGTCAGTTAGTAGTCAGCAGTGCTGGTGCGGGGCCACGACCACCCTAAACCCATATCCCTCCTACACCCCACAATGGACGCGGTCACTCGCACGCTGATACGCTGCCCCGCCCCGCCCCACCCCGCCCCGCCCCGCCCCGCCCCTCGCACGGACTCAGACGGCACACCCGTCCTCCCAGGGGACCCGTGCGCGGCCGGGCTGCAAGGCTACCCTTGTTTCCTATTGACGGGCGGGGCGGGGCGGGGCGGGGCGGCTCGGGGCGTCCTGGAGCTGCCTGCCTGCCGGGCTCGTCTGGGGAAGGAAGAGTGGCTGGGAAGGGCTTACCAGTCGGAACCCTCTGTGTTGGGCTGTAGGGCGGGGCTGGTCTACTACTGACGTAGGCAAGGAGATTTGCGCACCTCCTAATTCCGCTGCTGCCGCTGCTGCTGCTATTCTCTATAGGAGACGCGGCGCGCGGCGGGGTTTTGTTTCAACGCTAATGGCATTGGAACATCATTACACGGGCGGCACACTTATCTGCTCGCTCTCTCTCTCTCTCTCTCTCTCTCTCTCTCTCTCTCTCTCTCTCTCTCTCTCTCTCTCTCTCTCTCTCTCTCACTGTAGAGCGGGGTAGCCATCAGACTAGGAGTAATTGGAAGCGGAATTGACTTCGGAAGCCGGAGGTAAAGCGAAGCACGGAGCCCTTCTATCTCTGAGATGCTCGCACTCTCCTCAAGCTGTGTGCAAAGCGCTGGAAACGGAATGTTGGAGTGTCACACTCATGTACATTAGCGTGTTATTCTGACTTTTGTCCTTCTGTTGCCCGTAAGTTTGTGGTATCGCGGGGAAAATTTACTAGGTCCATTGTACTAGTGTACGCACGCGAATTCTGTGCAGTGCGACTTTAACTGAACTCTGCTTTCTACTCCTGCTCATTCTCTCACTAAAGCGCCACCAGTAATTTACAATGACTTTTGTACAAGCGTATTTACGTCCGGAAAGGCACGTTCGAAAAATTACAGTAATTTGCATTTAGCTTTCTTATTCCGTTCGGTGGAAACCATATTTCTGATATGGATAAAATCACCCGAGCGCAATGTAAACTCCTTGGCGTCGAATGACGCAAATTTTCTGGCCTTCAGGAGAAATTCCAAATGTTGGGGTTTGTTCGACGCCGAATCGTGTCGTTCTCAGCCAAAAAACGCCAATATTTGGCGTTGCATGAAAGATGCCCATATATTTGGCGTTCTTCAGGGACGCCAGAAATTTTGGTGTCTTTCGACGTCAACTACTTTACAGCAGTGCGTATACCCCGGACGATATCGGCACAGTAGGGTGTTTTTTTTTTGTTTTTTTTTGGGCATCATTCGTAGTACCAACACGCTGGCACCAATATGTCCCCGCGCGCGTGTTAGTGAGTCTGTATACCGCGAGAGTGCAGAGGCTCGCTAACACCTCATCTCACCTCAGGCGCGCTCAGGGGTGTCGCCTGTCGCCTCGCCGCGGTGTTGTTTGTTGTTCTTCGGACTTATGATGAACCCGCACACCGCCTTGCGTAACCCGACAGACACGTCCCTCACGGACGCAGGCCGCAGGCCGTCACTTTACTGGGCGCTGCTCATGAGCTGGCATCCCTAGGAAGCGTAGTTGGGGGATTTCAACTTTCGAAGAAATTTCACAATGCCGCTTCATACCCAAGTTTATAGTTACTATCCCCTATCTCTCGTGTTCTCTCCTCTCTCCCCCTCCTCTCTTCCCTGTCTCTCTCTCTCTCTCTCTCTCTCTCTCTCTCTCTCTCTCTCTCTCTCTCTCTCTCTCTCTCTCTCGCCCTCTATACCCTTCGACGTGCCGCCGGTGTGCCGGTGCTTACTTTTCTTATCCCGCGACGGACCGTTTGTGAAATCCCATACCCCATGTAAACAGGCCATGCAGAGCTCTCTCTCTCTCTCTCTCTCTCTCTCTCTCTCTCTCTCTCTCTCTCTCTCTCTCTCTCTCTCTCTCTCTTTGCGTGCTTCCTCTCCGCCCACCCCTTCACCCTTCACCCATTCTTTCTCTCACTCCCTCTCTTTAAAAGATCAGAGATATTTCATCCCGAGGCTGACATTCTTCCGCGGTGGAAAAGACACAAGTCAAAGCGCGCGCCGCTCCCGGCTATTGAGTTCCGTCTCGTCCTCTGTTTCATTTTCTTTTTATTGCGCCACATCAAACTGCGAGATGGGCTGCTTCCAACGCTCTATGACATTTTTTATCATTTTGGGCCGCGCGCGGGTTTTCCTCTTCTTAAATTTCATTTTTATTACATTGTGTTCGTGATTTGCGCAAACCTGTTTGTTTTCGCCAGGTCGGCCAAAGTCGGGGGTCGGTACCCTAACACCCCAGCGAAGGGTGGCCGGCGTAAAACGGGAGGGATTGGGGAATCACTCATGCAAAATGTGTATCCAATCATATTTTTTATTTTTGAGATGTTGTTGTGATTTCCTGAATATTTTTCGTGTGATTTTTCATGAGAATAATGGAAATTTGTGTCATATTTTGATATTTTTTATTTTATTTTCTCATTATTTTAGTCTTCTTCATTCGTATTATGTTTTTCTTTTTGATTTTGATTTTTTTTCTATTGTTTTCGTTTTTTAAATGATTTTTGAGTCCGTTCGATGAGTTTTCGATGTGATCCATCCTCAGGGTCCGCTTGGTGGAGGTGGAGCGAGAGGCCTCGCCTCCTTGCGGCGGCTTGACTTTATAGCGTGTGATCTCTGCTCTTTGCTCGCCAAGTTTGGACAAAACATGAGATTCTTCTGATTCGCGTCAGGCAGGACGGCGCGCAGGGCAACTTGTTTTAACGCTCGCGGAGAATTTCGCGAAGCAGCGGGGAGCCAGGCCAGAGAGGGCCCTGCAGGGCAGCGAACCATCGCTCTCCTCCATCCACTCCCCTCCCCCTCTCCTGCCTCTTTTTCCCTTCTTCTCTCTTCCCTTCGCCCTCGCGGCGTTTTGAAGAAAGGCGAGAAAGTCGCGTAACCAATGCAGAACGCGAACCAAAAGAACACGGCTGTATGGTAAATTTCCCAAAGTAGCTCGGATTTTTTTTCATCGTCAGTCGTATCTCAATAGATGAGCCCCCCCCCCCCTCCCCCTTTTAAAGTTGGTATCCGAGCTGCCTTTGGAGAGCAGCTGGATGAATCGGTTCGAGTCGGTGCGTCCCTCTAGCAGTTTGCCCCACACCGCCCCGCCCCGGACAGTCAGTCGAACCCTCATTGATATGCAGCGGTGTCCTACGGATCTGTGGTCCGGATTGAATTAGGCACCAGCACCGTCGCTGAAAGAGAAGAGGCCCGCACACTGGCAGTCCGCAAATGAGCTACGCGAGAAGCGACCGTCGCAGAAATCCCTAGATTATCTCACAGAAGAGACAGTTCTCGAAAAATGCGCAGTACTTTAATCCTTCAGGACACTGTGAAAAATGGTTGTAGGTTCACGGGGATTTTTTTTTAGAAGAAGTGGAGTTGTAAAATTACAATTACAAATAAATCGTTAAATTACAAGCACTACGTCCCAACTTGAAATGTAATCGCGATCAAGAAAGGGTTGTAAATTTAGAACATATTTCTTTAACTCGTAATTTACAAAATAAATCGTAAATCCACAAAGATATTTTTACAGTGCTAATATTTGTTGTCCCACCCACTGGCTTCACTCTCTTCTTCTTGTTGCTCTCTCTCTCTCTTTCTTTCTCTTTATTCTTTCTCTCTCTCCGTCTCCGTCCTCCATCTGCGGCGATACCTAATCGCCGATATTCAAACGAAGCCTTTGCCTCATTGAATTTTACGCCATGTGGCAACATGGCATATGCGGGTTCCGAACAACTTTGTAGCCCTAGCGTATAATTTGAATTCCACAACTTCAGCGCTCCCACGGTCCGCGCGCTGCTCCTTGGGGTAGAGGGGTAGAGGGGTAATTGGTTAGATCATAGCATAGTCATATTACCCTCTTCAGATGTAGCACTAATATTACCATAATCCTACCATCCCACACACCACCCGGCCAGGTACTGCTTCGAGGGTTGTTCTATCATGCCAATATTGTTTCAAGGATTGCTTCAACCCTTTTCCTCAGCTAAGGTAAAACAATGGCACTTGTCAAAATTATTCCCGGTTGATAAATGCGGGAGTTGCAATCGTAGCAAAGCCCCACAGCGGCGCGGCGGGCTAACAACTCTGAAATTTTTGAACACCTCGTAATTCAGAAAAATGCAAAAAACGCGGAAAAAATCAGAAAAATTAAGAAAAACTTGTAAGATTCTGGAAAACTCACAAAAATACACCCAAGTTAAGAAAAGAAACTTCCAGCAAAAATTGAAAACAATTAAAAATAAAAAATCCAGAATAATTAACAAAATTTTTCTACCAAAATTCAGAGTTACCCCAAGTTAAGGAAAGAAACTTCCAGCAAAAATCGAAAACAATAAAAAATAAAAAATCCAGAAAAAATAACAAAATTTGTCCACCAAAATTCAGAGTTGATGCCCCCTCGCTGCGGTGGAACCGGGGGAACGTGTGGAACGGTTTGGAACTCACGTGGTGTCTACATAGCTCCTGCCTGCACCTGCCGTTTCCGGCGTGGCTATGGAGGAGAGGGACCGGAAGGAAGACGGGGAGCGTTGTCGCTTGCTTGCTGCCAACCCCGCGCCGTGCCGGGTCATTTAGTCAGCCGCGCGGGCCGGTTGAGGTCGAACTTGTTGTCGTCACGAACTTCACCCGCGGCAGGGGTGGTGGTGGTGGAGGAGAAGGCCCTCGCCCTGCTGCTGACTCGACTGCCGCGCCGCCGCCGCTGGCGCCGCTCGGTCATGCTGGCTGGGTATAGGCAGCCCGTCCAGGTTCGCCAACTTTAGGGTCGCGCGGTGGCGATCGGAAAGCAGTTGGTGACGCCACCGCAGGCAGGTCAGGTCGAGGAGGGGGTAGTCACTTCGAAAAATCCTTGTTCGACGACCCCCCAAAAAAATCATTTGTAAACATAATAACAATAAAAAAAAATCAAAATAGAATCAAGAAGAAAGATACAAAAAAAAATCCGGAAAATCAAGACCAAAAGAAAGAAAAAAAATACAAATTAAATTCAGAAATAGGGGGAAAATATCATTTCTCAAAAAGTGACATAATTTTCCTTGAAAATTCAAGGCTAGGCCTAAATGTACAAAATATTTCTTTTTGTCCTCCACAAAATTTATCGTAAGTCTACAAGTATATTTATCACGGTGTATCCCCATAGGACGCGCGCCGTCTGAGGAGGACGCGTTGGCGCTGCCCGCTGCTGCCCCAAGAATCCGGGGTCCTAACGTAGTTTACCCGCTTGTGAATGTGATTACAAATCCATTATGGAAATGAGACAGAACGACCGGGCGACCGATCGGCTAGCCGGCCTGCGGTGCTGGGCCTTGCTCACTGGCGCGCTGCGGGCGCGTCTGCTGATCCACTGTGAGAAATAGCTGTAGATTTTAGATTCGATGTATTTTGTAGAGTTACATCCAAAAATGATAAAACTGCAAGCACTACGTATCGTCTTGGAATTCATTGACAAGCAAGAATGTGGGGTTGGTGGTCTGTCGTTATTTTGCAAAATGTATTGGTAATCAGAAATAGTTGCATAAATAGATTGTATAAATCTAGGAAAAATGTCGTTTTTTCAGTGTCCAGCTATAGGTGGAGGAGCGAGACAGGAGGGAAGCAGCTCTACGCCGGCTCCCAGTAAAGAGAATGCTTGTCGACCAAGTCGACATCTCGCGATCGTGATACCGTCTTCGTAGAGTGTAGTGGAAACGCCCGGTAGTGTGCGGTATATAAAAGAAGTTGTAAAACGAGTCAGAATCGTGGAAATTTCAAGATTCGATTCATAAATGTTAATGAACATCGAAATTTGATAAGGAAAATCTTCAATTTTTTTTTCCATAAAAGTTTTCTAGCTGCTGCACCCTAGAAAAATGTCAGAAATAGGAGGGAAAAGATCAAAAATTTATCAAAAGATCATAGAAATTCTCAACGAAAAATCAAAACAACAAACCAAAAATATATATATTTTTTAAAATCATTGTACACATTTTGTATGAGTGATCCCCCCTCCCCATCGCCTGCCAGCAGTGTGTGAATGGAGTCAGACGGGCGAGAACGACTTATGAGATAACGAGGCCGCCGCGGTCCCGACGGTGATCAGAAGACGTCTGGGTCGGACTCGCGCCTCCCGTCTGTCTGCCCCCCGCCACCGCGCCCACGTGGCCTGGCGTGGCGTGGCGTGGCGTGGCGTGGCGTGGCATCCCTTGAGACACAGCCGCCGCCACTCCCGCAAATTAGATTGTATAGCGCTGTGTATGTTCAAGCTAGCGCCCCCCCCCCCCCCACACCTTTCACCCTCCCCTGACGCGCCCTCCTCCTCCCCCCCTCCCTCCCTCCCCTCCTCCATCCTGCCACACTTTGGCGCGCGCCCACAAAGGGATTAGTCGAGCGGGCATCCAATAAATTTCAGCCTGGCGAACCCAAATGAAGGATCACCCGGACGGGCGGCCGAGGTGGATGGGGGGGCGCGGTGCTCACGAGCGCGCGCCTGCTGCCCACGTCAGGTCGAGGGGGGAGACAGACAGACAAACAGAGAGAGAGAGAGAGAGAGAGAGAGATTTTTCTTTACACGCATCCCTTTTTCAACACCAACCGAAATATATCTTTAAGTTATTTTTATTTACTAAGCTCGCGGTCTGGCTAAGGGGAAAACAACTCTGATTTTTGGTGTTCAAATTTTGTGAATTTTTGTAAGTTCTTAATTTTTTCTGATTTTTTTTTCTATTTTTTTTTTTTTTGTAAAATTTTTTGAATCATTCCTGATTTTTTCCTGAATTTATCTGAAATTCTCTGAATTGCGAGATGTGCAAAAAAAAAAATAAATGCCGAGTTGTTTCGCCCTCGGGTGTGGCCATGCCGTTGTCCGGGCGCATCGCTATCTCGACGGCATCAGCACCATTGACAACGAGCATTTCTGCCCGCAAGCCTTTTAGCCGCCGCAACAACAGGTCCCTATAAGCCCCCCTCAGTCGTACCAGCTGCGGCCCTGAGGGGCTCTACGCCCGCCGCACCGGCGCCAGCCCTGCCTCTCAGCTCAGTACGCAGTTTCTTCATTTGCCCAGTGAGCTGCGTGGGACAGGGCAGGGGAGGGCTGAGCAGGGCACGGCAGGGCAGGTGCATTTTCCAGTGTATTCACTAAAAATGTACGAGTCATAATTCTCGCTGCCATACGAGTGAGAATTTTAGGGCAATTTTATTACTCTCTTGAGAGTGAGAAATTTTTCCTAGCTCTATTTGAGACAGAATTTTGTAACCTCACCATAATAAAGTGAGGATTCGTGCTCAAATAAAGTAAGGCTAAAAAATCCTCCCCCAAATAGAGTGAGGTTAAAAATTCGCATTCCTTTTAATCATGGAATAAGTGTCCTCACCCATTTTGCGTGAGAAATTGGATTCGAGGGTTTGCAGTGTTCATTCGGGTACTCATTATTTTACTTTTTATGTATGTATGTATGTATGTATGTATGTATGTATGTATGTATGTATGTATGTATGTATGTATGTATGTAATTTATTTGGGAGTTAACACCACTGTGAAAAATATCTTTGTAGATTTACGATAAATTTTGTAAATCGTGATTTACGAAATATATTGTAAATTTACGACGGACCTTTATTGCTCGTGAATGAATTTCTAGCCGATATATAGTGCTTGTAATTTTACGATTTGGAATTGTAATTTTACAACTGCACTTCGTGGAAAGTTTTCCCGTAAACCTATACGACTATTTTTCACAGTGACACTTTGGAAAATGAGCTATACTTACTACCATTTTTTTTTAGAAATACAGCAATTTACCAATCTTATTATAACTTACGTGAAGGTCCTTTTTTTTAATCATTCGTTAGTGTTCCATCCCTGCACCCGCACCTTTCTGTTCTTCGAGTCCCGCCCACGGCGCGCCCCCAGCCCCGCGCTGCTGCTCTCAGACCCGGATACACACCATACTTCGCCATACTCACCCTGTTTATTCATTTTATTTTTATTTTTTTTACTTTGCCACTTCAATCCCTCTCCTCACCCCTCATATTTTTTGTTATTTACCTCTCTATCCACCTCTCCTCCGCATACTTCTCACGCCCACCCTACTATAGCATTTTTTTCACCCTCGCCATTCCTTCTTCCTTCTTTTTTTTTTTTTTTTTGTTCACTCCCAGCCGGTGCGGTCCATAAAGCCGTGTCTGTCCAGTAGGCGGAGCGCATTACTTCCACGCGAGCGACCCCGGCACGCTCTCCTCACTCCCCCCCCCCTTCTCTCTCTCTCTCTCTCCACCTCCCCTCCCCTCCCTCTTTTCTGTCTCCCTTTCTCTCCCTCCCTCCTTCCCCTCCCCCGGAGCCGACTGGACGTAATGTGTGGCGCAGTTTCACCTGGGTCGGGTCAGCTCAGCCAGTAGCCGGGCCCGGCGCGCGCCGAGCCGGCCATTTGTGAAGATATTAGAGGGCGACGTGTGGCTCCTGTCCCGGCTGCGTAACAGATGAAGAATTTTGAAGAAAGGATTACGCGTACGTACTAAAATACAATTTTACGAGTATGAATGTTGTCTAAGAAAATTCACTCCGTGTTGAAAAGAATGTGGTTTTCACACACCTACGTTTACATGTGTGCGACTCTCACACGCATGTGGCATGTGGGTTTCTAGCGGAGCGGAGCGCGTGTGAATTTTCAGCGTTAACGCACACATCGACCCTCAAAAGGCTATTTTGAGGCCCCCAGCCGCGGCGTCACGTAAATATAGCTCTGTCTTCGAGGAAACATTATCTCAGTTTTCCTCCAGGTCACCGCAGCAGCGAGACTATTTTAGTCCCTAAAAGCTTTCCCTCGTCTTAGTGTGCTGCATGGTAGGAGAGATGCGGAGATAGCGATGGGGACTGATGGAAAGAGAGAGATAGAGAAGAGGGGAGGAGGGAGAGGGAGAGGAGTGACCCTATGGGTTGGAACCACGTGCGTCGTGAATCAGTGCCTGTGTGAGAGTTTGGGCGTTATTCACAGGTGAGTAGTTTGGAAACGCGTTGCGCCCGCTGCTCTCCCCCCCCGTCACAGACTGGTGTATCCACTCTTCAGGCTCCACCGTCTGCACCGTAAAAACTAGGACAAGGTTTCCAAGCAGTTGCAGGAAAACCGTAAAGACGCAACAATGTATTTTCTCCACAAGAAAATCTTAGTTGCTCGG
This sequence comes from Frankliniella fusca, assembly GCA_029379305.1. Classification (NCBI taxonomy): domain Eukaryota; kingdom Metazoa; phylum Arthropoda; class Insecta; order Thysanoptera; family Thripidae; genus Frankliniella; species Frankliniella fusca. Next base: position 79,498 of record JAHWGI010000346.1, on the reverse strand, counting down.
AAACCTAGACCAAGATTTTTACCGTTTGGCTTTGAAAAGGCCGTATTTTGTATTTATCTTGTTTACATTTTGACGCGCATTTTGACATGCAGAGCCGGTAGCCTTTTTGTCGTAAGGTCGAATATGACTTTCCGCAATTGGCGGTTTTCTCTGCCAGCACAGCACAGTGGCTACAACTATTTGGGTTATTCGAAATTATAGAACTCGTCCAGGCGATAAGGGCGCTTGTCGAAAGCAGGCGGTGTAATATAGCTAACATTGCTGGCCAGCAAGTTTGCGTAGGAGTATCAAGTTGGCGCCGCGTGGGCCGGAGAGCAGTGAGAGAGAGAGAGGGGGGGGGGGGGGGATATCACCCGTGCATCTTTAAAAGGGCATATCCCCACCATTCCTGGAAACTGCTCGGCGTATTCTGCTCCTGCCCTCAATAGATGACTCTCTATCCTACACCTTTTTTCTCTTCTTTCACTCCCACCCTTTCTCACTCTCCTCCCCTCTCTCTCTCACCCTCTCTATCTCTCCATCTCTCCCTCTACTCTGGCAGGCCTGGGCCTGACCTGACCCCGGGGCGCGCTCGTGGTCCGCTAGTGTATTATTCAGACCATCGCTCAGCTACTTTGCACCAGGCGCCAATGGCCCGGATATCTGATGGGTAAACGGAGCGGAGAGAGAGAGAGAGAGAGAGAGAGAGAGAGAGAGAGAGAGAGAGAGAGAGAGAGAGAGAGAGAGAGAGAGAGAGAGAGAAGAATACAGAGTGGAAGTGAGGAAGAAGATCCAGGCAGTGCTGGGGTTGTAAAGAGGGAGACACGCCGAGGGCGGTACTACTTATGCATGGCGATTCCGTTTTCCTTTAAAATGCGACGCAATCACAACCGCGGCGGCGGTGGTCGGATTTTGCGAGTGTTTGCTTTCCACCACTCCGGCTCTCGTGGTGAGAGCGAGCGAGAGAGAGAGACAGAGAAACAGACAGAGAGATACTCAGGACGTGCGTTGCGGTGCTGTGGACGACCGTTGGCGGCACGGCGACCTTCGCGGGGAGGCGTACCCAAAACGGGGCAGTGTTTGGAATGGATTCTAATATTGACTTAGAAGCCCTCTCCTTCTCTCTCTCTCTCGCTCTCTCTCTCTCGCTCGCTCTCTCGCTCGCTCGCTCTCTCTCTCGCTCGCTCTCTCTCTCGCTCGCTCTCTCTCTCGCTCGCTCTCTCTCTCGCTCGCTCTCTCGCTCGCTCGCTCTCTCGCTCTCTCTAGCTCGCGCCCCGGCTCCGTCCCGATCATTTGCCTCGCGCAGGTCCCATGTGTACAGACAGCCCTACTATTGCCTCTGCACCGCGTACTGAGGACTCCAATCCCTGCCTCTATAGCCCTGCCCTGCCCCGCGCCGCGCCACGCCACGCCACGCCACGCCACTCTTCTCCTCGTCGAGTCCAATCGTAAGATTAGTCTGGATCCACCAGCGGCTGCGACGTGCCGTGCCTATACTACTCGCCTCTCACTCCTCCTGTGTACCTACACACTTCCTTATCGTCCTCTATTTTTCCGCTTTCCGAAGGTTATTCTTCACGAATATTTAGGTTCCGTCCGGGGGAGGGGGGAGTCACTTCGAAAACACTTTGCGGCCCCAAAACATTTTTTAAAAAATATTTGTTAAAGGAAAAACAAGAAAGATACAGAAAAAAAATCGAGATAGAATGATCAAAAACTGAAAATATTGGGGAGAAAAAGTCCGAAATAGGGAGAAATGTCAAACTATATCAAAATGTGACAGAAAAATCAAAACAAATATTAAAAAATCAAAAGTCAAAGAAATCATTGTATTTATGTTGTAAGAGCGATCTGCCCCTCGGTTCCATTTGTTCTTAGACCAGAAAGAATCTGCACAGCTGTGTTAAGTGTTCAACTGAGAAGCACCTTGAAGTGTTTAGCACCGTTGCATGTGTTTAAAGACGACATTTGCACATTATTTGCTCTTTGTCCAACTGAAATGTGGAACACTTTTCTACGATCAGCTTCAACGTTTAAAGCGGGCAGGTTGAGCACGAAAAAGTTCGCGAATTTCTAGCTCATCTCTGTGCAATATTTTAATGTGCTAAACACAGTCACGCACGCTTCACACGCTTCACAGCGATCAAACACGAGCAGAAAGTGCTTTCCGAATGAAAACTTTATTTTAATGTGAAGGCGAACCGAGGGGGAAACAACTCTGAAATTTTTGTACACCTCATAATTCAGGAAAATTCAGAAAAAAATAGAAACATTCAGGAAAATTCAGAAACATTCACGAAATGAGTACACTAAAATTCAGGCCTGTTACCCCTGGAGGCGAACGCGATGCAAAGATCTGAGAGTTAACTGCTCTACCTGTTTTGCAGTGTCTCTAAACTATCTTTTTTCTTTTTCTTTTCTTTTTATGGGGGCGTTGCCCACCTTCTTTGCAATAAGCGGGTGGCAGTCTGCTTTTGTTTGACTTTTGCCGTCAAAGGTGTGGAGATGGCGGGAGATGCGCCGTGCGCAGCGAATCAGTCAGGGAGGGCCAAAAGTGAGTGCGAGCGAGGAGAGAGTGGTGGGGGAGGTGTGAGAAGAGAAAGGTGAGAAGTTGGGGTTCACTGGAGCGTGGCCGATCGGAGCTTGTGAAAGAGTGTGTGTGTGTGAGTAAGAGAGAGAGAGAGAGAGAGAGAGAGAGAGAGAGAGAGAGAGAGAGAGCAGGACCCAAAGTGGTGGACCTGGGCGGCCTGAGGGCCTCAATCGCCAACCGGCGCAAGCTGTCCGATCCAAGACCACTTGCCGGCACCGTCCGACCCGCCCCACCCGACCTCACCTCACCCCGCCCCACCCCACCCCGCCCAACCCCACCTCACCCCACTTCACCTCAGCTCGCCTCACCCCGCCTCATCTCCGCGGCTTTTTCATTCTATACCCGGTGAAATTGAGTTGGAAGGAAAAGAAGCAGAGTATACACACAGAGGTGAGGTCCGCCCTCTCTGCTCTCCCCTCCCGCATCGCCCCCTTCTCTCTCTCTCTCTCTCTCTCTCTCTCTCTCTCTCTCTCTCTCTCTCTCTCTCTCTCTCTCTCTCTCTCTCGCACTTGCATCACTGTGCCATATGCCAGTGTGTGGGCATTGGTCGTGGCTCACGGCCCGTTAGAAATAATTTCTTGAGGACACATGGAAAACTTTGTGGAACTCCCTGATTTTAAGAAGGCTCTTCAGATTTTAATGTTTCCTGAAAAAAATAGGGGAATTCCCACTTTTTTGAGAAAGATTTCCTGTGATTGAAGAACATTTGAAGAACAACGTAAGAATAGCATACATTCCTTTGCCATTCAAAAAGAGAGAGAAAAAAAGGAGGAAAAAAAAAGGATGTTTGTTGGGTGGAATTCCAGCACGTGACAAGGTTTGGTATAGTGGTGGCGGGGCGTGGCGGAGCGTAAAGCCGCAAGCCCGGATAACTCACTCTCATGGACGTCACTTTTCACCAGTGACCCTCTACCTCGCCTCTGTCCACTTTTTCTCCCCGTCCCTTTGCGTCTCTCTCTCTCTCTCTCTCTCTCTCTCTCTCTCTCTCTCTCTCTCTCTCTCGCGCGCGCGCGCGCGCGCGCGCTCTCTCTCTCTCCCCCTCTCCCTCGCCTTATCCCTTTTTCTCCCTCGCTCCCACCAAGCTTTGAGCTTCTCTCCTCTTCACACACCCCACACGCGGCAGGTGTGTCTGCCTGCCGCGCCGCTGAAAGTCTACAAGATACTGTTTTGTATTACAAAGGACTTCGTTAGCAACCAAGTCCACGAGACCTCTTTTTTGCGCTGACTTTGTGTCCTCCGAGAGCAAATCTTTGGTAATACAAAGCAATGCCCCTTTGACTTTTATCAGTGTAAACTGTGTATTTCCGAGCCGTAAACTCCTTGAGACGAGTGTCCTCCCCTGTGCGCCCACGCCTTGCCACGCCACGCCTGACCCGTGGGGCATCACCTCGAAAAATCTTTGCACGGCCCCAAAAAATCATTTTAAAAATCGCAAGAAAGTAAACAAAGGATATCAAAATCAATAAGAATAGAGGTACCGAACAATCGAGAACAAATAAAAAGAAAAAACTGAGAAAAACTGAAGTAAGGCAGAAATACGAGAGAAGGATCAAAATTCATAACGGAAATTTTCTTCAAAAATCTAAACAAAAAATAACAAGAAAAAATTACAAAAATTATAATATTCACATTTTGTATGAGTGATTTCAGCCACGCCACGCCACACCGGCGACCGGCTTGTGTTACAATACAACCCCCCGGCGTCTGCGGCACGGTTTGGCTTGTGAAACAACACGAACTTGCGCTCTCGCTCCTTTTTCTGGACCGCTCCGCACCTCTCTCTCTCTCTCTCTCTCTCTCTCTCTCTCTCTCTCTCTCTCTCTCTCTCTCTCTCTCTCTCTCTCTCTCTCTCTCTCTCTCTCTGACTCTGACTTCTACGCTTTGTATATATCTCTCGCTTTCTTTCTCTCTCTGGTCTCATATCTGCCGTCGCCGCGCCCGAAAACTTTCTATCGTCTCGGGACGCCGCGAGTTTTGCATGCGATGTACGTCTTTGATAGCGTTGCCGCGAGCTTGCTAGAGAGTGAAAGAAGTGTCACAGAGAGAGAGAGAGAGAGAGAGAGCGGAGCTGGGAGAGTTAAGGTGGAGCTATCTCCAAAGGGTCTCCAGTGGTATATAGCAAGAGCCGTTGGCTGTGTCGACTTCCACGCCCCGTCTCTGGCCTGGTCCGCCTTGCCGCCCCGCCCCACCCCACCCCACCCCAACCCACGACACCCCACCCCACCTCACCCTATTTCACCCTTACCACGCCACGGTTTGCCTACATCCCTGCCACGCGCGTAACGAAGACAGAGAGACCCTTCGGGATGCTCGGTGCGTACGTGCGTGAGTGTGTGTGTGTTTGTGAGTGTGGTAGTGCGAGAGAGAGAGAGACAGAGAGAGAGAGAGAGAGAGAGAGAGAGACAGAGAGAGAGAGAGAGAGAGAGAGACAGAGAGAGAGAGAGAGAAAGAGAGAGGGGGAGAGCGGGTACGTGCGAGGCGGAAGACTCCTAACACTTCTGCCTCTGCTGGCCTTTTTCGATTTTAAGTGAGCGCGTGCATGAGCACAAAAGAGGATGAGAGAGAGAGAGAGAGAGAGAGAGAGAGAGAGAGAGAGCAGAGAGAGAGAGAGAGAGAGAATGCAGCGCTGGTGACTTTGTGGTCCCGTCGCTGCATTCCCGCATTAAGGACTGGCCCTGTTTGTTCTCCTAGCCTCACAGCAACGTACTCGCACAAGAGCCATGGCTGTTCCCTTCCGACTGCAATGCGCGCTGCGCGAAACACTCGCATGGTCCTCCCGCCCGCCCCGTTCCCACTTTCCCCCTTCTTCCTCTTTTCTCTCTTTTTTTCTCCCTCTTTTTTAATAAAAATATCTAGCAGGATCCCATTGTGTGCCGCTAATAAACTCACTGCTGGTAAATTGTCAATAAAATTAAAGTAAAACAAAATCTTCCTCTTTTTCTTCCCCCTTTTCTTCTTCTTCATCTTCTCCCTCATCTCATTCTACCCTTTGCCCTCCAGGTCTATCTCTCTCCCTCTCACTCGCCGCCCCCACCACCTCAAGGACCTCCCTATAATGACCGTCCTGGACTGCTTTTGCGCGGCGCCCTGCGTATCGTGCTCCTCGTGGTTGTTGCTGCAGCGTTTTCCCCTTTCTTGTCCGTCCTCCTCCCACCCCTACACCTTTAGCCCCCCCCCCCCTTACCCCCCTCAACTTCCCACGATTCTCCCCATCCGCTTCACATGACATAAAACAAGAGGCCGACCCCTACCCCCGTCCTCTCTCCGTCTGTCTCACTCTAGTCTGACTCTAGTCTCATTACACCTTTGAGGCTCCCGGCCCCGGGCGGGGCACGGCGGAGGCTCAGACTAGACCCGACTCGTCTCTCATTTGCCGCGCACACTGCGGTATTATATGCCTGGCTTCATTCAGTCACCTCACCTCTCCTCCGTGGCTTTGTACTCTACTGCTGCTCAGTTGTTTTCTCTGCTCTTCTTCCTTGTTGCAGTAGTACTGCCTTTCTACGGGGTCTGTCTGTCTGTCTGTCCGTCCGTCCGACTGTCTGTCTCTCTGTCGTGCCCGACCTAGAGCTGTCACACTCAGACCCAGACCTGGCTGTCGTTGCTTATCCCTACCCCGACACTATTTCGCATGTCGATTCCAGACGGCCTGTATACACGCTGCTCCTGAAAAACATCCTCATGCCTCTCTCTCCTCCCTCTCTATCTCTTTCTTCCGCGCTCGCTCTCTCTCTCTCGCGTGGAAAAACACGCCTCAAATCTTTATCGTGCGTCTTTGGTAGCGGCGCATACGCCTTGCCTCCCCTCACGTCTTTGACGTGTCCTATTTCTCAAGTTGATGATATCACGGGAAGAAGATATGTGTCGTGTCACGTTGCACTCTTAAAAGCTTACGGTGAATTTCACCGTAAGCTACAGTAAACCTGCAGCACTGTAACTTACGGTGAATCTCACTGCAACTTACGGTGAATCTCACTGCAACTTACGGTGAGCTCCACTGTAGCTTACGGTGAGCTTCATTGTAGCTTACGGTGGATTGGGGTGCAGCGACTTAATGATTAAATTTCACAAGATGCAGGAGTTAAGTAGGGAGAAAATAAGTTATTTAGGCAGATCAACAATGTTTCCAGCTCATCGAAACACATCACTCCACTTAACAAAAGTTTCTGGAAACTTTTTCTGATGCAATATATTTTAGACTTCTTAATTGTATTCATGGACCATAGGCTTCGTAGAAGATTTTAAAAAATTATTCTAAGTTATACAACGTACACCACCTCACTTGTATTTTGGCATGTCAGAGGAATGTGGGTTACAAACCCTATCGTCCCCAGATGTGATATTGAAAATGTGCTGTTCTCCTGCTGAAAGTGAAGGTAGAAGGCGTTCCTTAAACAAAGGTTTAATGACGAGTATAACATAGTTGTTTAGAAAAAGTGAAATTTATTACATTTGAGGCACAAACCACTAGAGAAACGCGGTTACAAAATTCTGTTAAAGTATAACACTTATCCTTGATATTAACTCACTAGCAGTTACGCACAATCACAAGGGATTTCCTGTAGTGACGTTTTGCCTCTAGAAAAGGAAAAAAAAAATTCCATACCTATTTAGGTAGCTCAGGAAAGTGACAACTTGAATCACAATTTTAAAAGGGGAATGTGGAAGATGAATAATATAAGCTCATCCTCCTAACAAATATTTCATGCTCTTTATGATGATTTGGCACCCGGGAATTTGTTGTTTTTATAAAAATATATTGTAGTTTAAAGACTTTCCAGAAACTTTTGTGAAATGCAGTGATGTGTTCCGATGAGCTGGAAACATTGTTGATCCGCCTAAATAACTTATTTTATCCCTACTTAACTCCTGCATCTTGTGAAATTTAAGCATTAAGTCGCTGCACCCCAATCCACCGTAAGCTACAGTGAAGCTCACCGTAAGCTACAGTGGAGCTCACCGTAAGTTGCAGTGAGATTCACCGTAAGTTACAGTGCTGCAGGTTTACTGTAGCTTACGGTGAAATTCACCGTAAGCTTTTAAGAGTGTGTGGGGATATCTTTTTTTTTCCCCTAGCGTGCCAGTTCACACTGTATATGCGCAGGTGAGAGCGAGGTGCTAGGAGCAAACCTCACGGTCTCTCTCTGTCTCTCTCACTCTCTCTCTCTCGCTCCCCAGGGGCTCTTTGCTCCGAATAGGTTTGCTCTAGTCCGGCAGCGCCACCCCAGGCCACCGCCGCTGCAATTTGACTCACGTTTCCTTGCGGTACGTGACGCTGGGCTGGGCCTGCCCCCTCCCCTCTCTCTCTCTCTCTCTCCTGTGAGCGGGGGAGGTCGGGCGGTTGGGGCCTAACTGCAGGCAGCGACCCTCCTGTGGGCCCCGAGGACCTGAGCACAGCAAGCGGTGCCGCTGCTGGCTGCGCGTCTGCTGTTGTGTGACCAGTGCTGTGCTGTGTGTGTGTGCACAGCAGAGGGGTCGGGTCTACACGAGGGTGGGGCGGGGGCGGCGGGGCCTGTTCCATCTCTTCCTGCGATCTTGTCGTTATTTTAAATGCTTTTACTTTCGTCCGTACTTTACTTGCTTTCCTTCAGTTATATTTTCGTTCAGTGTCCGCTTTATTTTCTCACAATCGATTTTTTTTGGTATTTTTGAGGACAAAATCAGTCTAAAATCCGTCTAAAATCAGTCGAAACGTCAGTAGTTTTATATTTTTTTCATATTTTATATTTTAAATTCTGGCGCAATAAGGTATATTAATAAAATTTACCGTAGTTATAGTTACGTTTCTTTTCAGCTTTATGTACTTCTTCTTCTTCTTCTTTTTTTTTTTTTTGTTGATTGGGTGTGGTGACCTTTTGCCTGCCACCTTTGCCACTCTCACCTATCGTGTCCATCTGCGCGGCCGCACGCCGGGCTGAGTGGAAAGGGGGATGAAGAGAGAGAGAGGTGGAAGGGGGGGAGAGAGAGGGGGGGGGGGAGGGGAGGGGAAGTGGTAAGAGAGGCAGACGTAAAGTCTGTCAGTAAACATCGAAATCCAATAAAGTTTCCCCGCCCGCGACCCCGCCCGCGACCCGCCCTCACCCTGTCCTCACCCCGCCCCTGCCGCTAAGGCCCCTCCCCTCCCCACCCCGTGATGTTGCCTCGCTCTCCTAACGGTGGGCTGCGCCCTTCGAAATAATTGAATCATTTATTATCGATTGGAATGTTTAATCGTTGTTTTTTTTTTAAATTAGTATTTCATCTATATTTTTCTCGGCTCCGCCGGCCCACCTAAAGCGAGCGCTCTGTGACGTGCGAACGGCTGGCCGGGCGGTCATGTAGGTCCGGGCTGCCGCGCGCTCGTCCGACGGACTCAAATGGACCACCTTTACGGGGCTGGCAGAAATACCTAGGGCTCTAAAAAGGGGGGAAGGGGGGGGGGCGACGCGGAGTAGTTGTGTGGGGACGGGGGGAGTTTGGCCTGAGTGGGGTGGTGGAGTCTCAGACTCATAATTGACCTAGTGACCGAGAGGTGCATTACTCAAAAAAAAAAAAAAAAAAAAAAAAAGAAAACAGGTGTAATCCCGAAAAGAAATTCAGTAAAAAATCATTGAAAAAATCAAGAAAAAACAATTTTAAAAAAAACTTAGTAGAAATCCAAAAAAATATGAGAAATTCGAAAAATCAGAAAAATTGGGGTACGCTATAGTTTATAGTGAAGGACGCATGGGCAGCAACTGCTTGGCGAAAGTTGTTTTTTGCGCGCAGGTTGTGCTTTTCATGTAAAAAGTCTAACAAAAACTGCACTTTGTTTGGCAGTGTTGTGCCGCTATTGCAATTGTGCATATGATAGCAGCGTTGGATCGCTTTTGCGGGTGGGGCGGGGGGGGGGGGGGGAGGGGGGCAGACCGCGCGGCCCAATCTACCCCGACAGCTCAGCCCACGAGGCTTTCCACAGCTGCCTGTTTCACAAACTCGAGACAAAGCGGCGAAATGAAATGTATACGAGCTGCGAAACTTTTCTCATTGTCAGCTGCACGCTGCCGTTCGGCGGAGGCGTCGGGGCGGGGCGGGGCGGGGCTGCCCGGACCAAGCTCGTTTGGGGCAATCGGGTGACGTTTAGCCTGGCGAAGCGCCTGTCTTCTTTCTGACTGCCGTCGCTCCTTTCCTCTGGCTATTTCAATAAGGCAAGGGGTTCAGCTCTCCCCGCCGCCTGCGCCCCTCTCATCCTCTCAACGCTATCGCAGCAGATAAAATTTGTGACGTTGATTTTTCCCCCCTCTGCTGTATTCACCTGCGAACTACGCTGCTCTTCGTAATTCGGCACCTACGCGGCTGTCGACATCCCGATGGTTTGGGGTTTGGGCCGCGCAAAAGCCTCGGCGAAAGCAGCTCGAGGAAGCTCGCGCGCGGCTATACTTGTCTCCGGTTTTGAGCAAGTTTGTGTCGCCGTGTCATTGTTCTGATATCAATCGGCGGTGGTGGTGGGAACGGCGCGTTCTGACAATACGTCGCCCACGCTCTCTGTCTCCGTCGCACTGTTCCCACTCACTCCGTTCTCTTCTTGTCACTGATTTCATCCAATCGGACGAGTAAATCTTCCCTCCCGTCGTAGTTCAGCTGATCAGCCCGAGATGGACCGAACCGTACGATCCCTCCGATTGGACCCTCCCTCCTGTCCCTTTTCTCTCTCCCTTTCTCTCCCCCCCTCCCCCCTTCTTTCTCGTGCTCCCCGCGATCGCCCTTCCACCACCACTTTTTCTCTGCAGTACAAGGATACCCCCAAGGGTCTTTTCATTCATAGTCGAAGCTTCCTGCTCGGCTTATCCCTCTGCTACGGGTGGAGTCGGGGGGGGGGAGGCCACGTGACGCGATTACAAACCCAATGGAAGGGATGAGTAGGGGGCGGGGGAAAGGGAGAAAGTCGGGGGAGCACAGACGGCTGGGAAGAGAGAGAGAGAGAGAGAGAGAGAGAGAGAGAGAGAGAGAGAGAGAGAGAGAAAAAGAGAGAGAAGAAAAAGGTTTCTCGTTTCAATAAAATCACGTATATGTGAGAGTCTTGTGCCCGTTGTGGGATGCGCGACACTGCTGACCGCACACCCAATTCCCTTAAATCCTTTCTTCTTTCGTTCTATTGCTCTCTCTCTCTCTCTCTCTCTCTCTCTCTCTCTCTCTCTCTCTCTCTCTCTCTCTCTCTCTCACTCACTCATTTTCTTACTCTCTCTGCCCCTCTCGTATCCTACACTCTAAGGTTTTTACTACCAAATTTGCTTAGTAACTACTAACCGTTTGTGCTGTCATAAGTTATAAAGAAATTCTTTTAGTATTGGTTCTAAACTTTTTCCTAGTATTCTAAAACGTTTTTCTAGTATTTTAATTACGGTGAAATCACTACTACGAACACGTTAAGTATTACTAGTAAAAAGTTTAGTAATATTAAAAGAATTTCCTTATAACTTATATAACAGCACAAACGCTCAGTAGTTACTAAGCAAATTTGGTAGTAAAAACTTCAGAGTGTATACCCTGTTCTGTCTCACGTGCGATTTTCTACTACCCTAGACGTGCGTCACTCTGAGTGACCGTAAGTGCTCCTCCCGCGGCCACCGGTGCGGTGTTGGGGAGGGGGGGGGGGGGGGCAAGGCACCATGACGAGGTGACGTGACGGCAGCTAAAGGGTCCTTCAATGTAATTTACATCACTACAGGGGGAGGGGGAGGGAGTAGCGCGGTTAGCTCTCTTACTCGCGGGTTCGCGACTCCAATAACCCTCTCTCTCTCGCTTTCTCTCCCTCCGTCCCTCTCTCTGCCTCTTTGCCCCTGCCTGTGTTCTTCCCTCTCACCGTAGAATATGTGGAGAATGAACTCTATCAATAACGTCACTTTTGAAACCTTAAAGGAGCACATGGATTTGGAAAAAGTATGGGTAACCTTTCAATTTTTCAGCCTGGGGGGGGGTGTATTTTGTATAATAAGACAATACGTATTTAAACGAAAGTGCCACTCTGTGCTCTACCTGAGACCTCACACCTTAACGGTGTCCGTGCACCATATTTTACAAGAGGCTTAATGAAACCAAACCTTGAATTCTAACACGCTCTCTCCTCCCACATGCCCTTCTCTAAAGCGTACTATAATCAGGCATGTTTTATACATTCTCATTCCGGACCGCTGCGTAGTTAGCGGCAAAGTTTCTGCTCCGGTGCAGCGCCTTGCCTTGGCCTGCGCATTCATCCCAAAAGTTTAGCGTTCTCCATCTCTCTTTCTCTCTCTCCCTGCCACATTCCCCAGCCTTCTCTCTCTCTCCACACTCCTGCTCTCTGTATAGCCAGAACGACATTATTTCCGTAACGGTCAATTAAGTCAACTATATTCGCAGAAATCACTCCAGCTGAGCGATGTTTCCCAATAATTAATAGTTATGTAAATTGGATTGGGACGGACGAATACTTTTATTTAGAGATCATGGGGCTTCACTTTCACTTATATTCGTTAAAAATTGCCACGAAACTCTTTATAAAACCTTGAATAATTATGCACTACTTTGTCCGACTTTGTCGATAAACCCGCTTGTGTGAATCATCCTCTATGATATGTATGAAAAGGCACATTCCCTGTTAGAGTGCGCGGCGCATGTTTCTTTTTCAATGTAATTGGCCTTCCCGTCACCTCTCTGCTCGTTCGACGCTTTTTCCCCTGATTGCGACTTTTTTCCTTTTTTTGTGGGGGAGGGGAGGGGGGGGGGTTACTCTTTTAATGAGCTTTTCCATCGCATCCGCGAGGCCACCACGGTTTAAACCTTTTATTTTTCTCTCGTGCTCCAGCTGACGCCAGTGTGGCTTATGGCGTGTGTTCACAAAGCGTGCAGGGAGAGCAAAAATTAAGATAGATGACATAAGAGAGAATTCTTGGCAGATATTTTCAACAAAGAATAAAGTCAGCGAGGGGTCAATTTTTTTTCCTCGGACGCCCTGCTTCAGATTCTCACTGAAACCCTACACGCTCCCTCCAACGTCTTCGAAAGGAGCAGGTAAAGAAAAAAAATGAAAAGAAAAAAAAACACGCGGGAAAAAATGGAGTTAATCCTTTGCGCTTTGGCTGTCTATAAGCCCCCCCTGTCGAGCCCTCAGTAATGGCATTAGCAGATCCGACTGAGCCCCTCTCGCTGGCCGTAACACGAGCATGTTGGGCTCACTGGCGCCAAGCTCTCCGCGCTTCTTTCCACTCGCCTCTTTATCGTTCTTTATTTTATTTTTTCTTATGAAAAAATAAAAGAAATATTTAAAAGTTGTATGGCATTAAGGGCCAGCGTAGAATGAGAATGCCCTCCATACTATGACGGCTTGAATTTATTACGAAACTTTGTCGGCGCCGTGCCGCCGTCAACTTGTGCATCAGCACCCACGGCATACCGTATTCCTGAGGAGGGTCCTGGGGCTCTCGTCAACTTGGTCACTCGTCGCCTCCCCTGCCCCCCCCCCTTTTCCTCTTCGCCCCTACTCCCCCACACGCCCCTGCTGCCTGCTGCTCATGCGTCTCCGAGGCGCGGGACTTATAAGTCCGTCTCTCAGAAGTGATTTCAAACTTTATGCGCATGCGACAAAATCACTGCAGGGCGCAGGGCTATGAACTATGAAGCAAGCACGCCTCTCTTGCGGCGAACGCGGCCGGAGTGGCGGAGTGGTTTGAGTCCCTCGAGCCACTGTCGCTGTCATACATAGTAGAATTGATGTCCTGATTTTCAAGCGGATTTCTTGAAATTCTGCTTGGAAACAAAGGCCTCTGCTTGAAAATGTTGAAACCGATGCCCCCCCACCCCCTAGGAAGACGCGAGAAAAATAATAAAAAGCAAATTTTCATAAATAATTACTTTATTGAAAGCATGTGAGGCAAAAATATACACTTGAGGCAAGTATTTTGTGTATATTTTTCGTCTTGGTTTTAATTTAATTAAAAATTATATGTTCAAAGCTCTCGGTTTCTTTATTACGTGCCGTCTTTTGAAATTCGGCGAAAGTTTTACTGTTACTTTAACAAACTGCTTCAAAGTACACTGTGAGAAAAACCATACCTGCTCATTCAACTAAACAACGGTGTTGAATTAACGGTTTACGGTTTTCGTTGCCGTACATCACTAATTTACCCTATACCGGGTACAATTTTAGTACAATATTTTATTGTACTTCGAAATAACGGTAAAAAATTGTAGTTAAATTGTAGTTTTTTTTAACATAAATGCAATAATTTTGTGTGTGTTGTGTCGCTTGCCATGTGGCCCCCTGGGCCTGGGACCACAACAGCTGTGCCGTTTTTTCTTGGATACTACTAAATACACCTCCTCGGTCACGTCCCCCCCCCCCTTTTTTCCCTCTTTACCCCCTCCCCACATACGTAGCGTATTTCACTTCATTTCCTTAAATATAGAGAAACCTCGCCGCCGCGCCGTTCGCCGCGACGGAGCGTCACGCATTCAAAGTGGGGAGGCCGGGCGGGGCGGGGTGAGGTGGGGTGCGGGGGGGCGGGGTGGGGCGCCGAGAAGCTCATCAAAAAGGCATGACTACCGGAGAGGAGAGCGCAGCCCGGCGCCCCGACTTTTTTCCGCGACCCGCTGCCCCCTCCCTTCACTCTCGCAGCCGCGCCTCTGTGGGGGCCTAACCTCCCGTGTGCCGCCCGCGCACCTCAAGGGGCTCGTACTGTCCTCTCTCTCTCTCTCTCTCTCTCTCTCTCTCTCTCTCTCTCTCTCTCTCTCTCTCTCTCTCTCTCTCTCTCTCTCTCTTACTCCTTATGGCCATGCCGCGTGAGAGCGACAAGGACAGAGAGACGAAACTATAATGCGGAAGCACCTTACAGGCACCGCCCGCCGCCCGGCCTATCCTTTGCTGCTCTGCAAGTGTGGAACGGTTATACGGGAAGAAGTGTGAGACCAGTGGTCCTGTTGGAAAAAGTGCTAGATCCCTTGTGTCTTATAAAGTAAAAAGTGTGTCTTGCTGTTGGAAGCACTATTAAAGTTATCTTTCTAGATGCACGATTTACTTTGTAAATTACGATCAATGTGGTAAAAAAAAAAAAAAAAAAAAAAAAAAAAAAATTCACGACAACCCATTCACTGTGAGAAATTGTTGTACGGGTACGGGCAAATTTTCGATGAGAGATCTTGTACAATAACAATTCGTATTGTAAATTTTCAAAACTATACGTATCAACTCAGAATCAATTGGTGAGCAACAAAGTCGAAAAACGTAAAGTCGTACATGTACGAGATATGTTGTACATCTACGGAAATATTTTCCACAGTGTTCTTGCTAGTAATTGAATTTCATGTCGATAGGTGGTGCTCGTAATTTAACGATTTTTCAGTGTGATCTTACATGGAAAATTTACACGGAAACCTTTGCGCCCCATCGTACCCAACAGTTTCTATGGGTAAGAAGCTCTTCTGTATGCGACAAAGGAAGAGCAACAAAATATAAAAAAAGAAAAAAAGGGCGAAAAAATCGCATGGAGTGCTTCTTGTGTGCTGCGTATATGATGGACATTGTCAGTGACACAAACAAAACAACTAACAATTTTCCCCCCTTTTTTCTGTTTTTACAGTACATTGGCAGTATGGACGTCCCCAGGCCCTCGAGTCGAGTCGAAATCGTCGCGGCTATGCGGAGAATCCGAGTGAGTATGATGTCTGCGTGCGTAGTACCTTGCCCTTGTCTTTGCCTTATTGTTGTGTACCATGCCCTGGTTAATTTACCGTGAAACAATACCGGGTTGGATCGGTACTGCCGTCTCTCGGCCGCTCTTTCTCACTCTTCATTTCTTACCGTCTGCTCCGTCTCTCTATCTCTCTCTCTCTCACTCTTTTCGCTTCACGCCAGTTATATTATTTCGCGGATTGGTCGGCAGAGACACTCGAGATTCTCTCTCCGCCTAATTGGACCGTGGAGCGGTGTGCTATTGGCACGTCCCGGAGGAGGTCCTGGGGGCCTTCAGCGAGGAGATTAAAATCCGAAATGAAGTGCGAGGAAAGGGGTAAAGGGTTGGGGCCAGTGGGAAGATAGGGGGGGGGGGGGTATTTCCAACAGAACTGCGAGAGAGAGAGAGAGAGAGAGCAGTAGTGGGAGAAGTAGTCAAGTAGCGATTTGGACCGAGAGAAAAGAGAGATTTAGAGTCTCGGGGAGGGGGAGGGGACGAAATTGACACTTCACTTTATGGCGGAGATGACGTGAGAATGGCGCGCCATGTCTCTCGGACATTAGAGGGAGTGAAGGGGAGGTTGCGCAAACAAAAGTGCAAATCTGTTAAAACTGGCATGAGGTAGGAAAAGATTTTGTTTTCTCTTTCTGTTCAAATTGTATTCAGTTAATAACAGTTTTCCGAAATATTCGAGAGAAAAAAGTCAGATTTTCTGGCGATTAGTCGGGCGGCGACACTCCCCGCAGAGACATTATTCGTCGTTTGTCATTTCATTTGCCACATTTTATAGTCGTAACGAAGTAAGACAGTCCTGGCCGCCTGGGGTGCGTGGGCGGCCCTGAGGGGTTGGGGGGGGGGGGCTGCGGTGGTCCCGGAGGCGGCTGTGGTCCCGGGTGTCGCCTTCTCACCACTTTATAGGCGGATGGATAATTATTTCGTAAATTAAATTATACGGGGGGGGGGGGGTAGACACCGCACCGCCTGGTGGTAGTGGTGGCGGTCCCCTTCTCCTTGCAGTAGCCAACTGGACTGTGTCTGTGTGTATGCGGAAAAAGGAAACTGCTGTGGCTGAAATTTTGTCTTCTGCTTTCTCCCATTGCAGTACGAGTTCAAAGCGAAAGGAGTTAAGAAGAAAAAGGTGCTACTCGAGGTGTCCGTGGACGGTGTTCGAGTGTCGTTAAGAAAAAAGAAAAAGGTAAGTTGGCTGCATGTACCTCTGGTCCCAACACTATGTCACCTGAAGTATTCATCTGGCATAAGTGTTGTAAACAGTGTTGAACGCTTTACCATATGAGACGTCCTATGTTCGTGTGTGTGTTTGTGTTGCAGAAAAAGCAGTGGATGGACGACAGTGGACTGCTCCTGATGCACCACCCTATTTACAGGTAGGAACCAGGAGAGGAAGGGGGGAGTGACGTAATTAACTTCTGTTGGAACTAATTGAAGTTTGAGCGCTATATATAGCGGCATGCGGCATGAGATTTTTTGCCGCTCGGAGTTTGACCGAGTGTGTCGTCATTGATAGATAATATATGACTTCACTTCAAACAAAGCCTCGCTCTGTCCATAAGGCCCGCAGGTCGAGGACATCAATGTTCATAATTATTATTATTAATTGCATAACGGTGCAACGCGTGCTCTCTAATTTCCGGTTAGAAACCCCCTCACGGCACGCGCCGCACGTCCCCCGGCCCCACGCGGCACCTGTTTTAAAAGTGACGTCTCCAAGAAAAGAAGCCGTGTGCCGGTGTGAGGAAATTGGTTTATTCATTTTAATGGGGGAGCAGCGCCATTGGTTATACCCCTTCTTGTGCGGAGGTTGCTGAAAAGTCGACCGTCCCTCCCTGCCTTTCCGGGCGGCGACGAACTTTTCCGCGTTAAGCACTGCTTCTGCGGCTCCGGGCGGGGCGCGCACGGGCACCTGCCCGTGAACTGGCTATTCATTATATAGGGAGAAAAAAAACTGTACTTTCCCCTTATTCCCCATAAAAAAAGAAAAAATGTTAGAGTATTTTTTTTCATACTTTTTTTTTTATTAAAAAGAGTTCGTTGAGATGACCCTCTCTTTTTTTGCGCAATAGAACACGCTCCGAAATTTTCATACTGCTGGGCTCTGTGTGGTGATGCGAGTCGAGTCGAGGCCAGACCACTCTGCCCTGGTGGCGCGCCATGGCGGTAACAGATGGGGTTGGACCGCCCGCCCCCAACCCCTCTGGGGTCAGAGCGAGCGATGGCTCGCGGATGCGTCCAGAAAAGGGACCCCCGTCCCCCTCTCCCCCTCCCCTCCCCCCCTCCCCCCCCTCCCCCTCCCCCCCTCCCCCTCCCCCCCCCTCCCCCTCCCCCTCCCCCCTCCCCCCTCCCCCCCCCCTCCCCCTCCCCCTCCCCCCTCCCCCTCCCCGCGGAGTGAGTGGCCCTCAGCAGCACGGAGCCTCACGGGGGTCTTCTGCTGCTCGGCACGGCGAAATATTCGCAGACATCGCTCAGGCAGCCGCAGCGACCTGACGCCCGGCCCCGCCCCCCACGCCACGCCGTGCCACGCCACGCCTCACCACCTTCTGACCTCAGTGGCAGCCGACACACTGTTACAGCACAAGCGGACTTAGGCTTTTTTTAAAAAAAAAGTTTTCTGCACATTTTAAATTTGTGTGGACATTTTTTTTTATATACGCAGGACAGTAAAGTGCGGTAAATTGTGAAATTGCATAGCTGACGCTAAGTTTATAGCTTTTCCAGCTTGCACATTCGGACAAATATTTATACATTTTTTTTTTAAAATAAAATTCCAAGTACAGACAATTTGGGTTTATCAGGCATGTATGAAGATTAGATTAGATTCGACACTAGTAGAAGAGATTTTGTTTTTTTGTGAAGCGTTTACTGCACATCGATGTGCGTTCTTATTTTTTAAAATTTTTGTTGACGTGGAACGGGTTGCCACATGTTCCTCTCACACGCTGCGCAGGGACCCTCCGACCCTTAAAGCTCAGGCGCGAATAATTTATTTTGAGTCCCCGCCGCCCCCGCGCTCACCACCACCACCCAGGCCCCTGATGACCGCAGCAGGACTGTGGGCTCACCGCCCTGCCGGTCTGAGTCAGAAGATCGCTCTGTCCTATACCTCCGGCCTTGTCGCACCAATGGCGCCCGAGGCTGGGCGGATGGCAGGGCCCCATGAGTGCGACAAGGCCGACGGCGCGAGAGCAAGTCTTCGGAATCAGGTTGCTGCTGCTGTCCTGTCCGTGCTGTCTGCTCGTCCCTGCAGCTCCTCGGGGGACTCGAGCGCGGCGCGTCAAAGCCCCTTCAAACTCTTCTCTCTCCTCCCCGTGTGTTGTTCGCCTTCGCTCATTTCTTCTCCTTTGTCTCGTTATATTGCTGTCTCACTCTGTTATTACGCGTGTGCCGCACTCTCTCTTTTCCTCTCACTCCCTCCTCTCTCTCTCTCTCTCTCTCTCTCTCTCTCTCTCTCTCTCTCTCTCTCTCTCTCTCTCTCTCTCTCTCTCTCTCTCTCTCTCTCACAGGCGCACACCTTGGTCCTTGGTGGGAGCGCCGGTGAGGTAGGCCTCCCGGCAGTAGGCGTGTGTTGCGGGTCTGCCTACCCTCGACACGCCAGGCGCGGTGCCCAGTTCAGTCCGGTGCGCCACTTTTCACGAGCCCTCCTGTCGTTTTGACGTCATACGCAAAGTGTCAAATTATTATTAATATCATTCTGGACCTGAGGAGTACGCAGTTACTTTAGATGGCACCACATTTACCACTAAATTACCACTGTGAAAAATGTCTTTGTAGATTTACGATTTATTTTGGAAGTTACGATTTACAAAATATGTTGAAAATTTACGAAAACCCCTTTTTTGCCCGTGATTGAATCTCAAGTCGATATGTATAGTGCCCGCATTTTTATGATTTGTAATTGTAATTTTACAACTCAACCTTGTGGAAAACTTTCCCGTTCACCTACATCTAATTTTGTTTAATAATGTATGAAAGAAGAAGAAAAACACCGGCATATTAAGATTTGTAATAAGTTTCCCAGAGTTATTGAGGGATGGCATGGATCGGTCAGCGTTCGGGATAGCAGGGTACGTAAGGGTTGGGGCTGCGCCTTGAGCCTTGCAGGTAGATCTGTAGGGAGCGGTCGAGGAGGGAGGGCAGCAGACTGAACTTGGACGAATAAGGTCCTCCTGCCCGCGGGTATTGGAACTAAGGCGATTAGAGTGTGAGAGGGGATGAGGGGGAGAGAGTGAGAGAGAAAGAGAAAAAGCGGGAGAGTCGGATTGGAAAGCTGACCCCCGAGCCAGACGATACCGTGGGGGAAACACACCGCAGAGAAAAAAAAAGGGAAAAACATGTCTGTCAGCCGTCCTGTATATCTGTCCACTGACCATTTTACCGTGTGTGTGTGTTTGTATGAGAGATAAAGTTGCTTTCTTTCTTTCGTATTGAGTGCGTCATTTTATCCGTCAATGAATTGTAAGAGCACTTTGAAGCTGGCAATAAAGGGAATCAAGTTTTTTTTTCTATTTTAGAAATTAGGAAAACAAATGCTCTCCACAAAATTCAGAAAATTCAGAAAACGTTCAGAGAAAAAATCGATTTACAACAGCCAAAAAATACATGAAAAAAAATCCAGACAAAGTTATACAAATTTTCCTAGAGTCGAAAAAATTTAAGTCATTCGCACAATAAAACTCCCATCATTTTTTTTATTTTTTTTTATTTTTCCTTGCTCTCGTTTTTGCTGGCACGGACCTCGCACGACGAAGCCCTTAAAGCGTAATTCCCGCGTGTAGCGCGGAGAAGGTTTTCCAATGCAAATGATCTTATCGAAAATGACGCTCTGCTCGGCTCGGCCCCACCCGGGCCCGCCGGCAGCACGCTAATGCCCGTTCAGTTGTGCGTGATTTACGCGCGCGGAACGGTGCGGCCCGCACCGCTCGCTCCGCGGGGCCGTGCCAAGAAGTAGCTCTCGATGGGGCTGATAGCGATGCGGGACCGGGCGGGGTGCCGCTGCTGGCAAATCTCTGCCGAATGGAATGGATATTTATAACCAGGAGGCGCGTTTCACAAAGCGATCTGCTCTAGGAATGCGACTTGCTACTCGCAGCATGATTTTTAAAAAAGGGGGGAGCTGCAGTGAACGCAAAAAAAAATATCGATCAGCTGAAATTAGATGTGTAGAAGTAGCAGTACGGCTAAAAACCTAATAACGTCGCAAAAATAATTTGCAGAGTAGCTAGAAAATAAGCACCTTAGCTTCAAAATTAGCTGCGCCTATGCAGCCAAATAAAAGGACACCTGCTAGTTTTTTTTCTTCTTCTCCTACGTGATTTATTGTTTAGTGCATGAATCTAACGAAAGGTGTTGCTGTTTTGTTGCAGAATATTTTACGTGTCCCACGACTCGCAAGACCTCAAGATCTTCAGCTACATTGCAAGAGATGGCGCGAGCAACGTGTTTCGCTGCAACGTCTTCAAGTCCAACAAAAAGGTGAGATATAGGGAAAATGCGATACTTGCGTCGCTATGTGCATTTCCATTCGAGCACGCAAACAAGCAAAGGGGTGAATCTTTTTAATGTGCAACGCACACATGGACATCGTGGTTTCCAGTGCACTGGACTGTATAGCGTCTTGTGCCCTGAGGTGTAGTAGGTGCGGGTAAGGGGGAGAGGCTGGTTCCTAGACGCTATAGACGACCGGAAATGCGCTATCCCCCTTCCCCCTCCCCGCCCACCTATACACCCCCCCCCCCCCCGGCCACCCTCCTACTCCTGCGGCCGAGAGAGATCCTTAGTGCATTGTTTATCGCGTAGTTTCTCCTCGGCTATTAGGGCTGGCCTCGTGGAACACCCCTACACCCCCTACCCCCACCCCATCTCACTCACCCTTGCCCTACTCCGCTTCGCAACGCCAACGGAGCCGCTGCTGCTCCCGCCTGTGCGGGCTGATAGATGGACTCGGCTGACTCATGACCCCTTGCCCCCCCCCCCCCTTCTTCCTCTCTCCTTTCCGCCGCTACCTCCTCACCCTTCTCCTGCTACCTTGCCCCTTTTCTTCTCAGCTTCCCACAAATGAGCATTTTCGGACTGTGCGCCGCCGGGCCAATGTGCAATCGTATGCGGGCAGGGGAGAGGGGGGGGGGGGGCTCTACTTCAGGGTTGTGCCTACCCAGACAGTGCGTGCGTGTGTGTGCTTGTATGTGTGTGTGCCGGCGGCACTACCCCATGCCGCTGCTGCGGCTGACTGCACTGCAAGGGGTAGCGCCGTGCGTCGCGACGACCAGAAATATATTCTCGAGTACCAGCAGAGGGCGCCGTCGTCTCCCCTCGAGAGGGGGCTTCCCCGTTGCCATCAGCGTTTGTATGTAAGTGTGTGTGGGTGTGCGCACTGCTATGTGAAAAGAAATATTCGTAATTTTACTATTTTTTTCTTAGTTTGTGATTACGACATAGAGTTGGAAATTTACGAGCGCAGCCGTCAATTTACGACAGCAAATTCTTACTCGTCGAAGAAAAGTAAGTCTTCGCATGGAGGAAAAATAAATATCGTAACAATGCAAGTGGATGTTGTAACTTTACGACATTTATCATTATTTTTTTTTCCTTAATTCTTACGAATATTTTTTACGGTGGCGGGTGCGGGCAGACGGCGCTACCACGTCGACAACGGGCTGCAGCAGCGGTAGTTTTGCGCGAGCTATAAATTGTCTCAATGTCTCTGAACACTCGTGGCGCCGCGCGCAATAAGTATAGTGTGCGCGGGGTGAGGGTGAGGCAGGCCGCCAGCCCTGCTCCGCTCTCGTCCGTTACTGGGTAAAACCACCCTTACCTGGCCTTTATTGAGGAAAAAAAATCACAGAATATCGCTTCATGATTCTTATTTGTTGATGACTGTCGTCAGTTTTGACAGGAGCAAAGCGTAAACCAATGTCGTGGTTTTATTTTTATTGATTTGTTTTTTACTCGTTCTTTACCACCACCACCACCTCTCTCTCCTGAGTGGTGAAAAGAACGAGTATTGTTCTCAGTCGAGTGGAACCCTTAACTGATTCCACTTTCATCTCAGATCTCACAATAGCTACAGGCATGATACTTACACTTTTCTAAACTGGAAGTGCTGATCTTTATTCCAACCTAACAAGGCCCGAGCCTAGCAAGGGCTCCGAGTGTCCTGGGAAAGACTTCACCCACACACACTAAAACAATCTGATATAAAAATGGACTCACTCGACTCACATCACGTTTTACACTTCTACCTCTGTAGCACATAATTCTGTAAAGAACGAGTTCCATACTTATCACAAAATTCATTATGTGTTCTAGGTGGCTTTTTTTTTTTAGCGCGTGCCAACGCGGTTCGTACTTATGGCGACATAACATTTCTGCACGCCTGCTGCTATCCGCTGCTGGCCGCGGCGGCGGTGACGTCTCGCGCAACCGCGTCGTCTGCTGAGTACAGGATGATGAAGGCATCATGACGAACCGGCACAGGTGCATGCGGGGCCAGGCGGACACGTTTGCAGTTTTATTTTTTTTTATCATGCATTTTTCTTTTTAATGATATTACTTGTGGGTCCTCAGCGCACCTTGCAGCAGGTTTTCTTCCCGCGGGGTCCTTCACAAAAAAAAAATAAAAAAAAATCAGTGAACACCCGAAAACAAAATCAGTAAAAAGACCTGAAAAATATAGTAAACATCAAAATTCACGAAAAACTAGAAGAATTAGAAAAAACGGGGGAAGCTTGAATCTATTGTGAAGGACCCCTATAGGTTGGTACCCGTTTGGATCATGCGCGCGACAGGCAGGGGCGGGAGGGGAGGAGTGATGGGTGGGGAGGAGGAGGGGGGGGGGAGCGCCAGACATGCACTACTGCTGCGGGGAAGTAGTAGAGGGGGGGGAGGGGGAGCCTTGGAGAGAGGCGCGGCACGGGTTGAGGGTCGGAGTCAATATAAACCCGTCTCAGTGCATTGAGCGCAAAACGCGAGATCCTCTGCCCCCCACCTCTCTGTTTGTCTCTCTCTGTCTGTCCGTCTCTCTCACTCCCTCTGTCTGTCTCCCTCTGTCTGTCTCCCTCTCTGTCTCCTCTCTTTTCTCTCTCATTCCCCCCCTCCCCCCGCTAGTGCTGGTTCCTTGTTGCTGCCGTGTCGGTGGAGGTGCTCGCCCAGTATTTATATCGACAAGGATGGCGGACGGGGCGGCGGGCTATTCTTAGGGTCCCGCGAAGAGAGAGAGAGAATGGGAAGGAGAGAGACAAAGGTGAGAGAGACAGAGAGACGGATAGGCACAGAGCGAGCACAGCCCTCTGTCTCTCCCTCTCTGTGTGTTGTGACGCGGTGTGGTGTGGCGAGGGGGAGGAGGCGGCGGCTTGCTGACAATCAGTGACGTCAGACTGTTCTCAGGGCTCAGGCATCAGCTGACCGCTGTTTTATTCGTCTCAGTATAGCGCGCTGCAAAAGTGTTTTGCAACCGCGCGTCCGCGTCCACTAGCCAGCGGCGAGGGAGAAAAAAAATTGGAATACCTTGCGGTGTGATTTTGGGAAGCGAATAAAAAAGTCGGCCAAGTGTAAGCGCTTGTTGTGCGCCGTTTGCGCGGCCTGGCGCCATGCTGGGGTCTTTCCTGCCAACTCATTCTCTGCCCAAGAGTACGGCGCCGCCGGATAATGGCAAAAGTAGGAAAAACTAACTCTTAAGGATCTACGTCAACGAACACCCCATCAATCCTCCTTTTAAACTTAAGTTTTATCTTTTTTTCCCGGCACCGCCGTCGATAAGTGTTCGCGTCCTGTGGCGGGTGGGTAGTTCGCGGCTGTTTGTGTACAAGGAGAGCTTCCTCTATCCCGACACCCGCCGGGCGCAAGCGGCGTCGTAAGCGTTTCGACAAGGCGCCGGCCGACCGGCATGAACAGCACTTTGAGAATCGTTTCTGAAAGGTACAAAGAAATCTTCATTTTTTTAAATGAATTCAAACCTTTGATCCAAAACAGCAACCTCTTCAGATTGGGGGGGGGGGGGGGGAGAGACAGAGAAAATTTTGAATTGAAGAGATATGTTAGGTTCTAAACAAAAATAACTTAAGTTTGCAGCTCGAGTGATGAAATTGTTAGACTCAAAACAAAACAGTCAATGTCGTTTGGTACGTTTCTCTGGGTTAGGCGGGAAACCGCGGGGAACTGGGGAAAAAATTTTGTCAGAACATGTGAGTCATTTTTCATCGGAACTACACAACCAAGATGGTCCTCGCTGCGTTTCTATGATTTAGTGACTCGTACCTATTCGACGGACGGACGCGCGGAAATATTTAATGAAGCTAGAAGCGGCCGGCTCTGCGGTTGAGCGAGTCCGGGTTCGGGCGGGCGGCGGGCTTCTAGGAAGCGAGCTCGCCTAGTCTAGCCTAGGCGAAGCCTAGGCCAGCCATGCCCAGGCTGTCCCTGCCCGGCCCGGCCGCACTCCACCTGGCGATGCAGATGCGCGCAGATTGTCGCGTGCTTTCTTCTTCCCGCAGAGACGACTGCCTCGCGAGCAGTACCACCTATAGGGTCGCCAGATAGGGGGTGGGAGGCAGATGAGGGAGAGCTGGCAGGCTTGGCCATAATGGCCATGGCCACACGCGCAGGGCAGGCGCGGGTCACGTCAGACCGAGGGGGAGGGGAGGAGGTCACTTTGAAAAACTAATGTACGCCCCTCCCCCCCCCCAAAAAAAAAAAAATTCCTGAGAAATATACAGAAAAATTGAAAAAAAGAGACAAAATGAACCAAAACCCAAAACGAAATCTAAAAATATCAAAGTAGGGGTAAAAATTAAATTTTTTGAAAAAGTAGCAGAAATTTTCCTTGAAAATTTTTTTTTTTTTTTTTTTTAAATTACTGTTTGCATTTTGTATCAGTGACTTTCCCCCCTCCCCCCCACACCTGCTGGCCTGTGGAGGCAATGGTGATGGGGCCGTGCTGAGTGAGAGGACAGGCGCGGTGCCTCTCCGACTCCAGGGTGTAAAACCTGTCAGCGCCACCCTGTGCGAGAACTCTCCCTGACTCCCTCTCCCCTTCTCTCTCTTCTCTCTACCTCCCCCCCCCCCTCTCTCTCTCTCTCTTTCTCTTTCTGTGTCCGACTCTTACTTTAAGTCGGTCACCAGAAAATATTGTTCGTTCAGAATCTGAGGAGAAAAAAACCTTAAAATACGCTGTAAAAAATAATTCGAAGTTTGCGGGATTTATACTTTTTAAAATTACGGACTGGAGTTGTAGAATAATAAATACAAGTCGTACAAATACAGGCGCTACTTGAAATTCGACTAAGAGCAAATTGGGGGGTCGTAAATTTATGTTATAATTACAAAATCAAAATTTAGTAAGTACATCGTAAATCTACGATGATAATTTCATGGTTTTTCTCTGGAATTTATTTACGCACTCTCAACTTCTCACAAAGAAAGTTCCTTGTATTACAAAGAATTCTGTGCAACCGTAATACAAAGCCAATACAAAGCAAAATTTTCTTTGTAATACAAAGAAAAATCTTCGTAATACAAAGAAAGTTCCTTGTAGTACTAAGGAAAAACTCTTTGTAATACAAGGATTTTTCTTGTATATTACGGTTGCACAGAATTCTTTGTATTATACGAAAAATTTCTTTGTAGTAAGTTTAGAGTGTGGACACAGCAAGTCAGTTATCATCGGAGAGATCGACACTGTAAGCAAGCGGGTTTTTTTTCCTATTTTTTTTTCTCCCCCTTTCCTTTGAAACGCAAGGGTGCTGTGTTGGCTGCGATCTGTAGCGCAATCTCTGCAACAGCAGCAGCAGCAGCAGCAGCGGCAGGCACAAGTATGAAGACACGTACGAGAGGCTGCGTGGCGGGGCGCGGCGCGGCGGGAGCAGCGCGCCAACGGGCCGGCGGGGCGGAACGGGGTGGGGCGGGGCGGGGCGGGGCGGGGCGGGGCGGGGCGGGGCGGGGCGGGGCGGGGGCTCGACGCGGCATCAGCAAGCAACAGCAGCTTCGCCCCGCAGCCCCAGTCTAGCACGGTGCGTCGGCCGGCTCGGGGCACCCCAACACACCCCGTCTCTCTCTCTCTCTTTCTCTCTTCCTCTCACCGGGACTATCTCTCGCTCTCTCTCTCGCCGACGGCGCGTCCGTCACGCTCTCGCTCCCGCTCCCGCGCGCCGCCGCACGTCCATGCGTCGGACCTGACGACGGTGACGGTCTCCGCCGTGGCGGTGAGCACGCCCGGGCCGCCTCCGCCCACCTCGTGGCTGGCGGGGCTGGACGGCCATGCCCTGAGCTTGAGGTCCACGGCCGCCCGCCTGCTGGGCCCGCTCGCCCGCGGCCCCGGCCCGGGCGCCATGGGGCCGCCTGCTGCCGCCCTGCGCCCGCCCCCGCTCACGGCCCTGGGGGTGGCGCCGCCCCCCGGCACCGCCGGAGACCCGCCGCCCACGCCGACGGACCGGCCGCGCAAGAAGCTGTCGTTCCGCGAGCCCGAGATCCTCGGCTACTACATGCAGATGAAGCAGGGCGTCACCTCGAGGCTCTCGCGGCGCGGCAAGACCCGCAAGGCCGCCGACCAGTCCGGGGGCGGCGCGGGGGGCGGCGCGGGGGGCGGCGGCGGCGGGGGCGGCGGCAGCAGTAGCGGCGGCGGCACTCCGTCCGCCTCGAGCTCCAGCTCGTGCGTCTCTGACCACCGCAACGGCCACGGGGGAGGCGGCGGCGGCGCGGCGGGGGGCGGCGCGGGGGGCGGCGCTGGGGGCGGTGCCGGGGGCGGCGCTGAGGGCGGCGGGGACGAGGATGACGAGGACTGCCGCAGCATCCGCCTCAGCAGCAGCTTTGAGGACCTCGACCTGGAGGTAGGAGTCCGCGCCCGCGGGCCGGGCTGGCGGGCAGGTAGACAGGCAGGCAGGCAGGCCGCCTCGTGTGCGTGGACCGCGCGTTGGTGAGGAGGACGCCTTTGTTGTTGTTGCTTTCGATGATGATGTTGTTGGTCGTGGTAGTGGTGGTGGTGGTGTGGCCGCCACGCACCGTCCTTGCTGAGGACACCCAGTGGGAATGGGGTTATGTTGTGCTTCGGAGAGCGCCAGCCGCCAGCGGGGGCGGACCGCCCGCAGCGGCGGCTCCCGAGGGGTCCTTCACTCAAAAAAATCAGTGTAAATCCGAAAACAAAATCAGTAAAACTTCTAAAAAGGAAGAAAAATCAGATGAAAATCAAGAAAAAATATTTCAGAAAAAAAAATCAGAAAAAAATATCCAGGAAAAACTCGAAAAAAAAAAAACAAACGATAAATCTAAATCGGTGAACGCTTCAATTTATAGTGAAGGGCCCCTCGGAGCACCCCGCCCCCGCCGCCCCTGCCCCGCTGTCTGTCTGTCCGTCCCGTCAGCGCCGTCGCGCCCGCACTGCTGCTCGACAATACCCGGTTGTTGTCTCTCTTCTCGTCATAATGATGCGGACAAAAGTCAGCCTTCAACCACCGCGCCTTTGAAAAAAAAAGAAAAGAAAAAAAAACACCTGCCGCGTATCCGCTTGTTCACATCAGTTTTGCCCTGCCCGTCTGCTAAGCCGAGTCTGATCACCTTGCGATTAGCCTCACTCACACCGCAACACACGCCTTATGGTGTATTTTTTTTCTTTTCTTTTTTTCTTCACATTCTACGGGTAATAGCACTGTTAAGGCATTCAAGACTGAAAAAAGAAAACAACATAAAATAAAAGATTCTTGGCGACGCAGTCATAACGATAAAACGGAATGCAAATAAAAATGGAAAGTAAATACTTGAAAAAAAAAAAAGGTCTCGGAAAAATAATTCTATTAGACATGAATGTATCGTGGTGCAGCAGAGGAGTGCTGGTGCTGACGCCCTCCTGGTCCGGTCGGCGCACCGGTGCTGATCTCCCCCCATGAGGCCGCGCGCGTTATGGCCCCGTAAAAGCGTGAGCCGCGTGACATGTCATGCGCGCCCCGCCCCGCCCCGCCCCGCCCCGCCCCGCCCCGTGTGTTTGGCTCGCGCCTCCTGGCGGGGCGGGGCGGGGTGGCTCTCCCAGGTGGGATTAGAAGCGACGCGCTGCCCCCCGGGCCCCGGGCGGCCGGGCTGAGAATAAGGAGGAGGAGGACCCGAAGGACCAGCGGGGAGCATCGCGTCGTGGGGTTGATCGCCAGGCGTCAAGGCCGGCGGCGGTGGCGTTATGGCAGTTCCTGCGGCAGGTGCTCTAAGCCCACGCGGCCGGGCGGGCTGGCGGCCGGGCCCCAACAGGCGTCGTTAAAGGTCATAACGTCGTAAAAATTACAAAAAAAAAAAAAAAGAACCGGAAAATTGCGAGGGATTGAAAATTAAGAGAAAAAGCTGTGTAATGTTACACTGTGAGAAATTCTTGTACCGGGTACGGGAAAATTTTTCATGAGAGGTCTTGTACAATCACAATTCATATTGTACAATTTTATAACTATACGTAACGATATACCATGTACGATATACGTATACGAAATATCAACTCAGAATCGATTGGTGAGCAACAAAGTCGAAAAGTGTAAAGTCGTACATGTACGAGATATGTTCTACATAGTGAATTACAAAATATATTGTACATCTACGGAAATATTTTCCACAGTGTACGAATCATAACAAAAATGTATTCATTCCTGCAATATTTTTATTTTTAAAGAGTTATTTGCAAAGTGTGTGCTGTATGTGTATGCTTATTGGCTTATTTTAGGATAACTTTCTTCGTGTCCCTGCCGCTTCTCCGGCCACCCGCCTGTCCGCCCAGCCTTACTGATATACATTATTCGCCGACTAGCTGCTTAGATTTCAGTTCAAGTTTTAACATCAGCGATGTTACGACGTTGCAGAACCCGGTCAACTCGTTACGTTTCAAAGTGCTGCGAAAAAAAAAAAGAATGGAAATGCGTACGATTTAGTTTAACTTAAACCTGGTAACCCTTCACTGTAGGGTTAGCAGGCCAGCTGCTGCGCACGCTGCGCTGCGGTGTTTCGCACCGCACGTTTCTTTTTCAGCGTCTATGGATGGTTATGCTCTGTCAGATTTCTCATCACGCAACTACTAACGAGGTTAGATCTGGTGAGGGGAGTGGAGGGGGATGGTTAGGGGATTGGGGGGAAGAGGGTTGAGCGAGGGCTCTGCGGTAAGAGGTGGGCGGGCAGGGAGGCGCTCTCCTAAAACTGGACGTTGCAGCGGCTGCGTCTGTTTGTAGGCGGCTAAAATCAGACGCGGTTTATTTGTGCGTGACTTGGGTGCGCGCGGCGTGCAGCTGGGGCAGGGCGGGGCGGCGGCGGCGCGTCTCCTGAGAATAGGTGTGGTCGTCGAGAGACGTGAGAAATCTGTGATCGCGGAGTTTGCGGCAGACGAGAGGGCACGCGACATGCTATGCTCGCATGCCCACCGCCCTGCTCTTGTCCCTTTTCTCGTTTTAAATTTTCTGTCTTCCTCTCTCTCCTCCTCTTTCAGATATCTACGTCCCTTTTCCTATACCCCTCTCCTCTTCTTATCTTCTCTCCTTCTCTTCTCTCCCCTCTCTCTCTCTCTCTCCCCTCTCTCTCCTCTCTCTCTCTCTCTCTCTCTCTCTCTCTCTCTCTCTCTCTCTCTCTCTCTCTCTCTCTCTCCCCCTCCCTCCCTCCCTCTCCCTCTCTGATCAGCTGATGACGGCACCTGCGGCCGTGATAGCTGACGTCGTCTGCTCTGGCTTCACATGATGCTGACCGCTGACTGATTTGCTGCTGAAAACTCTCGCGCGTATATATTGATGAAGCGGAGTGCTACTGACGGGTTCTCTCTGGTACACGCCAAAAATAAATTCTCGTCTGAGAAAAAACAATTTACTGGTGTAGTAAATTTTTATCTCTACAGGCGTCGCTAATTTTTAAGCTACCGCGCTTCTTTTATAGCTACACTGTTATATATTTCCGGCTGTTTAAATTTTTAGTGGGAGTGCTAATTTTTGACATCTAATTTCTGCTGGGCGATTTATTTTTAGTGTACATCGAAAAAAAAAAACCTGTGCGTATATGCGTACATATCTTACTTTCGATTTCGAACTTCCTGCGCTCTTGGCTTTATTCTCTCTGTAGCTGAAGCCGTGCGACGGAATGCGCTGTGACGAGGTATTCGCGGTGGATCTCCTTTTGCCATTCATTTCGCTGTAATTCAGCCGACGCAAATCAAGCCGCGAGGCGGATGACCTACCGCACTTGCGCGTGGCTTAACTGGTTTTGCGGAATGGTTTCGCCGCACGTCACGTGGGGAGGGGGGGCACTGACACGGCTGCTCAACATCACGACTGTTGTTTGCTTTTGGCTGTTTCGCTGCTTCAAGGGCCACTTCCTTGACTATACCTTCTAGACGTGCTCCACACTCCGTGCTATTCAAATTCTTGTGACGTCAGATACAATTCCTGTGACGTCAGATATTCGTTTGCCTGTGGAAGCTGTCACGTTGCGGCTAACTCATGACAAACCGTAATACAAAGCCGAATTTTCTTTGTAATTCAAAGAAAAAATCTTTGTAATACAATTGTTTTTCTTTTCTTTTTTTTTACAAGGAAATTTTCTGTGTATAACGGCTGCAGAGAATTCTTTGTATTACGCGATAATAATATTTGTAGAAGATTTAGAGTGCATGCACAATTTTGTTTACGCTGCACAACATAGGGCAATCCTCTCTCGCACTGCTCGCCCCGCCGCGACTTGATGAGACATGACAAGTGTAAAGCGTGCGCGCGGCGGTGCTTCCTGCAGGAGCCGCAGGAGCCGCAGGTCGCAGGGAGCACGGCCTGTATTGGAGCCAAGGCTGGCCGTTGGGGGGGAGTGAGACAACCCCTGCTGTGCCGCCCCCCGCCCCGCCCACGTGGCAGTCAAGGCCGTGGGGTGGGGCGGGGCGGGGCGGGGCGGGGCGGGGCGGTAAGTCAGCCAGCCGGGCAGGTGGTCCTGCGGTCGGCCTCGCACCTTAACCTGCACGGGTGCGTCGCACTCGCCTATACCCGAACTCGTGTAGTACAGCACGCGGCACGCGGCGGGGCGGGCCGGAGCGTCGCGCACCCCTACCCCCCGTGCCCGTCAACATAACCTGCGTTGGTGGTGGCCCTGCACCCCAGAATCTTATACAAAAGATTTCTTCGTATAATTCAAAGAATTCTGTGCAACTGTAATATACAGGAAATTTCTTTGTATTTCCAAAGATTTGTTTTCTTTGTATAACAAAGAAAATTTGGCTTTGTTTTGCGGTTGCACATAATTCTTTGTAAGTCAAGAATTTTCTCCGTAAGAATTTAAGATTGAAGTAACAACTTTGTGAAAAAAATGCTAACATTTTAAATACAACCCAAAAAAATGAAGTTGAGATCTACAGAGATAGCACTGTTGAAATTCGACCGAGCATGGCACTGCAATTTGTCGTGAAACCTGCAGCACTGGCTTACAGTGTATTTTCACCGTGAAATAAGCACCCTGATTCTCGACTCGTTATTTTGCTGTGTAGCTTATAGTGAAATTCACCGCACCCATTAATTGGTGGAAACGGTGGGAAGCTTTTCATGATGTACTAAAACACAAGTTTGCGATTGTCTCCTTGTGTTCGCCGCGCAAAAGTTTGGTGCGTAGGATTCTCACCCTCCAGGCTTGTTGTTGAGTTAATTCAGAGCGCGTAGCTTTTGTGATGAATGTCGTATTCCTCCGGCGAGACCTCGCTGCCACGCCACGCAGCCGAGCCCCCGTTGGGGTCCACGACGTGCCCCTCCCCCCCCCCCCCCCATCCCCCTAGGGGGGTAAGGCCGGCCCTCCACGGTGGCGCTGATCTTATCCTCTTGGGTGATTTATTTACTGCGGGACCAAGGAGGTGTTGTGCTACTCTCTCTCTCTCTCTCTCTCTCTCTCTCTCTCTCTCTCTCTCTCTCTCTCTCTCTCTCTCTCTCTCTCTCTCTCTCTCTGAGGGAGAGAGGGGGAGCAGGCAGAGTAGAGGGATGAGTGAGCGGCCAGCCACCACTCACTTGCTGTCACTTTCGAACGCGCTGGTGAGGATGAGTCGATTTGTTTTGCCCCGTGTTTGGCGGCTCGCACGAGCAGAGGGGGAAAAAAGTAACCCCCCAGGCGGAACCTTGTTGCCTCTATATTTTCTTTTTCTTTTTTTTAATGGCGACGGAAACAAGCTTCCTTACTTGTATTAGTGCATTTGGGAAAATTAAAAAGTTTTATCAGCCATCGTATGGCCAGCTCAGGGACAACTGTACCATACCATCCAATCAATGGTTGGGACAGCAATATTATGGTTGTGACGACCAAAGTTTTGGCATTGCTTTGCTTTTTCAGTCATGATTTTATGGTTATATACCAGAGCTAACCATACTGTGGCCGCTACAACCTCGGCACTGTGAAAATTTGTTGTAGGTTTACTAATTCAGCAGCGCAAGCGGGTGGCTTTTTGTCAAAAATTTAGATTTGTTATTATTATTTTTTTATTTTTTATTTTTTGGAAAGCGCAGTTACAATTGTAATGGCTTTCTTTTTATAACATGTGACGTATCCGACGCTGCGGACGCCCGCGAGGTGCGGGCGGAACGGGCGGGCTTCCTCAAGGCTGTCAGTTTGATGACAAGTTCAATGTCGTCGCGGTGGCCTGTTGTTGGGGCTCCTGCGGCGGCGGCCTGTGATGTGGCTGCGCTCTCGCAGGATGAGCTAGCCGTCAGCAGGAAGCACGCAGGAGGCGGGCCAGGCGCTCTCCTGCTGCCTATTGAAACACTACACGCCACCGCGCGTCAAATGCGCCATAGTCACGCGGGTTTTGAAGCTGTTTTGCATCATTTATTTTCGTCCTTACGGCCCCTCTCTCTCTCTCTCTCTCCCTCTCCCTCTCTCTCTCCCTCTCCCGAGCGGGCTTACAATGTAAGCGGAGCTTATTAGCTCTTTTTTGTAAACCCTAACAATAAATCAAATCAAAAAATCAAAAATCCCCCCCCCCTCTCTCTCTCTCTCTCCCTCTCTCTCTCTCTCTCTCTCTCTCTCTCTCTCTCTCTCTCTCTCTCTCTCTCTCTCTCTCTTTGCCGCTCGCTACGTATGCTGGATGGGAGACGCGGTTCGGCGATCTTTGACGACGACGTTTTCATATCATATGTGTGTCTGGTCTGGCTGCAAATAACGAGCAGCAATATAACGAGTTTCCGTCGGGTCTGTCAACCCCGGCAGGCGACCCGTCCGAACCGCAACTGCGCCGCGGCACCGGAGAAAGTTTATTTATACAGGACAAAGTTTTGACTATGAAAACTTCAGCCTGTGCCATCACTGTTACGTTAGATGACCACCTGCACAGTGTCAAACTGTGTAGCAAGTCGTACGTTTAAGTCTTTCGCAATTTTCGACCATTGTAAGTTGTCGTTTTCCTCTCTTTTGCTCTTTTAGTTGTTCAGACCACCGGGGCGGACATTCATATTCAAATGTCTTGCATGCACATCCGAGAAGGCATCACGTAGTTTAACACTTGAAGGTGCTCACCGATTTAACACTTTATAAAGTTAAGGTTTGAAAGACATGAAACACCTCATGCCTACGTCTTTCACTGAAAAAAATATTTGTAAACTTGCGACTCTTTTCGTAATTTATACAGCACTCTCAGACCTGTACTGATGTTGTACTTAGTAAATACCAGCGTTTTTATGTAGCAGGATTACTGACAAATTTGTTAGTTATTCTGTATAGTTCTGTAAGTAGCATACTCTGATAAAAATTAGAAATGGTCAGAAATGTGGAAAGGAATTAGTACGTACAACTGATGAAAAAAGTTGTCAGTAACTTATAATGCTTTTTAAACAGCAGGAATACTGACAGAGGGGTCTAAAATATTAGTTACTGGCTGAGAGTGAGGGTTGTACGAATGCGGTTGTAGGCATATTCTTAATCGTCCAAAAAACTAAGTCGATACAGGGTGTTAAAAAATAATAATTACATCTTAACAATACAACTGGAAATTGTGACTTAACGACATTTGTCTTGGCAAATTTTCCCGCCGTGACTCTTGCGATTTTTTTTCGCAGTGTTGGCATAAGCCTGAAATACGATACATAGTTATGTACTTCGTGAACAATGAAATCGGATTGGGATTGGAGTCATTCTAGCGAACGACGCAAAACTCTGCGGCGTTTGTTGTTTGCCCGTGATGGCGCCGCCGGGCCTGCCGGACCCGCCCCCTCTGCTGTACTGGTGTTTCGCGCCAGGCGCCGGCGGTAGAACCCACTACACGTGGCGGTGAGGGGAGGGCGTATCAGAGGGACAGCAACAGTACACCCTGCGAAAAATAAATTAGTTTACTTCGTGCCTAAGCAGCCGTTCTGAAGGCAGCTCAGGAAACAACCAGCAGAGAAAACGGTCGTGGTGCTGAAACAGAAACGCGCGATGGCTGTGATCACCTAACTAAAAAAATAAAAAAAATAAAAATAAAAAAAAATTAAAAAGGCAATTACAGAAAAATCCGAAAGATTGAAAAGAACTGAAAACGACTGAAAAATGTTAAAAGAAATGACAGAAAATGACAGAAATTTTCTTTGTTTTCTTGACAAATTTGTGGAAAAGTAATTAAAATCATTTTTTGTTTTAAGTAAAAAAATCAGTAACATATTTTGTATGAATGGATCACCCCCTCGACCTTACTTGGGAACCTAACAGCTGAGGGACTTCACCCACCACCATTGGATTTGAATTTAAACACTTGCAATTTTTCTAGTCAGCCTCGTCGTGGAGAGAAAAGAAAAAAGTGATTGCGAATAGGACTGCGAAACTTACCCATTTTTTGTTGCTCTGTTGCTGCAGAACCAGGCCATGCGCGTGGTCCGGACGGTGGGGCAGGCCTTCGAGGTCTGCCACAAGCTGTCGATCGGACCCGGGAGCCCGGCCAGGGACGACCACAGCGAGCGCGACTCGGAGGGCGCCTCGGACAAGACCACCAGGAAAGGTAAGGACCATCTGTTTCGAATCATCAAGTGTGTTAGTGTCGCACAGTTGGAGGTGTGTAAATCACTATTCGCACACTTGGACAAGTGGGATGTCACAAGCGCGGAGCCAGTGCGCGAATAATGAAAATTGCACAAGCCCCCGCAAGTGTGCGACAGTCACACTCTTGGGGATGTATTAAGATTAGCGGGACGTGTGGGGTGGGTCCACCCCACGGCACTGGGACAAAGGAGAGCCGACGAGAGAGAGAGAGAGAGAGAGGGAGAGAGGGACCACGCGCCGCCGTCTCTCTCGCTCTGACGTCAGCGTGCTCCGTGTGAGTGTGTGTTGGTGTAATAAAAGTCGTTCTCTCGGCAGCAGCCCAAGCCATAGTGTGTGTGGGGCGGGGTCTTGCAGACAAACGCCACGCCCGGGCGCGCGCGCCAGGCCGCCCCACCCCACCCCGCCCCGCCCCGCCCCGCCGGGCCCGCGCCAGACACAGAGCTGGCTTGCTAGGCCAGAGCCCCGGGGAGAGGAAGGCACATGAGAGAGAGAGAGAGGGGGGGGGGGGGGAGAGACCACAGACACACTGCCACCGCTCAACCCTCTCGTCTAATTCAAAGCGCGCGAGCTCGTTCCGGCCAATTTCATTACACTCTGGAAAAACAAATGTGTTCTGTGACACCTTTGCTAGGTATGTTAATATTATGTGTTTTTATTTTTATTTCGAATGCACACTCGTTGTTTTTGAGGGTATCCTAAGGACAGTAAACGTGTAGGTTTTGTCTAAGAGGTGAAAAAAAAAAGAATAATAGACACCGCCTCGATGTCCATCACTGAGGGCGGCGGGGCAGGCGGGCCGCGCGGGGCCGCGACGCGACGCACGGCAGCGTGCCAAGCAAGCGCAGACCGCATCGCTAGGGCGGGGTGGGTTGGGGCGGGGCGGGGCGGGGTGCCACCGCGCGTTGCGTGAGCTTTACAGTGGGCGCTCGTCTCCTGTGAGTCCCGCCCCACCCCGCCCCACCCCACCCCGCCGCCAGCTGGCTGCGGCTGGAGAGCGCCTGCTGGCCGCAGGGTAGGCCACCGGCTCAACAAGTGTGTCCAGCGGGACTGCCTACCCACCAGCCTGCAGGCGCTCTTGGCCCCTTTCCAGTGCTGGATCTTTATTGTCGTTGCAGTGTCCGTGCTCAGAAAAAAAAAAGATTCTGATTTTTCGATTTGATGTGAAAAGGGAATTTTGCCCGCTCGTTAAGAGAAATGTTTGTATGGTCGACGGAAAAATTCTCCATGAGAAATTTTGGAAAGACACGACTTTATTATCTAAAATTAAGAAACCGTAATTACACTTCGCATCGACCCATCATTCGGTCCTTTTCTAAATTTACGACACCGCAACTCACTTTACAACTTCAGTTGTAAATTAATCACAAACTACTAGAAATATAAATTGACGAAGGTATTTTTTTTTTCAACGCCGCGTGAAATTCTCTGAACGCCATTAGTACTTACCGCGCGCCAACCACCCCGAACCAGTGTTGCCAAACACTGTGAAAAATACTCGTAAGGGTTACGGGAAAATTTTCCATGATAAAAGTCGTAAAATTACAATTTGAAATTGTAAATTTACAAGCACTCCCTATCGACTTGGAATTGACCGAGGAGCAAGAATGGGCTGTCGTAAATTTACGACATATTTTGTAAATTAAAATTACAAAAAATGTCGTAAATTTACGAGGATATTTTTCACAGTGGAAAGTTAGGGGGGAAAAAACGCGCAATACATCTGTGCGTAACGGGGCTGTGTCTCCGCCTGCCTACTAGGCAACATCTGTCCGCGGTACAGGGGGAGTTGCCTAGTCGGCAGGCGGAGATACCGCCACCCGCACATGGGTGTTTTGCGCGGTTTTTTGCATAACTTTCCTGGCAACGCTGCCCCGACCATCTCCTCATCTCAGCGCCGTGCTAGCTGCATCCACCGGCCACTACTCATAGTGCCGGGCCGGGATGGGACCCGCTGCGGCCGACTAAAAGGTCCATGATTTAAGCGTCGTCGCGTAGGACAGATTCAGGGCGCGGCGTGTGTTTTTAGTGAGAAATCTGTATATCATTATTTTTTTATATATACGATATGCCATTGTATCATACATTTGTGACAATCGTGTTCATTGCCACACGAATGAGTCATGACCATCAGCTGTGCCGTAATGTCTCTCGCGCGTCTGTGAGAGAGAGAGAGAGAGAGAGAGAGAGAGAGAGAGAGAGAGAGAGAGAGAGAGAGAGAGAGAGAGAGAGAGGCCACCTTGCCCTTCAGTTTCAGCTTGGCTGGCTCCCGCAATCACTTCATTACGTGTGTGTTTTTTTAGTATTTTTTTTCCCTTACGTTGTCGTGTGGTCTGGCTGTGCCCCGCCTCGCGTCGTCGGCTCGGATAAAACGCTGGCGGTATAATACCGTGTCTTCTTGGCAGCGCGCGTCTCTGCCGACTGATTCAGAAGATCGCTCTCGTACCTCCGTCCTTGTCGCACCTATGGCGGTGCCCTGTGACGGGCATAGCAGTGTTCCATGAGTGCGAGAAGGACAGAGGTAGGGAAGCGATCCTCGGAATCTGTCGTGGCGTCGGCGGCCCTCTCTTCCCGCCGCTGCAGGCGCGTAATTTAGCTCGTGTCA
This sequence comes from Frankliniella fusca, assembly GCA_029379305.1. Taxonomy (NCBI): domain Eukaryota; kingdom Metazoa; phylum Arthropoda; class Insecta; order Thysanoptera; family Thripidae; genus Frankliniella; species Frankliniella fusca. The sequence goes on along the minus strand of JAHWGI010000346.1, from coordinate 41,691 downwards.
CACTACGTGAGTGACGTAGCGGCCTAGTGACGTTTAGCCCTTTTGGGCTGTGACGGCCCTGTGGTGGCGCAATAAGGGCTACTTTTTTGTTTGCTTTGCTGTTGTATAAGAGACGCTAGCGGCGATCGTCTGCGCACCGTGCCCCTTTTTTTGTCAATTTTTTGTCCATTCCTTGAGATATATTAAAAGTTTTACGTTCGCTATATTTGCCGCAGGGAAAGTTTAATCGTAAAGATTTTCCACGTTGTTAATAGTACCCAGCGAGCCGAGTTAATTGTCGCTGCGGGTTCATGTGGCACCCACTGCGGGCGGTAATCACTCAACCTTTGCAGCCAGGGCCGACGGAAAAAGAATCGTGTGTGTTGTGGGCGGGGCGGGGTGCGACAGGGACCGCCGGGGTGGGGTGGGGTAGGGTGGGGCTGGCTTCCTAGCACCACTTCCTCGTCTTGTCTTCACTGTGTAGTGAAGACCCTGGGACTACCGTGGTAAGGGCACGCGGATCCCCCTCTCCAACAATACCAAAAACAGTTCTTGACTTTTTTTGAAAATCAATTCAGGTGTTGTAATTATTGTTGGCGAGCAGTGACGTAGAGAGAGAGAGAGAGAGAGAGAGAGAGAGAGAGAGAGAGAGAGAGAGAGAGAGAGAGAGAGAGAGAGAGAGAGAGAGAGAGAGAGAGAGAGCGCCAGGGCAGGATCAGTGGTGCAGCAGTGTGAGGGTCACGCGCGGGCAGACTGTGACGTCAACGCCCAACGGACCCTGTCAAGTCAAGTGTGAGGCTGCTGCGTGCGCTATACATTACCGCGTGTAAGGCACCCGTGCCTCATACGGCCCCATGAAGAACACCCCCGTGCCGTGCCTCAAACGGAGAAAAGATTTTTTTTAGAATAATGTGAATTATAGTTAATTTTTTCCTGAATTTTCCAAAGTTTTTCAAATTTTCCTGTAATTATCTGAATTTTTCTTGAATATTTCCTGTTTTTTTTTCCCTGCATAACGAGAGGTGTACAAAAATTTTCGTGTTGTTTCCCCCTCGGCGCAGGGCCTACGCAGGCGCAGCCTTGAGGAGTGGACATGTAACTAGCTGGGGCGGGGCGGGGCGATGGGGCTTTTGGCCAGTGCGGCGAAACAATAGTGTTCCGCCACGGCGGACGAAAACTCCTGTGGGGAGCGAGGCGTGGGGCGGGGCGAGCTGGTGGTCGAAACACGGCTTGTCGAAATTACGCCTTTTTATTCGTTTTAAACGCGTCTTGTGACACACGCTACAGCCCGCTGTTTTCATAATCGGCGAGTTATATGACCGACCTGTGAAGCAACCAGGAAAATAAAACGCCGTGACAGAAGACAGTGCTTAGCCCAGGGGCTACCATATCATATTTGAAACATCACTCAAATTATCGATTTGGTCACCATCAACGTAAAAAAAACCCGGTCAGCAAAATTTTGTCAAATTAGCATCATTTGATGTCAATGTCAAAATTTAGTCATTTTGATGGCCATCTTTGATGTCATCGCGGCATCAAATGACATCATTTAATGTCATTTCAACATCAAATGACATTATTTGACATCGAACAACATCATTTGACATCAAGATGGTAGCTGGCCACCACCAAAATGACTAAATTTTGACAATTACATCAAATTACGTCAATGTGACGAAATTCTGTTGACAGGGCAGTGAAATTCGCAGTAAACTTCCATTAGTGTTAAGTTGCGAATGCCGAACGCTCCATATCGCGAAGCAGAGATAACGCGAATATGTGTGCGTCTTGCCGTCGTTGTTGTTCATCGACTAACGTGTGTGACTTTACTTGGTTCCAGGCGCGCTGTCCACCCAGCTTAGCGTGGACGGCCTCGAGGACTCGGTGCAGGACTCGGCTTCGTACGACGACTCCCCCCGGTCGCCTCCCCCAAGCAGAGGGCTGCGGCTCGACCTGCAGCGGCCGCGCTCGCCCCAGGTAAAGAACAGAATTTATGAAATTAGTTTCAATTAGCAATCTATGTCGTAAAATGATAAAGCTGATGCTCGCATCAATGAGTAACTGGATGCGCAATGAAATTTAGTTCTATAATCGTTACTTGAAAAATTTCATCAATAAAAATTTGAAATTTAAAAATATATATATACATGAAATTCAAAAGAAAAAAAATCTGTTAGAAAAACGAGATTTTTTAAATTTCTCTTTATTACTGTACATTATTTAAAAAAAAGAAGAAGTGCGCAGTTATCAAAAACAAGGAATTTTCAATAATTGTAATAAATGTGCTTCTAGGTGATCCGGAAGGACATGAACGGCTCCCCGATGGACGACGAGGTGGACCGGGTGGACCGGGACCGCGACCGGGAGCCGTCGGCGGGCAGCCTGGGCGGCGGCTCCCTGCTCCACCACGAGGTCCAGCTGCTGCGGGAGCAGCTGGAGCAGCAGGTGCAGCAGACGCAGGCCGCCATGGCGCAGGTCAACCTGCTCCGCGACCAGCTGGCCGCCGAGAAGGCCGCCAGGATGGAGGCCCAGGTGTGTTGTTGTCAGCTTCCATCCGAGGGGAGGGTCCTTCACTATAAACTCAAGCGGACACCAATTTTTCTGATTTTTCTATTTTTTTGTGATTTTTCTTGATTTTCACTGACTTTTTTTTCTGTTTTTTTTTGGATTTTTTTTCCTTGTTTATTTTACTGTTTTCCCCCCCGATTTTGTTTAAGAATGTATTCTGATATTTTTGAGTGAAGGACCCCTCGCTACCATCATCATTTTTTTGTCTCTCCTCAGTTGTAACAAAATGTTAAGCAGTGTATTTTGCCAAGATTTTCAATTCAGGGAACTAGCTGGATAAAATTGTCATAACTTGATTTTTTCCGTTCATATTATAGGCCCGAACTCACCAGCTTCTCGGTCACAACCGGGAGCTTCTGGACCACATCACGGCTCTGGTGGCGCACCTCCAGGAGCAGGAGGGCAGCGGCGGAGGAGGTGGCAGTCAGCCGCTGCAGCTGGCGCCACAGGTGAGTCCCCCACCTGCAGCTGCGTGCTATTGCGTGATGTTGCCTAAAGCCGCGTCGTAACAACAACCCTTTCCCCGTTCCTTACCGGAAAAACACATCCCCAATTCAAGTCGTCCTTCTGTGTATCTTTTCTTTCTTTTTTTTTATTTCTTTTCCTCCCGCCTGATATCTCCCCAGTTTTCTCTGACTTCATCATAAAGCAAGTGACTTCTTGACATTACAAAGACCAAAGTCGATAACCATTTGTTGTTGTCCATAAGTGAAATGTTTTGATGTTCCCTTAATTACTGCTAATGTTTTATTGTTTGTGTTATGTGATTTTGCAACTAGTTCTCACAAACCTTGAGTCTCTTTTTTAACAAGTGTGATTTTCTGCTTACTACGCAGTGTGTTAAACAAAGCATATTTATTGGCGAAATGTTTTATTTCTTAAATCAGCTGCCAGCTGACATATCCAGGCTTAAGAGCACAACAACTTTTCCATAATCGTTGGATCTAGGTGCGTCGAAATATGTAATCTTAAATTTATTAGCATGATAGAAAAATGTAATTTTTTTCGGGCTGGTGCACCAAGATGTAGAGGGATTTAGTGGTTATTGTTTCATTGTTTTTTTTTCTTTATGCAAAATATTTTTTTTTGTACTACAGTATTGCAAATTTTTGCTGCTACTTAGTTGTACAAGTGTTCACCGATTGGCTGTTTCGTACTCTCTTTGCTTGAATTTCGTGCTACAGCTGGAACGTTGTTTTACCTAAATATTTGTCTGCATACTTTTCAACATTTTGTATTGCACTTTTGTGAGTTTATTAGCAATTATTTAAGCAACATCTGATTTGTATTGCGTATGCGTGTGGTGTGTGCCTCACTATCTTATTAGACCCTTTCTTTTATATTTATTTTCTCTCTTTACTTCAACGCATGTGTTTTGTTTACGTAGACATTTCCTTGAATTGTGCATGAGTTTTAGATGCGTGCGTGTGCGTCGAGTGTGAAACTATTATTAAAAAAAAAAATGTTGTAGCTGTATACGATCAAACTATGCATCGCACAGAACGGTTAAAAATGGCTTGTTTGCGGGTCCTTCCTGTACTACTTCATGGTGGTGACGGGGATGGGGGTGTTGTTCTGCCCAGTGCGACCAGCTGTACCCGCCCGACTTCCAGGACGCGGCGCAGGCCTACAACATGGCGCTGTACAACATGGGCGTGCCGGGGTCCCCCGTTCAGAGCCTGCGCCAGGGCGGCGGCGGCGGCGGCACGCTGTTCGGCTTCCCCTACCCGACGGCGGAGCAGCAGTTCCAGGCGCAGCTCCTCCAGCGACTGCAGCAGCTCAGCGGCTACGCGCCCGCCACGGCCGCCGGCCTGGCCGCCGCCGTCGCCCGGTCGCCGACGCCGTTCGGCTTCCCGCAGTCGCCCACCCTGGGCGGCGGCGGCGGCTACCGCATGTCGCAGCCGTCGCCGTTCGGCAGCTCGCCCGTGATGGCGGCGCCGCCGACGCCGCAGCAGCGCGCCGCCAGCGTGCCCGCCGCCCCCGGCACGCCGTCGCCGTCCGTGCACAGCGGCGGCGGCGGCGGCGGCTCCGGGGGCGGCGCCGGTGGTTCGGGCTCGACGCCACAGGATGAAGAGTCGCCGTTCTTCATCCGGCCGCTGTCGCAGGTGGGCACGCTCACCACCACGGACCACGACGGCCGCACCAGGGTCATCGTGCCCGTGCCCATGGACGATGACAGCCGCCTGAGCGCGCCGACGACGTCGACGACGACCCGCGCGTCCGCCGCCCGGGACCCGCCGTCGTCGCCCGCCCCTGGCGGCGTCAAGTCGCCCCGCCCAGGCGCCGGCGCCTCCGGGGGCGGCGGCAGCGGCGGCGGCGGCGCCACCAAACGCCAGCAGCAGCAGCTGGCGGCCGCCATGGCCACGCTCGACGCGCCGCAGGGTGGCGGGGGCGGCGGCATGAGGAGGCTGGCTCCTGGCGGCCCCCCGTTCATCACCAGGTCGACGAGTGAGAAGGTCCCTAACCGGAGCGAGCTCATGTCGCAGGTGACGAGGGCCGCCTGGGCTCGCCACACCACCAAGTAGTGCCTCACAGTGCCGAGCTAGGACAATGAAGTCACGAGTCGAGCAGACCGAGAGGACGAAATGAAGTGAAAAAGGTGGCAGAATGATTTCCATTTATATTTCCTCTTTTTCCTTTGTTGGCTGCTTTTTTTTTGTCATTCGAGTGCTTTATCAGGACTTGTGCGGTCGACGGAAAGTTCTATTCAGGTGAACGAATTACCGCCGAGTGAGTTGTTAGGCAAAGTCACTTTGGCCCTAGTTTTCCTGTGATGCTGACCTTAATAAAAATATGCTCCAACGTGTATCCCCGTTTTAGGCTTGGATAACTGAGCATGAAACGGTTTGCTTTCGATGAGGAGAAGATTCTTTTGCCTGCGAGGTGTTACACGTATTACCCCTGTCTTTTTGTGCATGTGAGACTCTAAGTGCTCCAGATGATCTCATACAGACATCATGTAGTTTTATTATTTTAAATTGATGTTCCTTTTGTTATCATGTACCCTCTTTGTTGTTTTTTTTTTTTTTTTTTTTTTTTTTTGTTCACAAGGATGCTGCTAAAATTTAAGCACATATCAGGTACAACTATATGCCCAAGGTAAATTAGAATGGTTTTATGTTACTGTTGTTGGTTTAAGAGGGCAAAAAGCCTTATGAATATTTTGTTGTGAAGAAACTTTTCTAGTCCGTGCGTCTATGCGTGTGTATCCGCACTTGTATTGATAATCAGAATGTGTTGTATATACTTTAATTTTGTAATTTATTTTGATTTGTACATATATTTTTATAAGACGATGCAGTGTGAGCTGTTCTGCATCATCACTTCCATTCGGCACTTGTTTTTGCCAAATGTGCGTCTTATGGAGTGTTACCCAGTGATGTTATATCGTGTTTTGTGGGAGAAATAGTCTCCTTTTAATGTTAATATGACTGATACGTGAGAGAGAACAAGATGTAAAATAAACAAAAGATTTATTGTTACTTCGTCTTTCAAATTAGAGGACCGCCTCTGACCTGGCCTTCGTAACTAATTTTTGAAGCAGGACCTTCACCTTTCCATTACATTTTTTAAAGTTACAGTTTGAATAACTTGAACTTCCAAGCAGGGCCTGTGTACTTTGACGAAGTTGTTCGTGGCCCTGAAAAATTTGCAGCAAAGACGCTAACAGATTATATATGTGTTTTTCTTTGGAATAAGTGTCTTGTCGCCCATAGTAACTAACATTTCATTCTTGTCATGCGTTACGGAATCCTGGTATTTTTAAGACTGACTGGCTACTCTTTCCTGACTATCCTACCCTACGCCCCCCGTCGGCGTCGTTACGCACCTATACAGAAAAGTACCTTGCCAGAAAAGTAGGTAATAATTAGACGAAGCAGAGGCGGACTGCATTATCTGCGCGTGCCTGCTAGGCAACACACACTCAAAGGAAAAACAACTGTGAATTTTGGTGTGCAAAATTTGTGAATTTTTGAGAATTTTTGTTTAAATCTTCCCCAATTTTTTTGTGATTATTTTTTTAATTTTCCAGGATTTCACTGAATCTTTTTCCTTTTTTTTCTGCATTTTTCTGAATTTTCGTGAATTTTTCTCAGTTACGAGGTGTACAGAAATTTCAGAGTTGTTTCCCCTCGCTCACATGCATCTGTGCGAAGGTGTTTGCCCAACTGTGTTAGGCACGCAGCTGCTGCCTGCTAAACTCCTCTGTGCTCAGGCAGGACTACTTTTCTGGCAGCTCTGTCGCTACCCCCTACCCCAAGAGGGCTCGACTCTACTCCGCGTCGTCGAGGGAGGGGGTTGATGTGCCGACTAGACCGGGGTGCGCGCGGGGTACACCTGACCACACCCGCCCGAGCCGAGCCGAGCCGAGGCCGAGGGACCGCTCAGCCGAGATCCTTGTCTGGGCTGTCGTTATCTTTCCCCTCCCATTCCGTTAAAAGTATTTGGTGTGCCGTTACTCGACCGTTTCGTCAAAGTGGACGCCTCTCCGCTAACGCTAGTTTAGTTTCTACTCGCCGGTGATCGGCACCGCGTCGTGTGTCTAGACTCGGCCACGAGGTTGACGAGGGTGTTCCCTCTACAGTAAGACCACGAGTTGTTTTTTTTTTTTTCTTTTTCAGTGTAACTGTTCTCGGAATTCCCCGGGCGTGTCAGACACTGTGCCATGTCGGGGCACTTGGCACTTCTGCCAGGCCATAGCGAGCGCGACGCCTAGACAGCGCCGCCGACTCCCTGGAATTGGAGGGGGAGAGAAAAAGTGTATTAAATGTCTGTCCAAACAGCAGGGCTGTAGCCGACCAGACGGACTATCGGGTCAACATGGGTGTGGCGAGGCTAGTGCCGGGGGCCGGGCCGGGCCGGGCCGGGCAGGGCAGGGCAGGGCAGGGCAGGGCAGGGCAGGGCAGGGCAGGGCAGGGCAGGGCAGGGCAGGGCAGGGCAGGGCCTGAGGTACCTCTACCTCAGGGGTGGGGGTGGATAAGAGGCCGGCACAAAGCAAACGACAGAAGTGCAACCATTACCGCCACGCTTACACGGGTTACAACTCGAAATTTTGGAGCAAAATTTTATTTCCCTCTATCTACTTTTTTGCTTCATTTTTTTCTGAGGCTCCTGATATTATGTGACTATATTTCTGGGTCAGTGTAGATTGTCGACTTTTTTTTTTTTTTTTTGTCTTTTTCGAAATTGCGTGCGGTACAAAATGCTTCGATTTGATAATCCCTCAGGCACATCGTTTCCTTCTGCGACTCCCTCACGCCTCACCCTCCTAGCGAAAAGCCCGCCACTCCACGGCGCCCCCTGCTCCTGCGTGCACGGCCACCGGCCACCCGCATTACCGCCCGGCCCCGCCTCGCCCGGCCCGGCCACTCCGCTTAATCAGCATGCGGAACTTCATTACGAAAAAAAATATAAAGAAAAAATGTGCGAAGCGAGTGTGGAGGAGAACGACTTTTTTGGTCATGAGCTTTACGTATTTTTTTTTCTGCTGTCATTATCTTAATGACTTTGCAAGTCGCGCTTAAGAATCCGAGCAGATGTTTGCAGGGTCCTCAAGAAAGGCACATCGTCTCTCTACACTACACTCTCTATACCTTCTGCTTTCTTATTCTTGTCTCTCTCTCTTTCCGGTCCCACCTCCCCCTCTCCCCTTGTTATGCGTGCTTGCGGACCATAGCGTCGGGCACCGGAAACGAACAAGAGAAGCGTCGGACGAGATGGCTCCAATCTACCAACCGCACAGGGTCTCCAATACCCTCTCTCACCCCCTCTAAATCCTCTTCGAACGGCGAAGGCTCAGGGGAAAAACAAAAAGATCAAAAACGTATTTCCACCGCGGGGGAAACAACTCTGGATTTTGTCAATCAGATTATGTGATATTTTTTTTGTTGCGAATTTTTGTTGATTTTTTGGTGCAATTTTTGCTTCCATTTTTTCCTTTTTGCTGTGAATTTTCCTGATTATTTTTTCTAAATTTTCCTAAATTTTCCAGAATTTTTCAGAATTACGAGGTGTACAAAAATATTTCTGAGGTGTTTCCCCCTACAGAGCGTCCCACTTTCACATTCACTTTTGCGGTTCGCTTCGGTTTCCAGCTGAGCTCGGCCGCCAAGGTCGCCCGCTGGTTCGAGCTGCTGCAGACGACCCCGTCGGCGCCCCTCTCGCGCCCCGAGAGCGGCTTCGTGTCTGGCGCGCAGTCGGGCGACCTCGCCGGCTCCGAGGTGCCCGCCGACGCGGACGCGGACGTCGACGCCACCACCGACGCCCTGGCCGTGAGCGACGCCCTGAGCCGCCTGCCGGCGCGCAAGAGAAACAAGCTGTTTAAACTGAAGCTCGGGAGGAACGTGACCTTCTGACGCACCGCCACTCACGCTTAATTTCTTTAATTAATCATTTAAATGAATTAGTGAAAAAAAAATGTTAAAGTGGGGGGAAAATCGAGGGGTTCTTCACTATAAATTCAAGCGTAAACAAATTTTTCAGTTTTTTCGCGATTTTTCTTGATTTTGATTTCTGATTTTTTCTGTTTCTGTTTTTTTTTTTCCCCGACTTTTCCTTGACTTTTTCCTGATTTTGTTTTTGGGTGTACACTATTTTTTTAAAATTGAGTGAAGAACCCCTCGAGGGAAATAATGATGACAGTTTTGACTTGACCTGTTGGATAAAGATGCGTCTTAGGAATGTGTTCTTGCCACGAATGTACAGTTTTCTTCGTTTACATTCCCGCCGGCACCAAAGAATTTTTAAAGCGCTTACTTCGTATCACGACTTTTTTTTTTAATACTTTAGACACTGACAATGTGGAGCGCCGCAATACGGTGTGCGCTACACAGCTCGAGTTTGAGGTCCGAAGCTTTGCTTGGTTCTGCCCGAGGTTCTGGCACATGCTCTCTCAGTGTAAAATCTTTGTGGCGGGAGAAGAATGCAAAACAAAATCCGCTCAAATACACCTGTGCGAGGCAGACGAGTATCTCCGCCTGCCTACTAGGCAAAAGGTGGTCTCGTGAATAGGGAGTTTGCCTAGTAGGCAGACAGAGCAGAACTGGTTAAAATTATTTGAGACCCGTAGCGTTTAGCAAATAGCAAATGACAAGAACACGACAGACTACACGAAGAGAGTGCAATAAGATGTACGCAAGATCAAAATTTCCTATTCTACCGTTATCATTGCTTCGCGACGATTCGCTTTATTGCTAGCCGAATTAAGGGAAAGCTGATCTCGATTGTAGCTATTTTAACCAGTTTACTTTTTAAGGATTTTTTAAAAGAATTAGGTCAGCGTGAAGTGTGCACTTATGTACTTGTCAGCGTGGTGGCTCATTGTGAGTGTTGATCTCCGAAGAGTTTAGTTTAACCTTTGAAGCGCGTGTTGGTGCGCAGCAGAAGAGTCCGTTGTGATCAAAAGTGTTCAACTGCACACGCGAAAGTATTCCACAAAGTGTTCAACACATTTTGACAGTTAGTTAAAAAGGCAATGAATTTCCGGTCAAGATTTGGACTGATCTGTTGGCCACAAGAATTATAGCATGGCAAATACTGAAAAAGAAATAACAGGCCATTTAGCGTCCAACAGTGTTGATCACGTGCGTGCGGGGCAGTTGAATACTTTTGATCATAGATTTGTAGCGAAAAGCTGTTTGCCCGCTCGGCACAACCGGGCCATGTGCCAGTGTTTGTGCCAACAATTTTATAACGTTGTTGTTAAGTTCGAGTAGATGTAATGTTTATTTATTGTACATAGTCTCTCTTTAATCAAAGCCCCCTTCGGTGCCATTCATTCCACCCACATTATTCAAGTTAACACAAAAGACTGCGTTTTGTTTTAAAATGTTGTGCCGAACGGTGCCCTATAAGAAGGAAACATCAAAATATCGTCTGTAAGTAGTTCTAATTTAAATGGTTTTGATTGTGACTGTCACCTTGCTGAATGAACTGCCAAAAGCGCAAAAAATTTTAATTCTCTAAGAGCAGTCGATTCCATAAATTTCATTCCAAAGCTCCCTTTAGCTTGAAACACTGTCGCATTTTTGGCCTTAATGAAAATGTGATGTGTGCTAAAAGCTTCAGTTTGGTCAGTGCTTACGCACAGGCAACCTAATTGAAGTGCATTGCACTACTTTTTTACTTTTTAAAAAGAGTGTACGCTGCACACAGACTAGATATTTTTTATTGGTGCTTGCAAGCACTCATCAGTTACCATGAAGCCTTAATATATGAAATAACCTCAACCTTGCACGAAGCCCAGAAATGCGCTGCCTTTTATGAAGATATCCCTTTGTAAACTGTTATGTTATCAGTACGAAAATAAATATGTTATTTATTTTTAACGAAACCTGCTTCTTTGAAACCCAACCTTATTTGTCCCGTTATACACACTGCGGAAACGGGTGTATATAACTTGTCCGACCTGGTGATTTCCCCAAAAATCCGAACAAGTTCTGCCCAACCTGGATTTTGTCCGACCTTTTTCAGACGGGCCAATTGGAAGAAGGAATATGTATTATAGAAGACCAGGCTGGAGCATGCGCCGAAAAAAATTGTTCGATATCTCCAATTCATTTTTAAAAAAAAAAGGAAGGCCCCTAGGCCCCTTCCTAACTTGCAACCTGCAACCTGCGAGCTTGCCTGCGAGCCCCGCCTACCTTACTTCTTCACTGTGAAATTGTTTGAAATTTCTTTACCTATTCAAGATTAATTTTACTAACTTTGTCATAAAATTCAATAACAGTTTTAATTTAATGACAATGTTATTGAATTTAATGACAATGTAATGACATGCATGTGAAATTTGACAATATTTCTGGAAAATACTTGTAACGAAAATAGCTTCATAACGTTGTAATGAAGTTCTACTGAAATATTTTTTTCACATTTCACAACTTTCGTTTAGTTTTCCTTTCGTCGGCCGCTATGCCTTTTTGCGATTTCCGTCGCTACGGTGCATCTTACTGGCGGAAACTTAGCGGTTAAAATTCGGCGCAAACTTTTCTGGAGTGAACAGAAGAAAAATGACCGCGCTGGGCTGAAAGCCCCGCGCGCAACATCGTTGATTCGGTATAAGTGCCCCCTAACCGCGGTCGCCCCGCCCCGCCCAGACTGTGGGTGGGGCCGGGGCGGGGCGGGGCGGGGCGGGGCGGGGCGGGGGCAGAGGAGGGCGGTTGGGTGTGGGCCGCGGGGCGGCGCGGGGCGACACCGCGCCGGCCACATACACACTCTGCGTACCGTGGCGCACCGAGCATGGAGTAACACACGGAGGGAAGGACCAGCCGGACAGGAACATGTCGAGCAGCAGCGTAAGTCTCCATCTCTGTTTAGCAGGAGATTCATTTATAGTCTTTCTCCCTCTCGTTCCTTCGTTCCTCTCAATACTTTGCGATCGATTTATCTACCATTTCCCTGCCCCCTCCAATGCGTGTAGTGGATTTCATTGTTGTTTGGGGAAAACGACTGAAGTTGTGCTCCGCACGGTGCATTCCGGGTAATTCTGCGGTAATTCCGGGTAATTCTGCGTGTGTCACGGGCCCACCTACCCGTTCCGGCCTCAAGCGGCCTGAACTTTGGTGGGATACGCATTTCCGCAACGCAGTAGTAAATATCAAAGCGAGTTTTCCAGCTCTCGGGGAGTGATCATTGAGCTGAGACTTTCATCTCTTTCCTAACAATTATTTATCCTGAGGTTTATTTCTCTAGCTCCCGTCGGTGCAATAGTTTAGCAAACCTAATTCCATTTTAGTGTTAATTGTGAACTTCATACGTTATGAAAGAGGATTCGCGTCTTTGATTGACATTTTTGGTTCGTTGTCAAAAAGATTGAGGCTGTTAAATTATCACCCAGACGGAGCAAAAGAAAAAAGATTTTTCAAAGCAGCAAGGTCGGGCTGAAAATCCGTGAAAATCTCACAATTTTTCGATGGCACTTACTCTTGCAGTTGCAGTGAGAACATCCGGTAAGGACGATGCCCTCGTGGGTACATAAATGTCCATAAATGATGTATGTCTTTTCTCAAATATCACGATATCATAATTTGGTATACTTGGAAACTATTTGGTTTCGTAACTGCACCGCTTGTTTCGGAAGCAAATAACTGCCGTCCTTCGTTCAGATTTGGGCGGGCCCTGTGACTTTGTGACGTGTCCGCGACGTGTCCGTGACGTGTCCGTGACGTGTCCGTGACAAGTCCGCAGCCGTCACGGCAGCGCGCCAGTGATTTAGGTAGACACGGCACGGCTTGGCCCTCTCATTAGCCTAAAACCCTCCATACGCACCGCCAGCCCTGCCGCAACCCCTCCCAACCAAATAATTTTATTTTAAGGGGAGGGGTGGGGGGAGACTAGTTGGACTCGGCACACCCTTAATCTTTTACAAAGAATTCGTCAGTGTAATACAAAGAATTCTGTGCAACCGTAACATACAGGAAATTTCCTTCTAATTTACAAACAATTTTCTTTGGCATTGTATTTCGGTTGCATAGAATTATTTGTAATACAAGAATTTTCTTTGTAAGAATTTTAGAGTGTAGGGCTCTCTGGCTTTTACGGAAATTCCCAAACACGTAACTGAAAGCAGAATTTTCTTTTTCACCAGCCGAGATCTTTTTTGAAAATTACGAGTTCACTGCTAATTCAATTGTATTTTAAGTACTCAGTGCTCAGTTTGAACTAGTAACTCTTTCTTGTTTATGAGGGCTCAGCGCGGCGGCCTCCATTAGCCTCCACTAAGCTGATTTCGTCCACTCGTCGTCAGGATGTCTGAGGCAAACACTGGCTCGGGGGGCAGCACGACGCCCCCCGCCCCCGCGCTGCCCTACATGGGGCTGTCCGCGCTCCCCCAGGCGGGGGCGGCTCCGGGGGCGGCTCCGGGGGCGGCTCCGGGGGCGGCTCCGGGGGCGGCTCCGGGGGCGGTGGTCACCACGGGGGTCGCCGGCCGCCGCGGGAGGACAACGTCGCCGTCCCTGTCCACGGCGTCCAACCCGCAGCAGCAGCAGGCCACCACGGGCATCCTCCGGCTCAACATCAACAAGCCCAGGAGGAGCTCCGGCAGCTCGGTCGAGTTCCGGACGCCCGTCGACGGCTACATGCAGGTGAGGGAGAGAGGGAGAGAGACGGAGGGAGGGAGGGAGGGAGAGAGAGAGAGAGAGAGAGAGAGAGAGAGAGAGAGAGAGAGAGAGAGAGAGAGAGAGAGAGAGAGAGAGTTGGGGAAGACAGAGACAGAAACAGATAAAGAGGAGGGAGCAGAGGGTATAGAGAAGAACAGACCGGCAGCAAGATAAAGAGGAGGTGAGACGGCTAATGGTGATGTACAACACGCGGCCCGCGCCCCGACCCGACCCGACACGCAACAGGGTGCCCGCCGCCCCCGCCGCCCCTCAGCGAGGCCAACAGGGTGTGGCAGAGCACGGGGAGGATGGGGCGGGGCTGGGCGGGGCGGGGCGGGGCGGGGAGAAGGGGGGAGGGGGGGCGGATAGAGGCACACAGGAAGAAAAAGAGGCGCACAATCGAGGGGCGGCCAACTCGTGTATTTTCGTGAAAACTTACTTTGTTCTTCTTGTATTTCGCAAGCAGCATATTTTTATAATTTTTCTTGTATATTGGATAACTATTCCGATGAAATTCTTAGTATTCTCATGTATTTCCTTGTATTCTTCGTGTATTTCTTGTAAATATTTTTTTAGAAAGATACGTGTATTTTTGTGTACGCGACTTTTTTTTATCGAGTTGGTGCCACCCGCCTTGGGTAGGATTGTGGGAAATAGAGGGTATGGATTGAAACAAATCATAAAACACACGCAGGCCTGTGCGGTGCGCGTATAACGGATCCGATTCGCTTTCAATGACGATTAATGTTATTTCGGGGCGATGCACGGCCAAGGCTGCAGCGGTGGTCTTCGATCTCTTTAATCATCTTCACTTGAGTATTTTTTTATTTTTTAATGGGGGTGAACATTTGGTGGTGGTGGTGGCTTGTGTTTCCTGGCGCGATGTTTAAAGGCGGCTAGACCAGGGGCGTGGCGCGGCGTGCGGCGCACAGGGAGGCTTGCATGACCGGCGCCATTCTCGTGCGGGGCGGGGCGGGGCGGGGCGGGCTCGCCACGGTCTGTCTTGGCGGGCGGTGAGTAAGGAGCGGGCGGGGGCGGGGCGGGGCGGAGGCATCTTGCGCTGTTTTCTCTCCGGGGCGTGGCGGGGCGGGGCGGCCAGTGGTGTTCCGACCAGGTGCTCAGTGCGAGGAGGGCAGGCAGGAAGGGGCTGCGGGGCGCCGCTCAGGCTCAGGGCGGCGCGCACCATGCAGCAGTGCAACAGGCGGCGCTGCGCTCCGAGGCCCCAATCCCCATGCACGCCTTTCGGCCCTTCTTCCACAAGGTGAGTCCCAGGCGCCGGGGAAACGACTCTGAAATTTTAGAAAATTTCAGCAAAATTCAGAAAATAATCAGGAAAATTCACAAGAATCTAGGTAAAATTTGATCAAAAATTCACATTCATTCAAATAAAAATTTACAAAAGATTCACAAAAAAATCACATAATTTGTACACCAAAAATCAAAGTTGCCCCCCCCCCCCCGCAAAATAGGGGATCGAACCGTCTGATTTCGAGGATCGCTCTCGCGCCTCCGTCCTTGTCACACTCATGGGGCTCTATGCCATCCCCAACACAGGACATCGCCATAGGCGTGCGACAAGGACAGAGAGCGATCTTCTACTGAATCAGGCGGCTGGTGTATGCATGTGTGACGAGGTGCTGTAAGTGTGACGGTGTGTGACAGGTGGAGCCCACCTCCCCGCTGCCCTCGGTGGACCGGCTGTCCGTCACGTTCGCGGCCGAGGAGCGCAGCATCTGCTCCGACGCCTCGGTGCGGGTCAACGTGATGCCCACCGGGGCCACCCTGGCTGCCAACGGCTACGGCCAGGACGCCGCCGACAGGGTGAGTGAGGAGTAGTCACGTGATCTCCGGCCTGACGAAGCAGCGTCCCCGGGCGCCCCCTGCCCGTCACGGGAAGGGGGGTTTCCCGAGGAGAAAACAACTCTGACATTTTTTGAACACCTCATAGTTCTGGAAACTTTCAGAGGAATGCAGAAGAATTGATAAAAAAAGCAGGACAAATCCAAGCAAAACATTCAGCAAAAGTTCCAAAAAAAATCACAAAAATGTATACACCAAAATTCAGAGTTGTTTCCCTCTCGGTACTTGCCTTGACGTTGCGGGGTGTTCCCCTGACATGACGTCACGGGGTGTTGTCGGGTGTTGTACCGGGTATCTTATGATTGATTGATTGATTTTACTACACCGTAAAATGGTTATCACATGGCATGGCAACATTACAAAGGTTGATTTAAAAACTCCTCCACAGAATAGAAAGCCCCTTCAATTAACATATGTCTTATAGATTGACAGAATTTTTTAAAGATAAAGTTTCAACATGAGGCTCTCCTGTGACGGCGCAGGCGATGACGGGGCTCGGTGATCAGGACGACGATGACGACGAGGACTACTCCGTGAGCATGTCGGCCATCATCCAGCGGCGGGCGTCGACGCGCCGGTCCCGGCGCAAGTCGAGCCGCAGCCGCCAGCGGCGGGGCAGCCACGCGCGTCGCCCGTCGTCCCCCTTCAGCCCGGACGCCGACAGCGCCGGCGGCGGGGGTGGCGGGGGTGGCGGCGCGCCCCAGAGCCGCCGCCGCTCGTCCGTGTTCACGACCAGCTCGGCGGAGTGAGTACCACGGGGGCTTTCACTGTAAACTCAAGCGTACACCGACTCTTCTACTGTTTCTGGTTTTTCGTGATTTTCCTTGATTTTTACTGATTCACTGTGACAAAAAAGGTACGGAGATAAGAAAAAATTTCCATGGGAAATGTCGTCAAGTTACGACTACAAGTTGTACAGTGACGAGTATTTTTTGACGTTTTGTGTGTCGACTTGGATTTATTGAACGAGCAAGAATTTGCTCTCGTCAATTTACGACTGCGGTCATAAGTTTACGAATCTGAGTCGAAATCGATGTTTTTGAAAAAGTTGTAAACTTACGAGTATTCATTTTTACAGTGTTTTTTTCTGAATTTTTCTCTATTTTTTCCCTGATTTTTTTGATATTTCTCTGATTTTTTATTGGTTTTGTTTTAGGGTGTACACTCTGAAAATCCAAGTGTACGAATGTCGCACACTTGTAGGTGTGCGACGATTCATTCGTACACTTGGCCACTCAAACGTGTGAATATCCTAGGAAAATTCACACGTTTAAGTGGCCAAGTGTACGAATGAATTCTCGCACACCTACAAGTGTGCGACATTCGCACACTTGGGTTTCCAGTGCACTGATTTTTCTCAAGTGAAATAACCCTCGCTAAAACCTTTATACCGGGCGTTTCTTTGAATGCGTAACAGTGTTGGAAATTCTGTTACGCATTCAAAGAAACACCCGGTACACTGGCAGTCCGAGTGCGTTGCTGATGTCGGCCCCTTTTAGGTGTGTGTTACATTTTCGCTCACACTGATAAGCAGGTTATAAAGAGTGATTTTTCTTTCTCTACGAATTTAATATACGCAAGGGGCAAGTATGCAAATGGCAATTTACACCTCTACAGCAGGTGTGCAACAGACGTGTCGGGTTGGGCGGTGTGACGTGTATGTGAGGGGAAAACAACTCTAAATTTTGGTGTACAAATTTTGTGAAGTTTTGTGAATTTTCATTGAATCTAATTTCTTCAGGTCTGCTTGAATTAGTTTTCATATCTTGCAATTTAACTTTAAAAAAAAAATCTCCTTTTTTTTCAATTTTTTTTTTTTTTTGAATTATGAGGTAAACCAAACTTTTAGCGTTGTTCCCCCTCGCGTGTATGTTAGAGTATGTAAGAGTGTGACGAGTTTAACCCCCGGGCAGCACGGCGGTGTCGCTGGAGGCGTCGGGCGGCGGCGGCTCGGGCCCCGTCACCCAGGATCAGATCCTGGAGAACCTGCGCGTGCACAAGGAGGTCCTCAGCGGCGTCAAGATGCAGCCGTGGGGGATGCGCCGCAAGCTGCGGCTCGTGCGCCAGGCCAAGACGTACGTCAAGCGGCACGAGGGGCAGCTGCACGAGCGCTTCGCGCACTCGCACGCCACCAAGGACATCGCCGCGCGCTTCAACCTGTGGATGCTCAAGGTGCGGGGCGCGGCGGGGCGGCGGGGCGCGGCGGGGCGCGGCGGGGCGCGGCGGGGCGCGGCGGGGCGCCGTGAAAAAAAAGATTTGAAATATTTTTTTTCGGAATTTGTGATTACGACACAGAGTTTGTAAACTTACGAGCGCAGTCGTAAATTTATACGACATCAAATTCTTTCTCGAAAAAAAGAACTGAGTCGAAACATGGTGTAAAAAAAAAAAATACCGTAACAATATAACTGACATTGTGAACAGCACGCAGCTTAGGGAAATTATTCTGAAACAAAATTCGAAAGAAGAAAAAAAACACTGAAAAGGTTACAGAAAATTCAAGTTAATTCCCCTTTTAAAACAAATCCTTTAAAGAGAATATTTTGAAAAAAAATGCGAGGAGTAGTTGCAATAGTGGAAGGAAAATTGTGAATTTTGGGACTGTGACAGAGGTGGCAGTGGTTCCGGCGGGAGCTGTTCAACCTCCTCAACATGCTGATGCCCTGGGAGTTGCGCATCAAGGAGATCGAGTCCCACTTCGGCTCCGCGGTCGCCTCCTACTTCACGTTCTTGCGCTGGCTGTGCCTCGTCAACCTCGTCATCGTCATCGTCATCCTGGCCTTCGTCACCGTCCCAGAGGTGACAGTTCACATTTTGTAGTCCAAATTACATTGTGAAAAATTGTCTTCATAGATTTGCGATATAACCAGCAAATTTGTATTTAGAAAATGTGCGGTGAATTCAAAGACAGCCCCTTCTTGCTCGTGATTGAATTTAGGGTCAATAAGTGAGCTTGTAATTTTACGATTTTTTTCTGTAAACTAAAACAGTTTTTGCACAATGATGTCCTTTCCAAATTATAGTTTATATTGCGAAAACCGAACTAAATTATGTCTCTATATATTTTTTTTAAATGTCATTTTTCTCAGATTTTAACGGCAGACCCCAAGAGCGCGGGTGAACGCAAGGAGATGCTACCGGAGGAGCGAGCCACGGCGTACAACCTGTACACGCTCTGGGACTTCGAAGGCCCGCTCAAGTACTCGCCCCTGTTCTACGGCTACTACACGGACCGTGACGACGCGCACTGTGTCGGCAAGAGGTGAGTGTGGGGACCACACCCATACTCCCATACTGACTGTATCGCCATTTTTCATTATTGATTATTATTGGTCTTTAATTTTTATTGTTTGGATGGTTGGGGGATCTGGCAGGAGGTGTCCTGGCAAGGGTTACCGTCTGCCGTTCGCGTACTTCATGACGGGCCTAGCAGTCTACGTGTACAGCTTCGTCGCCATCCTTCGCAAGTACGCATCGTGTGAAGGTCGCGTCTTGAGGAATGATGGGGTGATTTCCGTCTTTCATCACCCCTCCGAGTGTCCGGAGACCTGCTATATCAGGACCTTTCCCTGGCAGGATGGCGTCCAACTCGCGGATGAGCAAGCTCTCCGAGAAGGAGGACGAGTGCGTGTTCACGTGGAAGCTGTTCGCCGGCTGGGACTACATGATCGGCAACGCCGAGACGGCGCACAACAGGGTGGCGTCCACCGTGCTGGGCTTCAAGGAGGCCCTCGTCGAGGAGGCGGAGCGGCAGCGCGAGAAGAAGAAGTGAGTGAAAACGCGATAGTGTAACGAAATCAATCAATCAATCAATCTATCAATCAATCAATCAATCAATCAATCTATGAATGAATGAATGAATGAATGAATGAATGAATGAATGAATGAATGAATGAATGAATGAACGAATGAATGAATGAATGAATGAGTGAATGAATGAATCAACAAATCAATCAATCAATCAATCTTGAAGCTGGCGCATGCTCTCGCTGCGCGTGGCGGTGAACGCCTTCGTGGTCGGCCTGCTCGTGTTCTCGGCGTGGGCCGTGGTCCGCGTCGTGGAGCGCTCCACGGAGAAGGAGGCCGAGAGCAACATCTGGCGCCAGAACGAGACGACCGTCGTCATCAACATCGTCAACTCGCTGTTCCCGATCGTGTTCGAATTGCTCGGCCTGCTCGAGCGCTACCACCCGCGCAAGACCCTGCGCGTGCAGCTCGCCCGCATCATGGCGCTCAACCTCATCAACATCTACACCCTTATCTTCTCCATGTTCCAGAAGATCAACGAGATGGTGAGTCTGCTTGTCGAGGGGGGAAACAACTCTGAAATTTCTGTACATTTCGTATTAGTTCAGAAAATTTTTGAAAACTGAAGAAAAATTTGGAAGAATTTTTTTGATATCCGGAAAATTTTGGAAAATTCGCAAAACATTACTCAAAAAACTATGAACAGTTCTCCCAAAACTTAAAAATAGAATCTTCAAAAATTCACAAAAATTCAGCAATTTTTTACTCCAAAATTCAGAGTTGTTTTCCCATAGGTATTTGTTACGTTTAAAGCGCATAAGGCCTACTTGTACTCGCGAAACGTGTCGCCGAATCGAGGAATTCAGCCCATTCAATTATTTACTTGAGGCCGAGTTTCTTCTCTGACGTGGTTGTGAGCTCGCGGCCGCGGCTCGCGGCGCCTTGCGCGGCCCACCGGGCCCACCCCCCGCGCGACGCGTCCAGCGCGCACCTCCTCGTGCTGCGGCGCGCCTGGTGCGCCGGGACGCCAAAGTCGACCAACCCGTAAACAACTCATCCCCCTGTCCACGCAAGCTAACGTCGGGTCGGGTCAAACTTTTGCACTCTGCGTGGGGGGGAAGCCGCGGCCAGCTTACGGCGCGCCGACTACAGTGCGCGTCAGGAACATTGATCGCCAGGCTCCCCATCGCGCACGCTCCGCGGCCAGCTGACCCCTCCCCACCCCGCCGCCCGCACCGGCACATACGCCCTATGTCAAGGAGAGGGGGGGGGGGGGAGGAGGGAAGTGGAGGGGCTGGAGAGCCCGTATGAGTGCACATCTTTAAGTTATATTCAAACGTTTGTGGAGAAAAATAAAAGAACTCTTAATTGTGATGAACATGTGTCACCCATTATTGCATTCACTGTGAAAAATTTCTTTGTAAATTTACTACGATATATTTTTTAAATAACCAAAAATATAATTGAATTTATAACAACACATATTCTTACTCGCAATTGAATTTCAAGACGATAGGTAGTGCTGGTAATTTTATGATTTGAAATTGTAATTTTACTATTCCACTTCCCGAAAAATTTTCCAGTGAGCTTACGACTGTTTTTCGCACTGATCACAATGTCATTTTCACACGTCACTCATTCTGCAGGCCTCGGAACGTAATATACCACCGTCTTATACTCACACCCTTATATCATTGAAACGGATTCCAGTCGACGGAGATGATGTCCATCAAGGCGGCGCTCGACGGCAACCTGTCGACGACGGCGCCGCCCATGACGACGCTCAGCACGGCTCCCATGAAGCTGCCGGGGGTCAACTGCCGGCAGCGAGTGGTGCCGTGCGCCTCCAGCACCACGGCCATCATCGTCATGGCGACGGCCCTGGCCGCCTCCAACACCCCCCTGTCACTGCTGCCGACGTCGGCGCACAACGTCACGCTCGCGCACCTGGCCAGGACGCCGCCCGCAGCCACGACGCCGCCCATGTCGCCGCCCAGCACGACGCCGTCCTGGGCGATCGCCAACGCCACCGAGGACGACGACGGCGGCGTCGTGAGTATCTCCGCGCTGCCGCCGTCGCCAGCCTCCGAGACCACGTGGGACTCGTCCTCCGCCTCGCCGCCGGGGCTGTCGTCCGAATGGACCACGACGTCACACCCTGCTGGGACGTCCACGGAGGACACTATGGGGGTCGTATCTTACTACGCTCGGCCGCGCCCCGTCGGCGACCTTGAGGCGCTCTCGCAGTACCTCGACGAGGCTGTTGCGATGGAGCACTCCGAGGCCGCCAGCACGGTGCCAAGTCAGTCCCCGACGGACTTCAGCCCTACGGAATCGTCTTCTCCCTCTTCCTCCTCCTATTTCACGACCGATGCAGACCCTTCCTCGGGGTCACCGTCAGATTACTCCGACGCCTCCGTTAGTGTCGACCGATCTCAGGGGCCGACGACGACGCCTATGACGGTGTCGACGGAGACTGAAGCGGCGCCGACGACGACGACGGATGTCTCGTCGGAGAAAGACAGCCTCGTCGACGTCGCGACGGCTGCGGGCGCGACCCGCGCCCAGCAGGTCTGCTACGTGACGCGTTGCGACGACCCCGCCTCCACCGCCGGCGCCGGCCCTCCCTCCTCCAAGAACGCCGTCTCGAAGCACGACAAGAAGGCCAAGCGGCAGTCCAAGTACGACCTCGAGACGCGGCGCAAGCTCCGCCGTCTCTGCTGGGAGACCATGTTCGGCCGGGAGATGGTCAAGATGACCGTCATGGACCTGGTCATGACGGTCGGCTCCATCCTGCTCATCGACTTCTTTCGCGCCGTCTTCGTCCGCGTCATGAACAACTGCTGGTGCTGGGACCTCGAGAAGAAGATGCCGCAGTACGGAGACTTCAAGATCGCCGAGAACATCCTGCACCTCGTCAACAACCAGGGCATGGTGTGGATGGGCATGTTCTTCTCGCCGGGGCTGCCGCTCATCAACCTGGTCAAGCTGGCCGTGCTCATGTACCTGCGCTCGTGGGCGGTGCTCACCTGCAACGTGCCGCACGAGATCGTCTTCCGCGCCTCGCGCTCCAACAACTTCTACCTCGCGCTGCTGCTCACCATGCTGTTCCTGTGCGTGCTGCCCGTGGGCTACGCCATGGTGCGCCTGCGGCCCTCCATCCACTGCGGCCCCTTCTCGCAGGTAAGTTAGTCAGTTGTCCGGGCTGGTCGTGACATTATACAAAGATAACCTAATGATGCCTTGTTGACGGAAAGTTATATCGTCTCGAGACCCGGGGTTGTTTATTCCGAGGGGGGAAATCCAACAGTAGTTCTGAATTTTTTGCACACCTCGTAATGCAGAAAAATTCTGAAAATTTCAGAGAAATTCTGGAAAATTTACAAATATTTACAAAAAATAGACAAAATTCAAGCATAAATGCACCAAAAGCTTCAAGAAATCACAAAATTTGCACACTAAAATTCGGAGTTGTTTCCCCCTCGGTTGTTGCTTATTCGTTCTTTTATTTCAGAGTAAAAGTTGACTTTTCCACTTTTTTTTAAATTCAGTTTGAGCGCACGGCCGACATCCTGACCAACTCTCTGAAGGGCCTGCCGCTCTTCATGCGGGATGCGCTCAACTACATGGCGTCGCCCGGCATCATCATCCCGCTGCTGCTGCTCCTGTCGCTCGTCATCTACTACCTCATCTCGCTTACCAACTCGCTGCGCGAGGCCAACAACGACCTCAAGGTACCGGACTCAGAAGAAAAATTGAAAAATACCTATCCTATGCAGCCAAAAATTTAGCTATATATGGACACCTAAGATTTTGAGCTTTACAACAAACAAATTAGCAGTATCACCAAAAAAAATAGCTTTCAGAAATATTTAGAAAAGATCACAAAAAATCAGGAAAACTCAGGTAAAATTCAGGAAAATTAACAGAAAATGGAAAAATTCAAGTGAATAAAATTCACAAAACTTCTATAAAAATTCAAGAGAATTCACAAAAATTCACAAATAGTGAAAACCAAAATTCCGCGTTGTTTCCCCCTCGGTGCAGATCCAGCTGCGGCGCGAGCGCACGGAGGAGCGGCGCAAGATGTTCCAGATCGTTGACGGGCGCCGCGGCGGCGGCGGCGGCGACCTGGCCGACAAGTGGCAGCGGCTCACGGCCGCGCTGCCCTCCTCGGCGGGGGCGGGGACGGGGGCGGAGGGCGCGGGGAAGACCCCGGCCGAGGCGGGCGCCGCCAAGCCCGAGATGAGTCGGAGGAAGGGTGAGTATAGTCTGCCGTCTGGTTCTGAAGTTATACCTCTCAAGCGCCTCCGTCCTTGTCGCACTCATGGCCGGGGCCGTACCATCCCAGATATAGTGCACGACCGTCATAGGTGCGACAAGGACAGAGGGAGAGGGGAAGAGTACAGGCCCAACTCGGGCCCAGCCTGACCTCGCGCCACTCTCCTTGCGTCGGCAGAGCTCCTGGCGCGCCTGCTCAAGCACGCGCTGCGGAAGTCGTCGGCCACGTCGGACGAGGAGTCGGCCGCGCAGACAGACCGCGGCGGCGACCAGGACGCCGGCGGCGGCGGGGGCGGCGCTCAGCAGGACGGCGACGACGCCACCGACGCCGAGCAGCCCGACTGCCTCCCGGAGGACGACGAGGAGGGTGGCGGCGGCACCGCCAAGGCGACGCGCCGGAGCAGCCGCTCGGCGCGCAAGGCCCGCGCTAACGGCGGCCAGGTGAGTCTGCGTGTGTCGAGGATGAAACGATTCTGAAATATATTTCTATACGTCTCTCAATTCAGAAACATGAGTAATGCAGAAAAATTCTGGGGAAAAAAGCAGAAAAATCCGGGGAAATTCAGGGAAATTTACAAAAAATCACAAAAATTGTGAACAATTCAGACAACACTTGTAAAATAAATTAATGAAAATTGACAAAATTTGTTCAGTAAAATTCATAGTTTTTTCGCCTTCGTACGGACGCACATAGTCTGTATGTTCCTCTGGAACGAGATGAGCTGCACAATCCGATGTCTAAGGATCATGCCTCGTCACCGAAGCGACTACGGTGAATCCTCTAGC
The DNA here is from genome assembly GCA_029379305.1 of Frankliniella fusca. Taxonomy (NCBI): domain Eukaryota; kingdom Metazoa; phylum Arthropoda; class Insecta; order Thysanoptera; family Thripidae; genus Frankliniella; species Frankliniella fusca. The sequence goes on along the minus strand of JAHWGI010000346.1, from coordinate 17,371 downwards.
ATTAGCTCTGATTTCAAGGGTTTCATGGGGTATAAGGTAATTGTTTTGTACAAACCCGCACCAAAAAAAAAAAAAAACATCTATCGTTCCGACCACAGTCGAAGAGTGACACCAACGAGATGGAGCTGAGGCGTTAAGTCCCTGGCCGTGTCTTTCTGCACAGGGGATCCGGGACGCGGTTGACGCGCTCCGCGGAGGAGGCGGGAGCCGCGCCCAGCCGCAGCAGCGGGTCGGCGGGCACCACCCGCACCACCACAACCACCAGCGCCGGCGCGCCGCCGCCGACTCGCCGTCGCTGTCCTCGCACCGCGAGCGCGAGGACTCGGTGGCGTCCACCTGGTCTGACGGAAACATCCCGGAGATCCGCATCAGCAAGACGGAGAGCGCCGAGTGCGTCCTCGAGGGCCTGGACGTGGAGGACGACGACGGTGACCAGCAGCGCGCCGAGCCCCAGCGGCCCACCAAATCGGGCAGCTCGGACACGATCGTGGCGGCCGACGAGCTGGCTCAGCGGAAGCAGGTGGCTGCGATAGAACCGAGGAGAAAGAAAGAGCTCTGAATTTTTATGGAAACATTTTGCGAATTTTTGAGGATTATTGTCAATTTTTATTGATTTTTTCCTGCATTTGTGCTGAAAGTTCACCAATTATTTGTGAATTTTCCCAAATTTTCATGAATTTCTCTTAGTTTTTCTGAATTTTTGTCATTGTTGTCTCAATTTTTCTGAATTTTTCTGATTTTTTAAATTTTTTCTGAGTTTTTCTAAATTTTTCTGAATTTACTTGAATTGCGAGGTGAACCCAAAGTACAGAGAGTTGTTTTCCCCTCGGATGTAACAGTGAAGGACAACAAGAGAGCGCAGCACTGCCCAAAAATGCATTTCATAAACAAAAAGGGGTGCAGAAGGCCGAATCAACCGCGGCTATCTTCACTGAAAGAAATCGTGTACGCAAATAACTTGTGCAACCCCTCCTTCACCCCCACCCCTTCGCTAGTTTTTGCTCATCATTGCGAACAATTTTTACAGGGACGGTCGTGGGACAACCAAGCGAGAGACAGCGAAAAAGTTCACCAAACTTGATTTTTAATATGTTATAGGCAACAAATAGTGGAAAACTTCAAAAAAGCTGTAAATTCTAATATTTTGATAAAAAGATTTCTTCATATAACATTGTTAAAAAATAAAACAAGCCATCAAACATGGTTAGGGCTCAAACACACCAGCCCAAACGTTGGCACCCTTTCGAAATGCACAAACTATAGAACCCACGAAAAATAAAAATAGTACAGAAAACGAAGTGAAAGCCTTTTCAAGCTTAACAAAAAAAAATTCGTTCCGCACTGCCGAACATTCACTAGATACCAAAAGCACGATAACCGATCCAGAAACAACTCACGTAATCCAGCTCACAAGTATTGGTCGAATACTATCGCGCTTGTCCCTAATGCAAAGCACGCACGAAGCTCAGCCGCTGGCGAAAGCACGCACAGCGGAGCGCCGCTGGTGAAACCACGCACAGCGCAGCGCCGCTGGTGAAACCACGCACAGCGCAGAGCCACTGGCGAAACCACGCAAGTGCATTTTTTGGTGATTTTTGGAGACATATACCGTTGGAAAGAGGAAATCATGCTTTTTCAGAATGTATAGATATCTCAATTTTTTTGAAAAATGCACTTGCGTGGTTTCGCCAGTGGCTATGCGCTGTGCGTGGTTTCACCAGCGGCGCTGCGCTGTGCGTGGTTTCGCCAGCGGCGCTCCGCTGTGCGTGCTTTCGCCAGCGGCTGAGCTTCGTGCGTGCTTTGCATTAGGGACAAGCGATCGGTGATCCGATAGTCTCAGATCACGCTGAAATTCACAGGGAATCCTCTTTACGCACTGCGAAACATATATCAGTAGGCAGAAGCACGAAACCGTTCTTGGTTAGGAGGAAATTCGGAATCCTAATCAAAAAGGAAAACTCTTTTGCGCGCGCAGGGCACCGGGCCCGTCCAGGCCGGTAGATAGGGATTCCTATTCGCATCGCTGTGAAGTGTGCGAACCGATAGTCTAGTGGTTACCGTCCCAGCCCCCCGCCCCAAACCATCTAGACTATCGGGACGCTTTTGTCTTGTGTTCGAATCTCGGTCGATTATGATTTTTTTTCGCCGATTTTCGAATGATTTCACCCTCGGGGGATGGTCTGTGGGCGCACTAGAGCCCCCCTGCACAACCCCCGTAAAATTGGAGTAAATTTTATTTTGGACCAAAATCCTTAAAAATGCAAAGGCTATAGCCTTTGGAAATTTGACGAAAAATCGAAAGTCTCCGATTACGCCCAAATTCACAGGGAATCTTCTTTACGCACTGTGAAACATGTTCTAGTTGTCAGAAGCACGATACCGGTCTTGGTTTGCGAGAAATTCGCTTTTTATTACGCAATAAAAAGGAATTGTTCAATCGGCGCCTGATGGGTAGGCAACCCATTCGACGCCAGCCCGCGCCAGCGTGTTTGAGAGAAAACGGTGAAAAAGCGGCGCTCCGAGCCATATCTGACCCGGAGTTCAGCAGAGGCGAGGAGGTAACCTCTTCGAAATCGACTCCTGGTACCCGTAATCTTTTCGAAAGCTATGTTGTGTTTGGAGCGCTGCTGACACGGCGAGTTGCTGGTCTAGTGGGTAGAGCAGCGGACATCTGCTCCGAAGGGCCCGGGTTCACGCCCGGAGGCTGTACTTAATTTTAATTTTAATTATTATTTTTTCCATCCATATATCGACTGTTTTGGCGGTGGAGAAGAATATCTTGTTTTCCCCGGGGTGAATAATGCTTTATAGAGCTTATCATCATCCTCTCGATGCATCTTTAGGGCGGTAAAAGAGCGACACGAAAAAGAAAAAAAGAGAAAAAAAAATCCGACGGGATTTGAACCTGCAAAACGTCTCGCCAGCCGAGATGATTGGGGACAGGGGGAAGGTGCGTTAACCATCTCGGCTGGCGTGACGCACAAGTCAACGTCATGTGAATAGCTATCACTCTCTACCGGCCATTTTCTCGGGCAAGCGGCAAGAACGAAATCGGAGCGAAACTCGTCTCGGCCGCGCCGGGCCCGTCCTGGCCGGTAGATAGGGATTCCTATTCGCATCGCTGTGAAGTGTGCGAACCGATAGTCTAGTGGTTACCGTCCCAGCCCCCCGCCCCAAACCATCTAGACTATCGGGACGCTTTTGTCTTGTGTTCGAATCTCGGTCGATTATGATTTTTTTTCGCCGATTTTCGAATGATTTCACCCTCGGGGGATGGTCTGTGGGCGCACTAGAGCCCCCCTGCACAACCCCCGTAAAATTGGAGTAAATTTTATTTTGGACCAAAATCCTTAAAAATGCAAAGGCTATAGCCTTTGGAAATTTGACGAAAAATCGAAAGTCTCCGATTACGCCCAAATTCACAGGGAATCTTCTTTACGCACTGTGAAACATGTTCTAGTTGTCAGAAGCACGATACCGGTCTTGGTTTGCGAGAAATTCGCTTTTTATTACGCAATAAAAAGGAATTGTTCAATCGGCGCCTGATGGGTAGGCAACCCATTCGACGCCAGCCCGCGCCAGCGTGTTTGAGAGAAAACGGTGAAAAAGCGGCGCTCCGAGCCATATCTGACCCGGAGTTCAGCAGAGGCGAGGAGGTAACCTCTTCGAAATCGACTCCTGGTACCCGTAATCTTTTCGAAAGCTATGTTGTGTTTGGAGCGCTGCTGACACGGCGAGTTGCTGGTCTAGTGGGTAGAGCAGCGGACATCTGCTCCGAAGGGCCCGGGTTCACGCCCGGAGGCTGTACTTAATTTTAATTTTAATTATTATTTTTTCCATCCATATATCGACTGTTTTGGCGGTGGAGAAGAATATCTTGTTTTCCCCGGGGTGAATAATGCTTTATAGAGCTTATCATCATCCTCTCGATGCATCTTTAGGGCGGTAAAAGAGCGACACGAAAAAGAAAAAAAGAGAAAAAAAAATCCGACGGGATTTGAACCTGCAAAACGTCTCGCCAGCCGAGATGATTGGGGACAGGGGGAAGGTGCGTTAACCATCTCGGCTGGCGTGACGCACAAGTCAACGTCATGTGAATAGCTATCACTCTCTACCGGCCATTTTCTCGGGCAAGCGGCAAGAACGAAATCGGAGCGAAACTCGTCTCGGCCGCGCCGGGCCCGTCCTGGCCGGTAGATAGGGATTCCTATTCGCATCGCTGTGAAGTGTGCGAACCGATAGTCTAGTGGTTACCGTCCCAGCCCCCCGCCCCAAACCATCTAGACTATCGGGACGCTTTTGTCTTGTGTTCGAATCTCGGTCGATTATGATTTTTTTTCGCCGATTTTCGAATGATTTCACCCTCGGGGGATGGTCTGTGGGCGCACTAGAGCCCCCCTGCACAACCCCCGTAAAATTGGAGTAAATTTTATTTTGGACCAAAATCCTTAAAAATGCAAAGGCTATAGCCTTTGGAAATTTGACGAAAAATCGAAAGTCTCCGATTACGCCCAAATTCACAGGGAATCTTCTTTACGCACTGTGAAACATGTTCTAGTTGTCAGAAGCACGATACCGGTCTTGGTTTGCGAGAAATTCGCTTTTTATTACGCAATAAAAAGGAATTGTTCAATCGGCGCCTGATGGGTAGGCAACCCATTCGACGCCAGCCCGCGCCAGCGTGTTTGAGAGAAAACGGTGAAAAAGCGGCGCTCCGAGCCATATCTGACCCGGAGTTCAGCAGAGGCGAGGAGGTAACCTCTTCGAAATCGACTCCTGGTACCCGTAATCTTTTCGAAAGCTATGTTGTGTTTGGAGCGCTGCTGACACGGCGAGTTGCTGGTCTAGTGGGTAGAGCAGCGGACATCTGCTCCGAAGGGCCCGGGTTCACGCCCGGAGGCTGTACTTAATTTTAATTTTAATTATTATTTTTTCCATCCATATATCGACTGTTTTGGCGGTGGAGAAGAATATCTTGTTTTCCCCGGGGTGAATAATGCTTTATAGAGCTTATCATCATCCTCTCGATGCATCTTTAGGGCGGTAAAAGAGCGACACGAAAAAGAAAAAAAGAGAAAAAAAAATCCGACGGGATTTGAACCTGCAAAACGTCTCGCCAGCCGAGATGATTGGGGACAGGGGGAAGGTGCGTTAACCATCTCGGCTGGCGTGACGCACAAGTCAACGTCATGTGAATAGCTATCACTCTCTACCGGCCATTTTCTCGGGCAAGCGGCAAGAACGAAATCGGAGCGAAACTCGTCTCGGCCGCGCCGGGCCCGTCCTGGCCGGTAGATAGGGATTCCTATTCGCATCGCTGTGAAGTGTGCGAACCGATAGTCTAGTGGTTACCGTCCCAGCCCCCCGCCCCAAACCATCTAGACTATCGGGACGCTTTTGTCTTGTGTTCGAATCTCGGTCGATTATGATTTTTTTTCGCCGATTTTCGAATGATTTCACCCTCGGGGGATGGTCTGTGGGCGCACTAGAGCCCCCCTGCACAACCCCCGTAAAATTGGAGTAAATTTTATTTTGGACCAAAATCCTTAAAAATGCAAAGGCTATAGCCTTTGGAAATTTGACGAAAAATCGAAAGTCTCCGATTACGCCCAAATTCACAGGGAATCTTCTTTACGCACTGTGAAACATGTTCTAGTTGTCAGAAGCACGATACCGGTCTTGGTTTGCGAGAAATTCGCTTTTTATTACGCAATAAAAAGGAATTGTTCAATCGGCGCCTGATGGGTAGGCAACCCATTCGACGCCAGCCCGCGCCAGCGTGTTTGAGAGAAAACGGTGAAAAAGCGGCGCTCCGAGCCATATCTGACCCGGAGTTCAGCAGAGGCGAGGAGGTAACCTCTTCGAAATCGACTCCTGGTACCCGTAATCTTTTCGAAAGCTATGTTGTGTTTGGAGCGCTGCTGACACGGCGAGTTGCTGGTCTAGTGGGTAGAGCAGCGGACATCTGCTCCGAAGGGCCCGGGTTCACGCCCGGAGGCTGTACTTAATTTTAATTTTAATTATTATTTTTTCCATCCATATATCGACTGTTTTGGCGGTGGAGAAGAATATCTTGTTTTCCCCGGGGTGAATAATGCTTTATAGAGCTTATCATCATCCTCTCGATGCATCTTTAGGGCGGTAAAAGAGCGACACGAAAAAGAAAAAAAGAGAAAAAAAAATCCGACGGGATTTGAACCTGCAAAACGTCTCGCCAGCCGAGATGATTGGGGACAGGGGGAAGGTGCGTTAACCATCTCGGCTGGCGTGACGCACAAGTCAACGTCATGTGAATAGCTATCACTCTCTACCGGCCATTTTCTCGGGCAAGCGGCAAGAACGAAATCGGAGCGAAACTCGTCTCGGCCGCGCCGGGCCCGTCCTGGCCGGTAGATAGGGATTCCTATTCGCATCGCTGTGAAGTGTGCGAACCGATAGTCTAGTGGTTACCGTCCCAGCCCCCCGCCCCAAACCATCTAGACTATCGGGACGCTTTTGTCTTGTGTTCGAATCTCGGTCGATTATGATTTTTTTTCGCCGATTTTCGAATGATTTCACCCTCGGGGGATGGTCTGTGGGCGCACTAGAGCCCCCCTGCACAACCCCCGTAAAATTGGAGTAAATTTTATTTTGGACCAAAATCCTTAAAAATGCAAAGGCTATAGCCTTTGGAAATTTGACGAAAAATCGAAAGTCTCCGATTACGCCCAAATTCACAGGGAATCTTCTTTACGCACTGTGAAACATGTTCTAGTTGTCAGAAGCACGATACCGGTCTTGGTTTGCGAGAAATTCGCTTTTTATTACGCAATAAAAAGGAATTGTTCAATCGGCGCCTGATGGGTAGGCAACCCATTCGACGCCAGCCCGCGCCAGCGTGTTTGAGAGAAAACGGTGAAAAAGCGGCGCTCCGAGCCATATCTGACCCGGAGTTCAGCAGAGGCGAGGAGGTAACCTCTTCGAAATCGACTCCTGGTACCCGTAATCTTTTCGAAAGCTATGTTGTGTTTGGAGCGCTGCTGACACGGCGAGTTGCTGGTCTAGTGGGTAGAGCAGCGGACATCTGCTCCGAAGGGCCCGGGTTCACGCCCGGAGGCTGTACTTAATTTTAATTTTAATTATTATTTTTTCCATCCATATATCGACTGTTTTGGCGGTGGAGAAGAATATCTTGTTTTCCCCGGGGTGAATAATGCTTTATAGAGCTTATCATCATCCTCTCGATGCATCTTTAGGGCGGTAAAAGAGCGACACGAAAAAGAAAAAAAGAGAAAAAAAAATCCGACGGGATTTGAACCTGCAAAACGTCTCGCCAGCCGAGATGATTGGGGACAGGGGGAAGGTGCGTTAACCATCTCGGCTGGCGTGACGCACAAGTCAACGTCATGTGAATAGCTATCACTCTCTACCGGCCATTTTCTCGGGCAAGCGGCAAGAACGAAATCGGAGCGAAACTCGTCTCGGCCGCGCCGGGCCCGTCCTGGCCGGTAGATAGGGATTCCTATTCGCATCGCTGTGAAGTGTGCGAACCGATAGTCTAGTGGTTACCGTCCCAGCCCCCCGCCCCAAACCATCTAGACTATCGGGACGCTTTTGTCTTGTGTTCGAATCTCGGTCGATTATGATTTTTTTTCGCCGATTTTCGAATGATTTCACCCTCGGGGGATGGTCTGTGGGCGCACTAGAGCCCCCCTGCACAACCCCCGTAAAATTGGAGTAAATTTTATTTTGGACCAAAATCCTTAAAAATGCAAAGGCTATAGCCTTTGGAAATTTGACGAAAAATCGAAAGTCTCCGATTACGCCCAAATTCACAGGGAATCTTCTTTACGCACTGTGAAACATGTTCTAGTTGTCAGAAGCACGATACCGGTCTTGGTTTGCGAGAAATTCGCTTTTTATTACGCAATAAAAAGGAATTGTTCAATCGGCGCCTGATGGGTAGGCAACCCATTCGACGCCAGCCCGCGCCAGCGTGTTTGAGAGAAAACGGTGAAAAAGCGGCGCTCCGAGCCATATCTGACCCGGAGTTCAGCAGAGGCGAGGAGGTAACCTCTTCGAAATCGACTCCTGGTACCCGTAATCTTTTCGAAAGCTATGTTGTGTTTGGAGCGCTGCTGACACGGCGAGTTGCTGGTCTAGTGGGTAGAGCAGCGGACATCTGCTCCGAAGGGCCCGGGTTCACGCCCGGAGGCTGTACTTAATTTTAATTTTAATTATTATTTTTTCCATCCATATATCGACTGTTTTGGCGGTGGAGAAGAATATCTTGTTTTCCCCGGGGTGAATAATGCTTTATAGAGCTTATCATCATCCTCTCGATGCATCTTTAGGGCGGTAAAAGAGCGACACGAAAAAGAAAAAAAGAGAAAAAAAAATCCGACGGGATTTGAACCTGCAAAACGTCTCGCCAGCCGAGATGATTGGGGACAGGGGGAAGGTGCGTTAACCATCTCGGCTGGCGTGACGCACAAGTCAACGTCATGTGAATAGCTATCACTCTCTACCGGCCATTTTCTCGGGCAAGCGGCAAGAACGAAATCGGAGCGAAACTCGTCTCGGCCGCGCCGGGCCCGTCCTGGCCGGTAGATAGGGATTCCTATTCGCATCGCTGTGAAGTGTGCGAACCGATAGTCTAGTGGTTACCGTCCCAGCCCCCCGCCCCAAACCATCTAGACTATCGGGACGCTTTTGTCTTGTGTTCGAATCTCGGTCGATTATGATTTTTTTTCGCCGATTTTCGAATGATTTCACCCTCGGGGGATGGTCTGTGGGCGCACTAGAGCCCCCCTGCACAACCCCCGTAAAATTGGAGTAAATTTTATTTTGGACCAAAATCCTTAAAAATGCAAAGGCTATAGCCTTTGGAAATTTGACGAAAAATCGAAAGTCTCCGATTACGCCCAAATTCACAGGGAATCTTCTTTACGCACTGTGAAACATGTTCTAGTTGTCAGAAGCACGATACCGGTCTTGGTTTGCGAGAAATTCGCTTTTTATTACGCAATAAAAAGGAATTGTTCAATCGGCGCCTGATGGGTAGGCAACCCATTCGACGCCAGCCCGCGCCAGCGTGTTTGAGAGAAAACGGTGAAAAAGCGGCGCTCCGAGCCATATCTGACCCGGAGTTCAGCAGAGGCGAGGAGGTAACCTCTTCGAAATCGACTCCTGGTACCCGTAATCTTTTCGAAAGCTATGTTGTGTTTGGAGCGCTGCTGACACGGCGAGTTGCTGGTCTAGTGGGTAGAGCAGCGGACATCTGCTCCGAAGGGCCCGGGTTCACGCCCGGAGGCTGTACTTAATTTTAATTTTAATTATTATTTTTTCCATCCATATATCGACTGTTTTGGCGGTGGAGAAGAATATCTTGTTTTCCCCGGGGTGAATAATGCTTTATAGAGCTTATCATCATCCTCTCGATGCATCTTTAGGGCGGTAAAAGAGCGACACGAAAAAGAAAAAAAGAGAAAAAAAAATCCGACGGGATTTGAACCTGCAAAACGTCTCGCCAGCCGAGATGATTGGGGACAGGGGGAAGGTGCGTTAACCATCTCGGCTGGCGTGACGCACAAGTCAACGTCATGTGAATAGCTATCACTCTCTACCGGCCATTTTCTCGGGCAAGCGGCAAGAACGAAATCGGAGCGAAACTCGTCTCGGCCGCGCCGGGCCCGTCCTGGCCGGTAGATAGGGATTCCTATTCGCATCGCTGTGAAGTGTGCGAACCGATAGTCTAGTGGTTACCGTCCCAGCCCCCCGCCCCAAACCATCTAGACTATCGGGACGCTTTTGTCTTGTGTTCGAATCTCGGTCGATTATGATTTTTTTTCGCCGATTTTCGAATGATTTCACCCTCGGGGGATGGTCTGTGGGCGCACTAGAGCCCCCCTGCACAACCCCCGTAAAATTGGAGTAAATTTTATTTTGGACCAAAATCCTTAAAAATGCAAAGGCTATAGCCTTTGGAAATTTGACGAAAAATCGAAAGTCTCCGATTACGCCCAAATTCACAGGGAATCTTCTTTACGCACTGTGAAACATGTTCTAGTTGTCAGAAGCACGATACCGGTCTTGGTTTGCGAGAAATTCGCTTTTTATTACGCAATAAAAAGGAATTGTTCAATCGGCGCCTGATGGGTAGGCAACCCATTCGACGCCAGCCCGCGCCAGCGTGTTTGAGAGAAAACGGTGAAAAAGCGGCGCTCCGAGCCATATCTGACCCGGAGTTCAGCAGAGGCGAGGAGGTAACCTCTTCGAAATCGACTCCTGGTACCCGTAATCTTTTCGAAAGCTATGTTGTGTTTGGAGCGCTGCTGACACGGCGAGTTGCTGGTCTAGTGGGTAGAGCAGCGGACATCTGCTCCGAAGGGCCCGGGTTCACGCCCGGAGGCTGTACTTAATTTTAATTTTAATTATTATTTTTTCCATCCATATATCGACTGTTTTGGCGGTGGAGAAGAATATCTTGTTTTCCCCGGGGTGAATAATGCTTTATAGAGCTTATCATCATCCTCTCGATGCATCTTTAGGGCGGTAAAAGAGCGACACGAAAAAGAAAAAAAGAGAAAAAAAAATCCGACGGGATTTGAACCTGCAAAACGTCTCGCCAGCCGAGATGATTGGGGACAGGGGGAAGGTGCGTTAACCATCTCGGCTGGCGTGACGCACAAGTCAACGTCATGTGAATAGCTATCACTCTCTACCGGCCATTTTCTCGGGCAAGCGGCAAGAACGAAATCGGAGCGAAACTCGTCTCGGCCGCGCCGGGCCCGTCCTGGCCGGTAGATAGGGATTCCTATTCGCATCGCTGTGAAGTGTGCGAACCGATAGTCTAGTGGTTACCGTCCCAGCCCCCCGCCCCAAACCATCTAGACTATCGGGACGCTTTTGTCTTGTGTTCGAATCTCGGTCGATTATGATTTTTTTTCGCCGATTTTCGAATGATTTCACCCTCGGGGGATGGTCTGTGGGCGCACTAGAGCCCCCCTGCACAACCCCCGTAAAATTGGAGTAAATTTTATTTTGGACCAAAATCCTTAAAAATGCAAAGGCTATAGCCTTTGGAAATTTGACGAAAAATCGAAAGTCTCCGATTACGCCCAAATTCACAGGGAATCTTCTTTACGCACTGTGAAACATGTTCTAGTTGTCAGAAGCACGATACCGGTCTTGGTTTGCGAGAAATTCGCTTTTTATTACGCAATAAAAAGGAATTGTTCAATCGGCGCCTGATGGGTAGGCAACCCATTCGACGCCAGCCCGCGCCAGCGTGTTTGAGAGAAAACGGTGAAAAAGCGGCGCTCCGAGCCATATCTGACCCGGAGTTCAGCAGAGGCGAGGAGGTAACCTCTTCGAAATCGACTCCTGGTACCCGTAATCTTTTCGAAAGCTATGTTGTGTTTGGAGCGCTGCTGACACGGCGAGTTGCTGGTCTAGTGGGTAGAGCAGCGGACATCTGCTCCGAAGGGCCCGGGTTCACGCCCGGAGGCTGTACTTAATTTTAATTTTAATTATTATTTTTTCCATCCATATATCGACTGTTTTGGCGGTGGAGAAGAATATCTTGTTTTCCCCGGGGTGAATAATGCTTTATAGAGCTTATCATCATCCTCTCGATGCATCTTTAGGGCGGTAAAAGAGCGACACGAAAAAGAAAAAAAGAGAAAAAAAAATCCGACGGGATTTGAACCTGCAAAACGTCTCGCCAGCCGAGATGATTGGGGACAGGGGGAAGGTGCGTTAACCATCTCGGCTGGCGTGACGCACAAGTCAACGTCATGTGAATAGCTATCACTCTCTACCGGCCATTTTCTCGGGCAAGCGGCAAGAACGAAATCGGAGCGAAACTCGTCTCGGCCGCGCCGGGCCCGTCCTGGCCGGTAGATAGGGATTCCTATTCGCATCGCTGTGAAGTGTGCGAACCGATAGTCTAGTGGTTACCGTCCCAGCCCCCCGCCCCAAACCATCTAGACTATCGGGACGCTTTTGTCTTGTGTTCGAATCTCGGTCGATTATGATTTTTTTTCGCCGATTTTCGAATGATTTCACCCTCGGGGGATGGTCTGTGGGCGCACTAGAGCCCCCCTGCACAACCCCCGTAAAATTGGAGTAAATTTTATTTTGGACCAAAATCCTTAAAAATGCAAAGGCTATAGCCTTTGGAAATTTGACGAAAAATCGAAAGTCTCCGATTACGCCCAAATTCACAGGGAATCTTCTTTACGCACTGTGAAACATGTTCTAGTTGTCAGAAGCACGATACCGGTCTTGGTTTGCGAGAAATTCGCTTTTTATTACGCAATAAAAAGGAATTGTTCAATCGGCGCCTGATGGGTAGGCAACCCATTCGACGCCAGCCCGCGCCAGCGTGTTTGAGAGAAAACGGTGAAAAAGCGGCGCTCCGAGCCATATCTGACCCGGAGTTCAGCAGAGGCGAGGAGGTAACCTCTTCGAAATCGACTCCTGGTACCCGTAATCTTTTCGAAAGCTATGTTGTGTTTGGAGCGCTGCTGACACGGCGAGTTGCTGGTCTAGTGGGTAGAGCAGCGGACATCTGCTCCGAAGGGCCCGGGTTCACGCCCGGAGGCTGTACTTAATTTTAATTTTAATTATTATTTTTTCCATCCATATATCGACTGTTTTGGCGGTGGAGAAGAATATCTTGTTTTCCCCGGGGTGAATAATGCTTTATAGAGCTTATCATCATCCTCTCGATGCATCTTTAGGGCGGTAAAAGAGCGACACGAAAAAGAAAAAAAGAGAAAAAAAAATCCGACGGGATTTGAACCTGCAAAACGTCTCGCCAGCCGAGATGATTGGGGACAGGGGGAAGGTGCGTTAACCATCTCGGCTGGCGTGACGCACAAGTCAACGTCATGTGAATAGCTATCACTCTCTACCGGCCATTTTCTCGGGCAAGCGGCAAGAACGAAATCGGAGCGAAACTCGTCTCGGCCGCGCCGGGCCCGTCCTGGCCGGTAGATAGGGATTCCTATTCGCATCGCTGTGAAGTGTGCGAACCGATAGTCTAGTGGTTACCGTCCCAGCCCCCCGCCCCAAACCATCTAGACTATCGGGACGCTTTTGTCTTGTGTTCGAATCTCGGTCGATTATGATTTTTTTTCGCCGATTTTCGAATGATTTCACCCTCGGGGGATGGTCTGTGGGCGCACTAGAGCCCCCCTGCACAACCCCCGTAAAATTGGAGTAAATTTTATTTTGGACCAAAATCCTTAAAAATGCAAAGGCTATAGCCTTTGGAAATTTGACGAAAAATCGAAAGTCTCCGATTACGCCCAAATTCACAGGGAATCTTCTTTACGCACTGTGAAACATGTTCTAGTTGTCAGAAGCACGATACCGGTCTTGGTTTGCGAGAAATTCGCTTTTTATTACGCAATAAAAAGGAATTGTTCAATCGGCGCCTGATGGGTAGGCAACCCATTCGACGCCAGCCCGCGCCAGCGTGTTTGAGAGAAAACGGTGAAAAAGCGGCGCTCCGAGCCATATCTGACCCGGAGTTCAGCAGAGGCGAGGAGGTAACCTCTTCGAAATCGACTCCTGGTACCCGTAATCTTTTCGAAAGCTATGTTGTGTTTGGAGCGCTGCTGACACGGCGAGTTGCTGGTCTAGTGGGTAGAGCAGCGGACATCTGCTCCGAAGGGCCCGGGTTCACGCCCGGAGGCTGTACTTAATTTTAATTTTAATTATTATTTTTTCCATCCATATATCGACTGTTTTGGCGGTGGAGAAGAATATCTTGTTTTCCCCGGGGTGAATAATGCTTTATAGAGCTTATCATCATCCTCTCGATGCATCTTTAGGGCGGTAAAAGAGCGACACGAAAAAGAAAAAAAGAGAAAAAAAAATCCGACGGGATTTGAACCTGCAAAACGTCTCGCCAGCCGAGATGATTGGGGACAGGGGGAAGGTGCGTTAACCATCTCGGCTGGCGTGACGCACAAGTCAACGTCATGTGAATAGCTATCACTCTCTACCGGCCATTTTCTCGGGCAAGCGGCAAGAACGAAATCGGAGCGAAACTCGTCTCGGCCGCGCCGGGCCCGTCCTGGCCGGTAGATAGGGATTCCTATTCGCATCGCTGTGAAGTGTGCGAACCGATAGTCTAGTGGTTACCGTCCCAGCCCCCCGCCCCAAACCATCTAGACTATCGGGACGCTTTTGTCTTGTGTTCGAATCTCGGTCGATTATGATTTTTTTTCGCCGATTTTCGAATGATTTCACCCTCGGGGGATGGTCTGTGGGCGCACTAGAGCCCCCCTGCACAACCCCCGTAAAATTGGAGTAAATTTTATTTTGGACCAAAATCCTTAAAAATGCAAAGGCTATAGCCTTTGGAAATTTGACGAAAAATCGAAAGTCTCCGATTACGCCCAAATTCACAGGGAATCTTCTTTACGCACTGTGAAACATGTTCTAGTTGTCAGAAGCACGATACCGGTCTTGGTTTGCGAGAAATTCGCTTTTTATTACGCAATAAAAAGGAATTGTTCAATCGGCGCCTGATGGGTAGGCAACCCATTCGACGCCAGCCCGCGCCAGCGTGTTTGAGAGAAAACGGTGAAAAAGCGGCGCTCCGAGCCATATCTGACCCGGAGTTCAGCAGAGGCGAGGAGGTAACCTCTTCGAAATCGACTCCTGGTACCCGTAATCTTTTCGAAAGCTATGTTGTGTTTGGAGCGCTGCTGACACGGCGAGTTGCTGGTCTAGTGGGTAGAGCAGCGGACATCTGCTCCGAAGGGCCCGGGTTCACGCCCGGAGGCTGTACTTAATTTTAATTTTAATTATTATTTTTTCCATCCATATATCGACTGTTTTGGCGGTGGAGAAGAATATCTTGTTTTCCCCGGGGTGAATAATGCTTTATAGAGCTTATCATCATCCTCTCGATGCATCTTTAGGGCGGTAAAAGAGCGACACGAAAAAGAAAAAAAGAGAAAAAAAAATCCGACGGGATTTGAACCTGCAAAACGTCTCGCCAGCCGAGATGATTGGGGACAGGGGGAAGGTGCGTTAACCATCTCGGCTGGCGTGACGCACAAGTCAACGTCATGTGAATAGCTATCACTCTCTACCGGCCATTTTCTCGGGCAAGCGGCAAGAACGAAATCGGAGCGAAACTCGTCTCGGCCGCGCCGGGCCCGTCCTGGCCGGTAGATAGGGATTCCTATTCGCATCGCTGTGAAGTGTGCGAACCGATAGTCTAGTGGTTACCGTCCCAGCCCCCCGCCCCAAACCATCTAGACTATCGGGACGCTTTTGTCTTGTGTTCGAATCTCGGTCGATTATGATTTTTTTTCGCCGATTTTCGAATGATTTCACCCTCGGGGGATGGTCTGTGGGCGCACTAGAGCCCCCCTGCACAACCCCCGTAAAATTGGAGTAAATTTTATTTTGGACCAAAATCCTTAAAAATGCAAAGGCTATAGCCTTTGGAAATTTGACGAAAAATCGAAAGTCTCCGATTACGCCCAAATTCACAGGGAATCTTCTTTACGCACTGTGAAACATGTTCTAGTTGTCAGAAGCACGATACCGGTCTTGGTTTGCGAGAAATTCGCTTTTTATTACGCAATAAAAAGGAATTGTTCAATCGGCGCCTGATGGGTAGGCAACCCATTCGACGCCAGCCCGCGCCAGCGTGTTTGAGAGAAAACGGTGAAAAAGCGGCGCTCCGAGCCATATCTGACCCGGAGTTCAGCAGAGGCGAGGAGGTAACCTCTTCGAAATCGACTCCTGGTACCCGTAATCTTTTCGAAAGCTATGTTGTGTTTGGAGCGCTGCTGACACGGCGAGTTGCTGGTCTAGTGGGTAGAGCAGCGGACATCTGCTCCGAAGGGCCCGGGTTCACGCCCGGAGGCTGTACTTAATTTTAATTTTAATTATTATTTTTTCCATCCATATATCGACTGTTTTGGCGGTGGAGAAGAATATCTTGTTTTCCCCGGGGTGAATAATGCTTTATAGAGCTTATCATCATCCTCTCGATGCATCTTTAGGGCGGTAAAAGAGCGACACGAAAAAGAAAAAAAGAGAAAAAAAAATCCGACGGGATTTGAACCTGCAAAACGTCTCGCCAGCCGAGATGATTGGGGACAGGGGGAAGGTGCGTTAACCATCTCGGCTGGCGTGACGCACAAGTCAACGTCATGTGAATAGCTATCACTCTCTACCGGCCATTTTCTCGGGCAAGCGGCAAGAACGAAATCGGAGCGAAACTCGTCTCGGCCGCGCCGGGCCCGTCCTGGCCGGTAGATAGGGATTCCTATTCGCATCGCTGTGAAGTGTGCGAACCGATAGTCTAGTGGTTACCGTCCCAGCCCCCCGCCCCAAACCATCTAGACTATCGGGACGCTTTTGTCTTGTGTTCGAATCTCGGTCGATTATGATTTTTTTTCGCCGATTTTCGAATGATTTCACCCTCGGGGGATGGTCTGTGGGCGCACTAGAGCCCCCCTGCACAACCCCCGTAAAATTGGAGTAAATTTTATTTTGGACCAAAATCCTTAAAAATGCAAAGGCTATAGCCTTTGGAAATTTGACGAAAAATCGAAAGTCTCCGATTACGCCCAAATTCACAGGGAATCTTCTTTACGCACTGTGAAACATGTTCTAGTTGTCAGAAGCACGATACCGGTCTTGGTTTGCGAGAAATTCGCTTTTTATTACGCAATAAAAAGGAATTGTTCAATCGGCGCCTGATGGGTAGGCAACCCATTCGACGCCAGCCCGCGCCAGCGTGTTTGAGAGAAAACGGTGAAAAAGCGGCGCTCCGAGCCATATCTGACCCGGAGTTCAGCAGAGGCGAGGAGGTAACCTCTTCGAAATCGACTCCTGGTACCCGTAATCTTTTCGAAAGCTATGTTGTGTTTGGAGCGCTGCTGACACGGCGAGTTGCTGGTCTAGTGGGTAGAGCAGCGGACATCTGCTCCGAAGGGCCCGGGTTCACGCCCGGAGGCTGTACTTAATTTTAATTTTAATTATTATTTTTTCCATCCATATATCGACTGTTTTGGCGGTGGAGAAGAATATCTTGTTTTCCCCGGGGTGAATAATGCTTTATAGAGCTTATCATCATCCTCTCGATGCATCTTTAGGGCGGTAAAAGAGCGACACGAAAAAGAAAAAAAGAGAAAAAAAAATCCGACGGGATTTGAACCTGCAAAACGTCTCGCCAGCCGAGATGATTGGGGACAGGGGGAAGGTGCGTTAACCATCTCGGCTGGCGTGACGCACAAGTCAACGTCATGTGAATAGCTATCACTCTCTACCGGCCATTTTCTCGGGCAAGCGGCAAGAACGAAATCGGAGCGAAACTCGTCTCGGCCGCGCCGGGCCCGTCCTGGCCGGT
>JAHWGI010000345.1:150000-159196 GCA_029379305.1 Frankliniella fusca | reverse complement strand
GTGCGGGGCAACAAATGAATACTTCCTCTTCACTTGCTATCTTTCATTTTAAAATATTTCTGTTATTATATTAATAATAATTATTTATTATTTATTATACATTATTTTTTATATTTTTAATATAAACTACAACACCAACACCATTAATTTATTATTTACTTTTTATTCAATTATATTTATATAAGAATTTTATGATTTTTGAGGTGTTTTAGCGGAGTGGTGGGGTGGTAAGAGTGTGGGTGTGGGGTGTGGTGATTGTCTTTTGTGGGCTTCGTGGTGTTCATTTGTTTAGGTATGTTTAGGGTGGTGGGTTGGGGGTGCTATGTGGGTGGATTTTGGTTGGGGGTTGCGTGGTGATGGTGTAGTGGTGTTGGGTGTGGTGGGGTGTGTGGGTTGTGGTGGGGGTGTGTGGTTGTGGGTGGTTTGGTGGTTGTTGGTGGTGTGGGGTGTTGGGGGGTGGTGGGTGTGGGTGGTGTGTGGTGTGGGGTGTGGTGGTGTGTTGTGGGTTGTGGGTGGTGTGGTTGGTTGTGGTGTGGTGGTGGGGGTGGGGGGTGTGGGTGGTGTGGGTGTGGTGTGGTGGGGTGGGGTTGGTGGTGGGGGGTGGTGGGTTGTGGTGGTGTGTTGGTGTTGGGGTGTGTGTTGTGTGGGTGGTGTGGTTGGGTGTGGTGTGGGGTGGGGTGGGTTGTGGGGTGGGTGGGTGTGGTGGTGGGTGTTGGGGGTGGTGGTGGGGGTGTGGGTGGGTGGTGGGGGGTGGGTGGTTGGGTGTGGGTGGTGTGTGGTGGGTGTGGGTGGGGGTGTGGTGGTGGGGTGGGTGGGGGGTGGTGGGTTGTGTGGGTGGTGTGGGGTGTGGTGGTTGGGGGTGGGTGTGTTGGGGGTTGTGTGGGTGGTGTGGGTTGGGGGTTGGTGGTGGTGGGGTGGGGGTGAGTGGGTTGTGGGGTGGTTGGTGGTGGTGGTGGGGTGGGGGGTGGGTGTTGGTGGGTGGGGGGTGTGTGGGTGGGGGTGTGTTGGGTGGTGTGGTGTGGTGTGGTGTGTGGTGGTGGTGGGTTGGTGTGGGGGTGTGTGGTGTTGGTGGTGGTGGGTGTTTGTGGGGTGGTGGTTGTTGGGGGTGTGTTGGGTTGGGTTGGGGTTGTGTGGTGTGTGGGTTGGGTGGTGGGTGTTGATGGTGGGGTTGGGTGTGGGGTTGGTGCTTGTGGTGGTGTAGTTTGGCTGTTGTTGTGGCTGGTGTGATATGGTTGGTTTGAGTGGGTGGTGGTTGTGGTGGTGAGGTTGGGTATTGGTGTGTTTGGTGGTTGGGTGTGTGTGTTATGTGGTTGGGGTTGTGGTGTTAAGGTGGTAAGGCGGTGTGGATGTAGTGGGTGTGTTTGGGGTGGTTGTGGGGTTTGGTTGGTTTTTTTAGTGGGGGGTTTGGGGGCTGGGGCAGTGAGTGTGGTGTGGTAGATTGTAGGAGCGGTTATTTTTAGTTTGTATTATCTATTATTGGATTAGGTTTTTGTTGTTTTTGTGTGGTTAGGTTGGTTTGTTTATTTTATGGGTGTTTGTATTATAAATGTATGATGTTGGTTTTTTGGATGGTTGGATGGGTGTTTGTGGTGTTTTATTGTGGTTAGGATTGGCATGTGGGGGGGTAGTTAGGTCTTATAAAATTATAAATAAATAATAAATAACAATAATATTTGTTAGTTAATAACTTTACCCTCACACAATCCTTTAGATATTGAAGGAGGACGTGATTTTGTGGAACTTTCAGAACCAAAAATAAGTGTCCACATCTAAAAAAAATCAAAAAGTGTTGAGGGTTTTCTTTTTTGTTGGATTTGGTATAGCAGGTTGGTTGGGGTGTTGGACACACACAATATGAGGGCTGGGGTGGGGGGGGAAAGCGAGGGGGGGGGGCAGGGCGTGTGGCGGGGGGGCTTTGGCGTGTAGTGTCGTGGAGGGGGCGACTGAAGAAGAGGTCGGGTGTATGGGGGGTGGAGGCGAGTTGGGGGCGGGCCCGGGGGGGGGGGGGGGTGGTGGGGGCACCGGGGTTGGGTGCGGGCGGTCGGGGCGGAGGGCGGCGCAAGGAATAATGGGGGTGGGCGGGGGGGGGAGGGGCTAGGGGGAGGCGGGAGGGGGGGGGGAAGGGACGGAAAAAGGGAGAGCGGTGGGTAGAGGGGGCAGTTGAGGGGGGAAGGGGGGCAGGGGGGCGGGGGGGGTCGGGGGCGGAGGCGGGGGGTCCGCCGGTGTGCACGGGACGGGTGGGGTGGGAGCGTAGGGGGGGAGGCGGGGGGGGGTCGGGGGGGTGGGCGTGAGACTCGCTAGCCAGGGGGGGGTGGCTGCGGGGGGGTGAGGTGGCTGCGGGAGGGATTGGGGTCGCGATGGCGGGTGGGTGAGTGGGCGGGGGGGGAGGGGGTCGGCGGAAGGGTATTGCGGGAGGAGGGGCGGTGGCAGGGGGGTCGTTGAGACGGGGGGCACAGGAGGGCCGGACACACGGTCCGTAAGTCGGGGAGGAGGGGTGGGGGTCAGGGGATCTGGAGGTGGGAGGGGGGGATTGGGAGGGTAGCACTTGGGTGTTAGTCTGGGAGGGGTTGGGGGGGGGAGGAGAGCCTATCCCCCACCACGTGGTTGGGGGGGGGTGGCCAGTACACACACCCCCCCAGATAGATATGGGTTGACCGGAAGAGGGAACGTGGTATGAACGGCCACCAGTGTAACCACCCTTACATATACACCTCCCACCATGTAGTACCCAGGGAATAAGGAGGGGTCGAGTGTCGGGCACCTCCTCCAGCGGTTCGTGACTCACTACCTACCTCACCTCTCGTCCAACAGTAAGTGGCGGTCGTGGGCCCCGCACAGTCCAATCCCAGCGCGAACTCCTCCCCCTCTTAGGCGCATCTAGAGGCGTGTAGGTGGGAGGGGGTGTCGACGAGGGGGGGGGCGGGTGGAAGACGGAGGAGTGGTCCCCGGCTGGGGGGACGGGTGGAGGGCGCGAGGAGGGTGGGGGGGGGGGGGGATGCGCGTGCAGGGACGGGGTGGGGGGGAGGGAACGGCGCGGCTGCGGAAGAGGCAGTCGAGGAGGGGGGGTGGGGCGGGAGGGGGGGAGCAGAGGGAGGGCGGGGGGCGATTGTGGCGGGCGGGGGGGCGGAGGGGGTGGGAGGGCGTGGGAGGGGCGGGGAGCGGGGCGGGGGGGGCGGGGGGGGCGGGGGGGGGGGGAGGTCGGGGGGGTCTGGGGGGAAGTGGGGGGGGCTGGGGGGCGGGTGAGCGGGGTTGTGCAGGGGGCAGGGCGAGGGGGGGAGGAATGGACATAAGAGGGGGGGGGAGGGGGGGGGCGAGGCGGGGGTGGGGGGTGGGGGAGGGAGGGGGGTGGGGCGAGGGGTTGGGGGCGGGTGAGGAGGGGGAGGGGGCGAGGCGGAGTGGGTGGTGGTGGGGAACGGGGAGCGGGGGGGGGGTGGGGTGGGGGAGGGGGGGGGGGGGGGAGGGGGGGGGGGCGGGGGGGGGGAGGGGGGGGGGGGGGGGGGTGGGGGGGTGGGGGGGGGGGGGGGGGGTGGGGGGGGGGGGGGTGCGGGGGGGGGGGGGGGGGGGTGGAGGGGGGGGGGGGGGGAGGGGGGGGGTGGGGGGGGGGGTGGGGGGGGGCGGGGGGGGGCGGGGGGGGGGGGGGGCGGTGGGGGGGGGGGGTGGGGGGGTGGATGGGGGGTGGAGGGGCGGGGGGGAGTGGGGGAGGGGGGGGTGGGGTGTGGGGGGAGGGGGGGGGAGGGGAGGGTGGAGGGGGGGAGGGGGGGGAGGGAGGCGGGGGGGGGGAGTGGGGAGGGGGCGGGGGAGGGGGGGGTGGGTAATGGGGCGATGTTGGCCGGGGTTTTGGGTGTTGTGATTATGTGTTCTTTTGGCTCTTTCTTATTTTTTTTTCCTTTTCTTTTTTCTTTTTCTTTCTTTGATTTTTTTTTTTTTTTCTTTTTTTGTACCTTTTTTTTTTTTATCTTTTTTTCTTGGTGTAGTATGGGGGGCGAGGCAGGGCGGGGCGGGCGCCGAGGCTGTTGCTTGGGACACCGGCATGATGGGTGGCTCCTCCAGAGTTGCTCTGCGCGGAAGAAATATACGACAGTTGTGGGTTCAAATACTGCGCCCGTTTCCTCTTTCGCGCGGGACCAAGTTTTACCTTTGGGTTATGGCTTTGTTGGACCGACGCGGCACCGCTTGCCGTGTGTATTTTACTCCATCTGACTGACTGTGTTGTACTTTTGTTTTCAAATTTCGTTTTACACACTAATATTCTTTTTTTGATAAGGGGAGGGGGGGGGGGGTCCTTCCTGAAAAATATTCTTGTAAATTGGCAACATTGTTGTAGTTTTGATTTTACGAAACATGTAATAAATTTTCAACTGCCCATTCCTGGTCTTCGATCAATTCCAAGTCGATAGGAAAGTGCTTGTAAAATGATAATTTAATTTTGTAAATTTATGACCCACATCATGTAAAAATTTTCCCGGATACCTACGACTATTTTTCACAGTGTTAGTTTTGTCTGTTGTAAAACTTATACATTTTGAAGGGAATTTCTCTTGGCGCCCAGCCCATTCTTTTCTGCAGTGGCCGCCCTGCCCCGGCGGTCGCGCCCCCTGTGTAACACTATGAAGAGCCGCTCAGCTCGGCCGGAGCCTCATCTTAATCTGCGGATGTGTTTTCACTGGGGTGGGTGTGGATGGGGTCGGCGTCGGCAGTTACGAGGGCTAAACCCCGGTGCTAAGCGGCGTCCCCAGGCCCTGCCCTGCCGAGCCGAGTCGAGCTGGGCTGGGTCGAGCCGAGGTCCGCAGGGGCGACCCGCGGGGTGGCCAGGACCTCAGTGTAAGTACACTACACCCTAAGACAAAATATCAGTAAAAAATATGAAAAAATCGAGAAAAATCAGAGGGGAAAAGTAGACAAAATCAGAAAAAAATCAGAAAAATCGTAAATTTCAAGGAAATTAACGAAAAAAAATAAAAATTTATCAAATTTGGCGTATGCTTTAGTGAGGGCCCTCTCTGGACCTCCCACCGCGCCATCGGCCGGCCACCCACGGCGGCGTCCCAGCAACAGCCACGGAGATGTTCGCGATGAGACATAAAAACTCATTACGCTTCTTGGCAACTTGGCGGACCCGGCTATATATGCGTATGCATACGGCATGATGTAGCGCAGGGGGTCGGCGCGCGCCCCCTCCCCCCTTCCTCCGGGGATGGCAGCCATCCAAGGGCTGTCCCTGCTCCGGCTCCGGACTTGATGGCACTTTGTCCCTTAATACTCGCCGCACTGCAGCCCCCCCCCACCTCCTCCCCCGAGGGCCCCAGAGACGCGCGCTTTATACTTTTTGGAGGAGCCTTGCTGTTTACCGTGCGTGGCGCAGAGTAAACGTTATACCTGTGGTGGTGGTAGGGGGGAGGGGGTCGCTGCTGGGGGCCCAGCCCGGTCGCCAGGGTACCTTCCGGTGCCCCTCTGGTACCTGTACCTGTCGCGGCCCTGCCTTGCCGGCTCCCAGGGCAAGCCGAGGGGTCCCGGAATCTGCAGGCGCGTGTACAACGAGTTTCGAGAGTATCTACGAATTTCCGTAAGTTTACGCGAGTATGCGAACTAGTATCTGTGAGTTTTTGCGCGTTACCACAAGTATTAGCGGGCAATTTTTTGAATATTTTTGCCCTCGTGTTATTTCGAGTTTTATTGCGAGTATGCGCGACTTTGTTTTTTTTTCTTTTTCCCTCGAGTACTTCAAGTTTTCGAGTGGGATCCGTCTGCGGGGAAGCTTCATCGACGAAATAAAACATCCTCAACAAGCTGTCGCTGGTGGTGTCAAGTCTGAGCGCGCCGCCCCAGCTGCGCGCCTCCGCGGAAACCGCGGAAATGTGTTTGACAGCCACATAAGCCGACATTACCATGAGCCGCTCACATTTACATTTTTTGAACGGAGTAAGATTCTTTTGCTTCCAAGGGACGGTTCAAACGGTGCGTCTGTTTTTTTCCACATTCGGAGAATATTATTCGCGTGTTAGTACTGTATATCTGAGTAAACGTTGTGTGCACTTTTGGGGGTATTGGCTAGTATTACTTGGTTCCACTCCCCCCGGAGATGTAAGGTTGTTTTAAGGATCTGTGAGTATCCTGCGCGTATTTTTCCTCTTATACGCGACGTAGGTGAGTTAGTACTCCTCGTAACGAGTTTGTCTTCCCTAGCTAGACACTGAACAGAGCGGGAATGGTTCACTGATAAATTTTCTGAGTAAAGTGCCGCCGAGAGTCCTAATAAGAGTGAAGACAGAGGATGGTTGAGGGGTGGGGGTGGGGGAGGGGGGGGGGGATTACTCATACAAAATGTTTACAATGTTCATTGTTTAACCAAGTGTCCAGCTGCTCAACACGTGTAAGTGGGCAACTCCCAGTCTCACACGTACAAGTATAAAACTCGGCAGCTGTGCAATTGTAAGTATCAAACTCGCCAGTTGCACATTTGGAAGTGTTCAACTCAACAGTTGTGCACTTGCAAGTATTCAACTACCGCGTGCAACACTTCGCTTGTTGAACATTTTCAAGTGCACAACTGTCAAGTTTAACACTGACAAGTGTGCAACTGGCGAGTTTGAGACTTGCAATTGCCACAACTGCCGAGTTTTACACTTGTACGAAATAAACTGGGAGCTGCACACTTCCAAGTGTTGTTGAGCAGTTGCACACCTGGTTTATCAGGGTAGTTGTTTTGAACCTTTCATATTTTTATCTTTTGTTTTGATTTTTCTTTTGATCTTTTAAAGAAAATTTCTGTCAATTTTTGATAAATTTCGATCTTCCCCGATATCTGAATTTTTAAAAAATGTTAATTTGTTCTCGATTTTTAGGATTTTTCTGTATCTTGATTTTTTAAAAATTTTATTTTATAAATGATACTTTTTGGTGCAGTGCAATGATTTGTCGAAGAGACTCCCCCCTCGGTGAGGACAGGAGCTGAGTGGCCAGGGGCGAGGGGATGGGTTTGGAGAGGCGCTCGCCACAAGAACTGTCGGGAAGGGCTGGCGCGGCCCGGTAAAGAGCCCGGCAACTAATAAAGAGGTGGCGGTGAGGTGGGGCGGGGCGGGGGCGGGGCGGGGCGGGGCGGGGCGGCACTGTCACACGTCGCCAAGTTGGCTGTGAGAGCAGGGGGGCCAGGGAGGGAGGCTGCGTCCGAAGAAAGACTCGCCGCTCATCTCGGAGCGACCGGACCACCATGGGAGGGGAGGGGAGGGGAGGGGAGGGGAGGGGAGGGGAGGGGAGGAACGCCGGAGGAACAAGGAAGATACCAGCGAGAGGGTAGAGCAGTGGGGGTCGAAGGCCGGGGGTTGCTCTGTAATGAGACTAGCCCAACAAAAGGCTGACCCAACAGCAGCGAAGGGAAGGGAAAGGGGTCTCCGCCAGGGGCCGGCCGGCCAGGGTTGGGCTGTGCTGTGCTGGGGCCGCCAGGCCGGGACAGGACAGCCAAGCACGGGGCGGTATAGTGCGCTCGCCGGCTAGGCCGAGACTCCGGAACACCAGCCCGGCCCCTTGCTTTATTTCAGCACGGATCGTTTCTCTCTCTCTCTAACTCCCTCTCTCTCTCCCCCCCCCCTCTCTCTCTCTCTCTCTCACACTCACTCACTCTTTCACTGTCTCTTCCTCTCACTCTCTCTCGCTCATTCGCGCAACCCGTTCGTGATGCCCGCTGCTATACTGCTGACTCTTTGCTTCTTCATCCCCTCTCCTCGTACCGTTCCCGTTGTTTCTTTGCAGAAGGGGATGCCGCCTGACGCCACGGCCACGCGTTGCCGATTGCTTTTTTCTCGGACAGCATAGCGCGGCTTCCTCCTTCTCGGCCGTCAAACCGAACAAGTACCGAGAGTGAGAGCTGTTGACATGTGCACTGGAAAGCCAAATGCTAGCACCTAGTACGCATTAGAAAAAGAAAAAAAAAACACGAGGAAATGGCGTCTGTTCTCTTATGCCACTGAGATGTTCAGGAATTAGTGTGTACTTTGGCGATATGTACACACACCATTGCCTGAATAGTTTGACTTGCTATGTAGTTAATATTGAATACTTATTCATTGTTCTAGAGAGCGTGAAATTTCTATTTTTAGAAGTGTTACTTCAAATGTATGAAATTCCTAAGAGAAAAAAAAACGTTGGAATTTCACTTTTACTTACGTGAATGGAAATCCACTTACCTACCGAAATGCGACTTTCTCACACTTTCGGTTTCGAGTAATTTTTGTTTCTTACGTTTTTGTCACGGTGCTTTTCCTTTTCACGATATTCTGGTGACTGTCCCAGCGTGCTGCGGTCTGTTGTGCTGGCGGTGCGAGTGCCCCCACCCCCATCTCCTTACAGCCCCTAATCGCGCGGCTATGAGCCGTGGCAACCAGGCCGGCTCGGGGTAACTTAACTGATTTCGGAGTTCATGCCTAAACAAGAAGTGCCCGGCCGGCCGGCGCGGCCCCTCTCTGAAACTTTATCAGTTTTTGCTGGAATATCCCGGCTCCCCCTGCCCGCCTTTCTCACCCCCAGCACGCGCAACACTTTCTATTTCAGCTCTGCCTGCGACTTCCTTTCCCTCTCTCTCCCTCCCCCCCCTCCCCGGTCCCTCTCTCTCTCCATCTCGTCACAGCACGCTTATTGCACACTAAACCCTTATGCATGATTTTCTCCTTGTTATGCGCACAATTTTATACAACCATAGTTATGCACAAAAATTTATGCATATGGGACTGAGTTAAGCATAGTTATGCAGAAAAGAATGTGCTTACTTACGGTTGCATAAAACCTTGCAAGGCTTATGCACAACAAAGTGCATAAGGGTGATTACTGTGTGTTTCCTGTGTCGTCTTAACACACATCAAGTAATGCATGTCATCATAGTCAGAATAGGCCTGTGAGTGAATTATCCATACGAGTTTCACGCGGAAGCGACAAAACTCCAGTTATTGCTGTTGTGTTTCGCCGTCAAAGGCAAGAAAAAACAACAGCGGCAACACGTTTTCAATCTTTCGATTTCAAGTGGCCTTATTGTTGTGCCTTTGGTTCGTTTTCCTCATTCCGTGTGCCCGTTGATTTCGCTTCTCAGCCCTCCTGCTGCTCAGGTCTCCGCAGTTGTGATATTTCGATGGATAAGGGAAGCCTGATACAAAGCGTGGTACCTCATGGGCTTCCCAGGCCGGCTGGCTGGCAGGCTGGCTGGCTGGCT
>JAHWGI010000345.1:127500-145000 GCA_029379305.1 Frankliniella fusca | reverse complement strand
TGCACACCTGTATTTTGGGCGGATTTTGCCTACTTTTCTGGCTACACTGGAGTCGGTCGCAACGTCGGTTAGGCAATGGATTGATTCCCAACCTCTGTGCTTTGCGGGCTGGTATGTGTCATCGGGTGCCTGGGACGTAGGCAACGGCTGGACACCCCTGCTTTGCAGGCGGATAGCGGCGGA
Source organism: Frankliniella fusca (assembly GCA_029379305.1). Classification (NCBI taxonomy): domain Eukaryota; kingdom Metazoa; phylum Arthropoda; class Insecta; order Thysanoptera; family Thripidae; genus Frankliniella; species Frankliniella fusca. The sequence goes on along the minus strand of JAHWGI010000345.1, from coordinate 144,817 downwards.
AAAAATCAGGATGCATTCTCGATTCATTCACCCTTCAAATAATCAATTGGAAAATCAGAATCAATCAATACCAGGGTGGAGGGGGGGACAGAAAAAAATCAGAAAAAACACGTAAAAATCAAGGAAAACCACGAAACACCAGACAAATCAGCAAAATCGATGTACGCTTCGAATCACAGTGAATGACCCCTCGGGTAGGGGTCACGCGTCTGGGAGGTAGGCAACGGCCCGTCTCGAATTCTCCTGAGTTCGCCGGTCGGTGACTTTACAGCTGTGCCCGTACGAGGCCCACGCGGCCCGGCTGAGAGGGCGATACTCTGGCTGGTCCTGCAGGAAGCCTCGCAGGTGTGTCCTGCTGCTGGTCCTGCAGCCCTCAGGCGCACCTCAGCAGCCCAGCAGGGCCCAGCAGGGCCGCTCGTAAACCAAAGGCCCGGTGCTTTTTGGCGGGGATTGCGCGAGCACTGTGGACGGGACTGCCGTACTTGCGGGGGGCACCACTCTCTTCGTATGGTGATGGCTCCCCTCCTTGACAGTCCGGTAGAGACAGGGTGAGAGAGCCTTTCTCTCTCTCTCTCTCTCTCCCTCTCTCTCTCTCTCTCTCTCTCTCTCCCTCTCTCTCTCCCTCTCTCTCTCCCTCTCTCTCCCCCTCTCTCTCTCCCCCCCCCCTCTCTCTCTCTCTCTCTCTCTCTCCTTCTCTCCCTCTCTCTCTCTCTCTCTCTCTCTCTCTCTCTCTCCCCCCCTCCCTCCCTCCCTCCCTCTTTTTCGCTGTTTCTTTGCGTCTGACCTGATATGGAGAGAGAGAGAGAGAGAGAGAGAGAGAGAGAGAGAGAGAGAGAGAGAGAGAGAGAGAGAGAGAGAGAGAGAGATTAGAGGGGGAGGGAGAGATAGAGAGGAAGGAGAATGAGAAGGCGGAGGAGGATGAAGTAGAGAGGGGATCATCCTCGGCCTTCTGTCTCGCTCACCCCCATGGTGGCGACGCCCACAATTTATTAAGCGTCTTGAGTTTTGTCTGTCTTGAGGGTGCGAAATGATTTCTGGCACCTGGACCTGCTGCTTTGGAGGGGTGGGGTAGAGTTGGATGGGGGAGGGGAGTAGCAGAGAAAATAAGCTGCAGGGAAGAGAGAGAGCGAGAGAGAGAGAGAGAGAGAGAGAGAGAGAGAGAGAGAGAGAGAGAGAGAGAGAGAGAGAGAGAGAGAGAGAGAGAGAGGGAGAAGGGCGGAGGTTGCTGCGAGAGAGGTTTTTTGCTGCTGCTCTGCACCGGGCGTGTCGGTTTCGCGTGAGGGCTGCACCGCGCCTCGCGCCCCCCAGATGCGTGCTCGAGTCATTTTAGTGTTATTAGCTCATCTGGATGTTAAGGAAGTCCCGTGCGGCCTGCGGTGCCTCCGGCCGGGCGGTGCTCGTTGTTCATTCCCTGCGACCGATAAGTCGAGAGGCCTGCTCCCCCTCGACCACCACCTCCCATAATTGTAATGAGTAGAACGACGCGACGCACTCCCCCTCCCGTCTCTCCTCTACTAGGGAAGGGAGAGAGGCTCACGTACCGGGAGAGTCACCTTGGCGTCAACTACCGCGCAAAGTGGCAGCCGGGGTGTGGCGGGGCGTGGCAGCGAGCGAGCGTCGCTCCAGGGGGAAACAACTCTGAAATTTTTGTACACCACGTAATTTTAAAAAAATAAATAAAATTCAGGACAATTCAGTAAAAACTCCGAAAAAATCAGAAAAAAATCAAAAATACTGAGAAAAATGCAGAAAAAAATTAGAAAAAAAATAGACAGAATTCAAGAAAAAAAAAATCAATAGAAAATCATGAAAATTCACAAAAGTTGTACACCCTAATGCAATGTTGTTTCCCTCTCAGCGTCACGGTGTCTCCTATACCTCGCTGTGAAAATACAAGCCGGCTGGGATGTAGTTTCTACCTCTATCACCGCCTCTATCAACGTCCCTTCCCATCTCTCTCTCTCTCTCTCTCTCTCTCTCTCTCTCTCTCTCTCTCTCCCGTGTTTCTCCCCAGTGGTGCCCGGGCCGGGTCGGCGGCCGAGTTACCTGTGGGACTCCCCAGTGCTGTGCGACCCGGCTGCCCCGCCCCGCTCGGCCCAGCCCCGCTCGGCCGACTCGGAATTCTCAATTAGAAGTTACGATCCGGCCATACCGACCGGGACGTGCGCCCCGCAGCGCTGCGCCCGGCGGGCTGCTCTCTCCGCCCCGCCCGGGACCGCCCCACCCCGCCCCGCCCCGCCCTACCCCGCCGCACCCGGGACCCGTCCGGGACCCGCCCGCGCCCGGACCGACGGCCATTTCGAGCCCAGGACCGTTCCGTTCCGTTCCGTCGCCGGCTCGCGGCCCTGGGAGAGCTCGAAAGCAGGGAGGGGCCCCGGGGTGGGGAAGAGAGAGAGAGAGAGAGAGAGAGAGAGAGAGAGAGAGAGAGAGATAAGGAAATCAAAATTCACAGAGAGAGAGACAGACGGAGCGCAGCCAATGAAACTTGTCTGCAGCGAGCGATTGCCTCCCGTCAATCAGAGCGCAGCAGGCAGAACAGGTCGTCCTCAGCATCGAGCAGGGCAGGGCGGGGCAGGGCGGGGCAGGGCGGGGCAGGGCGGGGCAGGGCGGGGCAGGGCGGGGCAGGGCGGGGCGGGGCTGGGCGGGGCAGGGCGGGGCAGGGTGGGGCAGGGCGGGGCAGGGCGGGGCAGGGCGGGGCAGGGCGGGGCAGGGCGGGGCAGGGCGGGGCAGGGCGGGGCGGGGCTGGGCGGGGCAGGGCGGGGCAGGGTGGGGCAGGGCGAGGCAGGGCGGGGCAGGGCGGGGCAGGGCGGGGCAGGGGGGAGGGGGAGGAAGGGGCATAAAGACGCCGGCATTGTCTGCCGCTTACGCCCCTGCTGGCAGCGGCCCGGCGGGCCCGGGCAGTTGTCGTGCTCGGCAGGGCCGCGCCAGCTTGGGTCATAAAGTGGCCACTGCAGCAGCCGCTCTCTCTCTCTCTCTCTCTCTCTCTCTCTCTCTCTCTCTCTCTCTCTCTCTCTCTCTCTCTCTCTCTCTCTCTCGCTTTCACATTGTCTCTATCTCTCTTACTAGCGCTCTCCTCGCGAAGCTTCGCAGCAACCCCTCTCTCCCTCCGGTCGTTGTCTCTCCGTCATATTTGTGGCCACGAGCACTGCTGCCGGCCTCGCCCCGCCCCGCTCCGCCAACTCTGTCCATGTATCTCCGATCTGATTTTTATGTCGTCGAGGGGAGGAGGAGCGTCTCGGATCTGCGCGTCTCGTAGGAAGAGGACGTCCACGGGGCTGGCGACCGGCGGGGGCGCGCGCAGGCAAGAGAGCCCCTCGGTACACTGTTAAGTCTCATGGAGAGCTCGTCGATTAGTGCGCAGTAGCTTCGAGGGGTAAAAGCCGAAAGGGAAACAACTCTGAATTTTGGTGCTCATATATTGTGCATTTTCAGTGAACTTTTGACTTTTTCATAGAATTTGGTAAATTTTAGTGAATTTTCATGATTTTTTTTTCTAAATTTTTGTTTGAAACTGTTTGTTTGTTTGTTTTTTTTTTAATTTTAAATTCTGAAATTTGAGGTTGGCACATTAAACTAAAACGCACGCAGTTCAAAACTCACGCAGGTGATCCTCTCGTTTCAAAACCCAAGCAGTTCGAACCGACCGTTTCAAAACCCACGTAGTTCGTCGCTAAAGATATAGGAACTGCGTGGGTTTTGAAACGGGCGGATGGGCTTTATGAAGTTGGAAATAAATGTCGCTTACACTGATGTGAAAAGGATAAACTGGCGCACATCGGCATGTAGCTCACAAACAGGTGCATACCTTTACAGGCTTCGGTGAAAAACGCTCGTGTTTCACAAAGGCCATGATGTGTTGGACAAAAATGTATTTGCCACCAGCAGTGGCAGTGATCGCCCCTCCCCCTCTCTGTCGTGTCCTGAAGGCCGACTGAAAATTAGGCAATATGAGGTGCAGAAACCCTCCCGTCATCCGGACTTAAAACCACCCGTGGCCACCAGAATGTGAGGACACTTTAGTCTGCAATTAATCATGGATTTCTTAACGACGCATCTTTAATTTTTCGATATTTTAAATTGTCTACTAGTTGAGAACTTCCCAATACTGTGCACACTGTAGAAACGGTTGCTTGCAAAACTTCGCCATAAAAAACAAGTCGGTTTTGTTGTGCGTTATTTTCTGAAAAATTGAAGCAAAGCATGATGTCACTGGGTGTTTGGTGCTCATATTGCAGGTCAAATATCCCTCATCCCTAATGGTGGAAACCTTTCGGACGCTCATCTCTGCTGCGAGAACAGTGATACGCGTCCTCTACTTCATTCTGGTATTAAGTCGGAGTGTTTTTTTTCCTTTCTTTTTCCTTTCTTTTTTTTTCTCCCTTGCTCCCGCTGTCAGAGAGGCGCGCCCCTTGCGACTCTGCTCCGCCTTATTGATGCATGTCATGGAGGCGTGCGGGTGTCAGCACGCGCGTCTCTCTATCTCTCTCTCTCTCTCTCTCTCTCTCTCTCTCTCTCTCTCTCTCTCTCTCTCTCTCTCTCTTCCGATCATAATCTCTACCTCCCTCCAGCTCTCATACCACACACCGGCAACAACCGGCACCAAGCCAAAAGTTTTCGTCTTCATGAGAGAATGGGGTGCTGAGGATGGACTAGAGACACCCACTCCCCCCTCCCCTACCCCGGAACTCTGTTCCCCCAGGCTGGAGCAGGCCGTGGGCCTGGCGCCCCACCCGAGGGGGAATGCACATTGAAAAATCTTGTACAGACTACTCGGTATTACACGGTATTACAGCTGTATTACGCAGAACATTTGATCAATGAAGGGCATATTTTCGTGTTTTTCGGTATTACATTACGGGTATTACACCGTAATACATGGATCAGGTGTACAGTGTATTACGGAAGTGAATTCCCCCTCGGCCCCACCTCCACTGTACATTCCCGTCTCAGCACCTCACTCTTCCCCGCTCCCTTTCACTGTGAAAAATATGTTCGTAGATTTACGATTTATTTTGTAAATTAGGACTCAAGAAAAATGTTGTAAATTTACGACAGCCCATTCTTGCCTGTAATTGAATTTCAAGTCGATAGGTACTGCTTGTAATTTTACGATAAGTGATCGTAATTTTACAACTACACTTCGTGGAAAATTTTCCTGTAAACCTACGATAATTTTTCACAGTGTTTTTTCACTCACTCTCTGTATCCCACGCGCTCACCGGGCTAGCAGTCTATTGGCGCAGTAGTGCTTAGCTTCGTATAAAAGTGTATACTGCAAGGAAATAACTCACCAATACGAAACTTGTCGCAGTTGTTCAAGGCTGAGCTCCCTACTATTTCTGAGCCAGGAATGCAAAGCGACCGTGCAAGAAACCTTGTCATAAAGCCAATTTGAGTTGCATTTCTTGTATACGACCAATTCGATCAATTAAAGAATGAGCTTGTGCTAAAGACGGTTGACGTGCTGACATCTGGATATCAGAATAAATATTTTAGTATTCAACTCAAGAAGTTTTGTTTTTCATGTACAAATTTTTTATTTTTCAGTAAAACAAGCAGGCTGATACCTTCGTATCCTCTGCTAAAAAGGATTATTTTAAATTTTTTGACAAAAGCTCAGTTATTGACGTCAGCATGAGTCATGTGTCTGTTTTAAGCTGCACACGACTAACGAAGCTGATCCTACCCGGAGCTCCGAATGATTATTACTTTTCCCTCCGGAACGATTTCGATTAGACCTCGTGCATTTTGTATACAGAAGCGGCCCATTTGATCGTGCAGCGCTCAGAGTTTGCACAGCTGCCTCTTAGGCCCCCATAGGAAGCGATATGACACGAGGATAGAAGATGGATGCTGCCCGAGGGGTCGGGGTGGCGTGGCGTGGCGAGGGCGCGGTGGTGGTTGGCCTCCCGGGCCGCGGGCTCCTTTTTGACCCCTGCCGCCGTCCCTTTGCATGGCGGTCACGTCTCGTCAACATTGTGAGTGTGTGTGTGTGTGTGCGTGCGTGTGTGTGTGCGTGTGTGTGTGTGTGTGTGTGTGTGTGTGTGTGTGTGTGTGTGTGTGTGTGTGTGTGTGTGTGTGTTTGGGAGCGGGGGCATGTGGCCCGGTCCGCGTTAATACGGAAGGAATCTGTTTCTGAATGGAGAGCCCGGCCCGGGGGTCACGCCCGCCCTCCTCGTCCGCGCGGACCTGAGCTACACAGAACGGGAAGCCTGCGTGTGTGACCTCTCCCTCTCTTCCTTTCTCTTCTCTCTCTCTCTCTCTCTCTCTCTCTCTCTCTCTCCCTCGCTTTCTCTTTCCCTCTCTCTGTACGAGGATCGTGGATGTGCGTGCGTGTGTGTGTGTGTGTGTGTGTGTGTGTGTGTGCGCGTGTGCGTGTGTGTGTCTCCCTGTAACGCGATGAGCTGCTGCTGGTACAGTGTCCTGTGAAACTGTAGCCGTTCTTCACGAGGAGACACCCCTTCCTCACCCCGCATCCCTCCCCTTCTCCCCCGTCAGGGCAGCACGGGAGAGAGGTCGGAGTTACTTACTTGCACCTCTTTTACAACAGCGGCGCGCAGCGTTTTCGTTCTTCGCTGCTTCTACATGGAATTGTAACCAGTGGCCTATCCTCCAACTTCCCCGGGAGCGGGCGCGGCGCGCGGGCCCGGCTCGGCCCGGCCCGGGCTGGGGCCCTAATGGCCGGAAGAGATACTGGGGGCGCCCCTGCCGCGCCCCTGCCGCCCCCGCAGCCCCCCACCCCACCGTGTCACGCACAGGCCAGCCGGGGCCCGAGCCGGCCCCCGCTACCCCCAAGGGAAGGGTCGCCACTGCTTTGTGCTGTCTGAGTCGTGGGGCGGCGGGCGGGCTCTGCTACCTCCTACCTGGCATTACCAGGGTAATATCACATGTCACGTTGAGGATTTTAAATCCGACCTCGGACCGGCCTCGACCCCGGCGGAGGTCGCAGTGCGCAGTCCTCGCGCGTGCGGGGCCGTGCCGATGTCGAGCACGACCTCGCTCCAGGAGGCGCCGAGGGTCAGGATGATGCTCCTCCTGGTCCATTGCAGTCGTGCGGTGGACCAAGGGGTAACTAACTCGACTATTCACGGTTCACGAACTTATTAATACTTGATATTCAGACAATATTTGCAACTATTCAAATTCAAAATATTCAAGAATATTCGTGGTATTCACTAGTATTCGCAATATTCACTCATATTTAACAATATTTTCAACTATTTCATGGATATTCATCAATATTTATGGATATTCATTAGTATTCATCAATATTTATCTGTATTCAGCCATATTTACACCTATTCAGCCATATTCAACATAGATGCATGCAGTCGGTGCGCGCACTCTACATGTCGACCTCCCCACACACAAAAGCAAAATCTGAGATGAAAATGGCACAACTTCCCATTTTACCATTTAATGAGACATTTCTCCAAATATTGATTATTTATTAAAGGCCGAGTCACCTACCTGTCACTAAATTCATGTTGTGTTTACTTTTGCTCTTGTTTTTCTGTTACGTTGGTTGTCGTGCGATTGATTCCCAGCTAATGGCTACGTTTGAATACTCTGGTTAAACGTAAGGCGTGCAAGGAGCAATCCGCACACACCAGCGCACAAAGTGTTGAAGTCTTGTGTGATTGGTATGAGCTTGGTGAGTTAGAAGAGCTGACAAAGAGTAATGAAGCGAAAGGATTTTATCTCCTCCAAAAATACTACAAAACTGGTAGCAATCCCTTGCGATCTGATGGCACCTTATGCGTTGACCTAAAAACAATGTCTTCATTGTAATTATTGGATGTGATAAATAGGTATAAAATCCAACTTTCCATGGGGAAGCCCCAGAAAATACACGCACATCTGATCCAAATTATTCTCTCAATTACAAGATTAAATAGGATTTTTAGTAAATTATTGTGAATGATTTCTATTTATTCCAAATTATTGGAAATTAACTTGCAATAATGCAAAATAATCACAATTATTTCAATTATTTTTTTAAACTTTTCAGAAACAAATTTTGCTCTGCAATTGAAAGGGTGGCTTGAAAACATAGAAAATTTTTGCGGCAGTAAACCTCCCGAGGGAGGTTGCGGTTCCCGCCAGGCACAGGGCTTTTACCCCCTGTGGCAGCCAACTGCTTCGGTGTTCCATGGGAACCGGCGCTTTGCTGACTGCGATCCTATCGCGCAATTCGACAGATTTGATCCCCGTACCACCATTGGCCTACCCCTAGAGGTACGAACGGTGTCAAGGGCGTTAGACTTCCTGATCCCAGTTTCAGGGGCCTTACCTCAGAGGGGTACGCGGGATTCGAACCCACAACCCGAGTGCCGACACGTAGCCAGAACAGGAAGCGACCCAACGCCCAGAGCCACCGAGCCAACGGCGGTGAGACGTGTTTAACTTCTATTTGACCTGCCATCCAGCTGCGGCCAAAGGGAATGTCAAGCGCGAAAAATACTTTCCCGAGTGGGAGTCGAACTTCGGACCACTCAGTTCGGTGTTGCGCGCTCTACCAACTGAGCCACGACGCCACGATGACTATACAGTGCGACGGGTTCGAGTTGTATTTGCCCTGTCCTCCTGGCTGGAGGGTGCAGGATACGCGGCAAATACGGCTCGAACCCGTCGCACTGTACAGTCGTCGTGGCTCAGTTGGTAGAGCGCGCAACACCGAACCGAGTGGCCCCAAGTTCGACTCCCACTCGGGAAAGTGTTTTTCGCGCTTGACATTCCCTTTGGCCGCTGCTGGATGGCAGGTCAAATAGAAGTTAAACACGTCTCACCGCCGTTGGCTCGGTGGCTCTGGGCGTTGGGTCGCTTCCTGTTCTGGCTACGTGTCGGCACTCGGGGTTGTGGGTTCGAATCCCGCGTACCCCTCTGAGGTAAGGCCTCTGAAACTGGGATCAGGAAGTCTAACGCCCTTGACACCGCTCGTACCTCTAGGGGTAGGCCAATGGTGGTACGGGGATCAAATCTGTCGAATTGCGCGATAGGATCGCAGTCAGCAAAGCGCCGGTTCCCATGGAACACCGAAGCAGTTGGCTGCCACAGGGGGTAAAAGCCCTGTGCCTGGCGGGAACCGCAACCTCCTTCGGGAGGTTTACTGCCGCAAAAATTTTCTATGTTTTCACGCCACCCTTTCAATTGCAGAACAAAATTTGCTTCTGAATGTTTTAAAAAATGAATTAAAATACTTGTGATTATTTTGCGCAGTTGCAAGTTAATTTCCAATAATTTGGAATAAATAGAAATCATTCACAAAAATTTACTAAAAATCCTATTTATTCATGTAATTGAGAGAATAATTTGGATCAGATGTGCGTGTATTTTCTGAGGTCACCCCCTTTCTATTTGTTTACCCAAATGAATTAAAAAAACACGAATATTTACAAATATTCACGAGTATTCACCCATATTCAAAAATATTAACTCATATTCAAAAATACGATTTCAGGAAATCCTGGTAGGCACGAAGTTCGTTAATGCTTTAGTTTCACTAAATACTTCGGTAGATGATGGTTTAAGTAGAAATTTACTTTAAAAATTCTAGCCTTATGGGTCATGTTATTGAATTTGTTTTATTTCAGGGTCACTAGTTCAGCGGGTCACATGCAAAATTTTAGCTTTATCTAGCTCAATCGATTTAGAAGTTCGTCTCTCCGTAAAAATTGTCCGATCAGCTTGATTTTTGAACTGTACGTTCGTTGTGCAATGGGCATTCAAACACCGCTTTTACATTTTTATTCTAACATGTCGTTCGAAGTTTTATTTTTTGAACTACTGTGCATAAGTAGAATCAACAAGTCCCCGGCCCCGCCGGTCCTCATCCCCTGCGCGGCGCGCCGAGGGGTCGAGGAGCCGCGACAATGGCGTCTCGGCTCGGCTCCCCTTTCCACGCTGTTTTCCCGAGACAAGTCGAGTATTACCATAGAAACAGAGATTTTAGATCGAAATTTCTCAAAATTGGTCGCTAAGTTTGGACTGGCACTTCAGCAGTGAACTAAGGAGATCGAGTTCTACCTCTCTGCCAAGTCTCATCAAAATCCTATAGAAAAATCTGGATTTAGGTAAGGGGCCGTGCTAATAAAAAAAAATACGATTTCACGAAATCCTGGTAGGCACGAAGTTCGTTTATGTTTTTGTTTCACAAAATACTTCGGTGGATGATGGTTTATGTAGAAATTTAATTGAAAATTTCTAGCCTTATGAATCATGTTATTGAATTTGCTTTATCTCAGAGCATCTCAGAGTCACTAGTACAGCGAGTCACACGCCAAATTTTAGATTTCTAGCTCAAACGATTTAGAAGTTAGTCTAGTCTTTCAGTAAAAATTGTCCGATCAGCTTGATTTTTGAACTGTAGGCTCGTTGTGCAATGGGCATTCGAACATTGCTTTAACATATTTATTCTAACGTGTCGTTCGAAATTTTATTTTTTGAACTACCGTCCATGAGTTGAATCAACAGCTTTCCACCCAGCTACGGTTCTCCTCCCGTGCGCGCCGGGCAGAGGGGCCGCGCGGGCCGAGGGGCCGAGCGGCCAAGCACCAGCGACAATGCCGATTCGGCTTGGCTCGCCATCGGAACTGGCACTATTCGCAGTCGGCTGGAGGAGGCGTCGCCGCCTTATAGACAGAACGGGGGGCGTTTGAGGTGGGAGTGCCCAGACCTCCCTTCTGTAGTTCTAGGCTGGGACCTCCACTCAACAAAAGAAGGCTGGGGGAGGCGCCGCCGCCTTAAACAGAACGGAGCGCTTTTGAGGTGGGAGTGCCCAGTCCTATTCCTTTCGTGGTTCTAGGCTGGGCTGGGACAACAAAAGAAGGCCGGTGGCTCGGCGGCTCGCTCACGCGTCCTCCTCGCGACTTAACTCGCGCCCACTACCGAGAGATGGCGCCACTAGCGCACGAATCGAATTTAACTATCTATTTTACCCGAACGAAATGTTATACAGCCGAAATGACTGTGAAAACAGGAGTTTCAGACCCACGGAAATCGTTTCCCAAAGAAGTTCAATGGATTCGTAAAATTATTCACGTAAATGTACACCATTTCAAGAATTCTGCTCACCAGATTAAAGTCAAACTTCCCAAACAGTTTTCTGCAGGTGCAAAACCACTGTAAACGCATTCAGTTCGCCATGTCAACGTTCCGATAACTTTACACAATGATTTAAAGTCGCGAGGTGAGAGCCTCAGCCCCCGGCCGTGGCGGACATGGTTGGAGAGGGCCGACGGGCCGGCGCGGGGCCGGCGACACGGCGCCTCACGGCGTCCCACCTCAAACCAACCTAGAATATATTTGACAAGCTTTTAATTTGGTGACGACGCTAAATTATGTTGCAGGCCTTTAGCACACAGCTATGGAAGCCACTACACATTCACAAGGAACACAGAGGCAGACACAGAGGCAATCGTGAATTTTATCCGTCTCACATTTCCAACTCAAACATGGCGCGGAGCGGGCCAGCTGTCAACAACGCGCTTGGCAACCACTAAATCGAACCACCAGGCAAGAGTTAAAGGGTTCTAGTTTCAAATTTGCCACACACTTACCATTAAATGAAATAGAAATTAAAAATATTAGGTCAAAACTCTCTGTGAGAGCCCAAATCGTGAATTTTATCCGCCTCATATTTAAGACACAAACATGGCGCCGAGCGGGCCAGCTCTAAACAACGCCGGCTTGGTGTCCACTCAAACCAACACAAAATATATTTTGCTAGTTTTAGATTAAGTAACTACGTAAAATGATGTTGCAGGCCTTTAGTAAACAACGGGGCAAGCCTCCACGCATTAACACGAAACTCACGGGTTGTCCTATTTGTATGTTTCAGTGAAAACATGAATTGAGGATTTACTCTGAGGTTGGCGGTATTGTCACAAGCCCCGCCCACGGCGAAATTACAGTCCCAGCCAACAATCAGGAGCCGCGGCGGCTAGCTAGTGGTCACGTTTGAAAGTCTCCTGGTGGTGAACCCTTTTACATGGCGTGAATCTGCAACGATTCTGACGTGACCACTCCTTGCGTTGACACTTTTGGATATCGAGGTACAAAGCAACAGGCGACCGTTTTCATTGGCTGGATTTTCGCGCGAAATAATGTTATTGGTCAGAGCCGACTCGGCTCCATGACGAGTCGAGTATTACCATAGAAACAAAGATTTTAAATCGAAATTTCTCAAAATTGGCCGCTAACTTTGGCCTGGCATTTCAGCAGTGAAATAAGGGAATTAAGTTGTACCTCTCTGCCAAGTCTTATCGAAATCGTATAGAAAAATCTGGATTTAGGTAAGGGGCCACACTGATAAAAAAAAAAAAAATCGGATCCTGAGACAAAACCATAAGGCTACTTCGTGCCTAAAAATACGATTTCAGGAAATCCTGGTAGGCACGAAGTTAATTCATGTTTTTGTTTCACTAAATTCGTCGGTAGAAGATGGTTTGTATAGAAATTTACTTTAAAAATTTTAGCCTTATGGGTCATGTTACTAAATTTCTTTTATCTCAAGGTCACTAGTTCAGCGGGTCACATGCCAAATTTTAGCTTTCTAGCTGAAACGATTTAGAAGTTAGTCTCTCAGTAAAAATCGTGCGATCAGCTTGATTTTTGAACTGTAGGCTCGTTGTGCAATGGGCATTCGAACACTGCTTTAACATTTTTATTCTAACATGTCGTTCGAAGTTTTATTTTTTGAACTACTGTGCATGAGTAGAATCAACAAGTCCCCGGCCCCGCCGGTCCTCATCCCCTGCGCGGCGCGCCGAGGGGTCGAGGAGCCGCGACAATGGCGACTCGGCTCGGCTCCCCTTTCCACGCTGTTTTCCCGAGACAAGTCGAGTATTACCATAGAAACGGAGATTTTAGATCGAAATTTCTCAAAATTGGTCGCTAACTTTGGGCTGGCACTTCAGCAGTGAACTAAGGAGATCGAGTTCTACCTCTCTGCAAAGTCTTAGGAAAATCCTATAGAAAAATCTGGATTTAGGTAAGGGGCCGTGCTAATAAAAAAAAATACGATTTCACGAAATCCTGGTAGGCACGAAGTTCGTTTATGTTTTTGTTTCACAAAATACTTCGGTGGATGATGGTTTATGTAGAAATTTAATTGAAAATTTCTAGCCTTATGAATTATGTTATTGAATTTGCTTTATCTCAGAGTCACTAGTACAGCGAGTCACATGCCAAATTTTAGATTTCTAGCTCAAACGATTTAGAAGTTAGTCTAGTCTTTCAGTAAAAATTGTCCGATCAGCTTGATTTTTGAACTGTAGGCTCGTTGTGCAATGGGCATTCGAACATTGCTTTAACATATTTATTCTAACGTGTCGTTCGAAATTTTATTTTTTGAACTACCGTCCATGAGTTGAATCAACAGCCCCCTCCCCCTCCCCCCCTTTCCACCCAGCTACGGTTCTCCCGTGCGCGCCGGGCAGGGCAGAGGGGCCGCGCGGGCCGAGGGGCCGAGCGGCCGGCGGCCGAGCACCAGCGGCAATGCCGATTCGGCTTGGCTCGCCATCGGAACTGGCACTATTCGCAGTCGGCTGGAGGAGGCGTCGCCGCCTTATAGACAGAACGGGGGGCGTTTGAGGTGGGAGTGCCCAGACCTCCCTTCTATAGTTCTAGGCTGGGACCTCCACTCAACAAAAGAAGGCTGGGGGAGGCGCCGCCGCCTTAAACAGAACGGAGCGCTTTTGAGGTGGGAGTGCCCAGTCCTATCCCTTTCGTGGTTCTAGGCTGGGCTGGGACCTCGCTCCACTCAACAAAAGAAGGCCGGTGGCTCGGCGGCTCGCTCACGCGTCCTCCTCGCGACTTAACTCGCGTCCACTACCGAGAGATGGCGCCACTAGCGCGCGAAGCGAATTTAACTACTTATTTTACCCGAACGAAATGTTATGCAGCCGAAATGACTGTGAAAACAGGAGTTTCAGACCCACGGAAATCGTTTCCCAAAGAAGTTCAATGGATTCGTAAAATTATTCACGTCAATGTACACCATTTCAAGAATTCTGCTCACCAGATTAAAGTCAAACTTCCCAAACAGTTTTCTGCAGGTGCAAAACCACTGTAAACGCATTCAGTTCGCCATGTCAACGTTCCGATAACTTTACACAATTATTTAAAGTCGCGAGGTGGGACCCTCTCAGCCCCCGGCCGTGGCGGCCATGGTTGAAAGAGGGCCGGCGGGGCCGGTGACAAGGCGCCTCACGCGTCCGCCTCAAACCAACCTAGAATATATATTTGGCAAGGTTTTAATTTAGTGACGACGTTAAGTTATGTTGCAGGCCTTTAGCACACAGGTATGGGAGGCACTACACATTCACAAGGAACGCAGAGGCAGACTTGGTGAGAGCCAGCCCCCCAGCGGGCCAGCTGTCAACAACCCGCCTTGACAACCACTAAATCGAACCACCAGCCAAGAATTAAAGGGTCCTAGTTTCACATTTGCCACACACTTACCATTAAATGAAATAGAAATTAAAAATATTCGGTCAAAACGCTCTGTGAGAGCCCAAATCGTGAATTTTATCCGCCTCATATTTAAGACACAAACATGGCGCCGAGCGGGCCAGCTATAAACAACGCCGCCTTGGTGTCCACTCAAACCAACTCAAAATATATTTTGCTAGTTTTAGATTTAGTAACCACGTAAAATGATGTTGCAGGCCTTTAGTAAACAACTGTGGAAGCATCCACGCAATACCACGGAACACAAGGGTAGACTTATTTGTATCTTTTAATGAAAACATGAGCTGAGGACTGACTCTGAGGTTGGCGGTATTGTCACAAGCCCCGCCCAAGGCCAAATTACAGTCCCAGCCAACAACCAGGAGCCGCGGCGGCCAGCTAGTGGTCACGTTTGAAAGTCTCCTGGTGGTGAACCCTTTAACATGGCGTGAATCTGCAACGATTCTGACGTGACCACTCCTTGCGTTGACACTTTTGGATATCGAGGTACAAAGCAACAGGCGACCGTTTTCATTGGCTGGATTTTCGCGCGAAATAATGTTATTGGTCAGAGCCGACTCGGCTCCATGACGAGTCGAGTATTACCATAGAAACAAAGATTTTAAATCGAAATTTCTCAAAATTGGCCGCTAACTTTGGCCTGGCATTTCAGCAGTGAAATAAGGGAATTAAGTTGTACCTCTCTGCCAAGTCTTATCGAAATCGTATAGAAAAATCTGGATTTAGGTAAGGGGCCACACTGATAAAAAAAAAATACGATTTCACGAAATCCTGGTAGGCACGAAGTTCGTTTATGTTTTTGTTTCACAAAATACTTCGGTGGATGATGGTCGTTTATGTAGAAATTTAATTGAAAATTTCTAGCCTTATGAATCATGTTATTGAATTGGCTTTATCTCAGAGTCACTAGTACAGCGAGTCACATGCCAAATTTTAGATTTCTAGCTCAAACGATTTAGAAGTTAGTCTAGTCTTTCAGTAAAAATTGTCCGATCAGCTTGATTTTTGAACTGTAGGCTCGTTGTGCAATGGGCATTCGAACATTGCTTTAACATATTTATTCTAACGTGTCGTTCGAAATTTTATTTTTTGAACTACCGTCCATGAGTTGAAGCAACACCCCCCCTCCCCCCCCTTTCCCACCCAGCTACGGTTCTCCTCCCGTGCGCGCCGGGCAGGGCAGAGGGGCCGCGCGGGCCGAGGGGCCGACAATGCCGATCCGGCTTGGCTCGCCATCGGAACTGGCACTATTCGCAGTCGGCTGGAGGAGGCGCCGCCGCCTTATAGACAGAACGGGGGGCGTTTGAGGTGGGAGTGCCCAGACCTCCCTTCTATAGTTCTAGGCTGGGACCTCCACTCAACAAAAGAAGGCTGGGGGAGGCGCCGCCGCCTTAAACAGAACGGAGCGCTTTTGAGGTGGGAGTGCCCAGTCCTATCCCTTTCGTGGTTCTAGGCTGGGCTGGGACCTCGCTCCACTCAACAAAAGAAGGCCGGTGGCTCGGCGGCTCGCTCACGCGTCCTGTTCACGACTTAACTCGCGTCCACTACCGAGAGATGGCGCCACTGGCGCACGAAGCGAATTTAACTATCTATTTTACCCGAACGAAATGTTATACAGCCGAAATGACTGTGAAAACAGGAGTTTCAGACCCACGGAAATCGTTTCCCAAAGAAGTTCAATGGATTCGTAAAATTATTCCCGTAAATGTACACCATTTCAAGAATTCTGCTCACCAGATTAAAGTCAAACTTCCCAAACAGTTTTCTGCAGGTGCAAAACCACTGTAAACGCATTCAGTTCGCCATGTCAACGTTCCGATAACTTTACACAATAATTTAAAGTCGTGAGGTGGGACCCTCTCAGCCCCCGGCCGTGGCGGCCATGGTTGAAAGAGGGCCGGCGGGGCCGGTGACACAGCGCCTCACGCGTCCGCCTCAAACCAACCTAGAATATATTTGGCAAGTTTTTAATTTAGTGACGACGTTAAGTTATGTTGCAGGCCTTTAGCACACAGGTATGGGAGGCACTACACATTCACAAGGAACGCAGAGGCAGACTTGGTGAGAGCCAGCCCCCCAGCGGGCCAGCTGTCAACAACCCGCCTTGACAACCACTAAATCGAACCACCAGCCAAGAATTAAAGGGTCCTAGTTTCACATTTGCCACACACTTACCATTAAATGAAATAGAAATTAAAAATATTTGGTCAAAACGCTCTGTGAGAGCCCAAATCGTGAATTTTATCCGCCTCATATTTAAGACACAAACATGGCGCCGAGCGGGCCAGCTATAAACAACGCCGCCTTGGTGTCCACTCAAACCAACTCAAAATATATTTTGCTAGTTTTCAGATTTAGTAACCACGTAAAATGATGTTGCAGGCCTTTAGTAAACAACTGTGGAAGCATCCACGCAATACCACGGAACACAAGGGTAGACTTATTTGTATCTTTTAATGAAAACATGAGCTGAGGATTCACTCTGAGGTTGGCGGTATTGTCACAAGCCCCGCCCAAGGCGAAATTACAGTCCCAGCCAACAATCAGGAGCCACGGCGGCCAGCTAGTGGTCACGTTTGAAAGTCTCCTGGTGGTGAACCCTTTAACATGGCGTGAATCTGCAACGATTCTGACGTGACCACTCCTTGCGTTGAAACTTTTGGATATCGAGGTACAAAGCAACAGGCGACCGTTTTCATTGGCTGGATTTTCGCGCGAAATAGTGTTATTGGTCAGAGCCGACTCGGCTCCATGACGAGTCGAGTATTACCATAGAAACAAAGATTTTAAATCGAAATTTCTCAAAATTGGCCGCTAACTTTGGGCTGGCATTTCAGCAGTGAAA
>JAHWGI010000345.1:120000-125000 GCA_029379305.1 Frankliniella fusca | reverse complement strand
GGGAATGTGGAGAGCATGTGCTCACGAGCAATATACGCCACGGCCAGCGCTACAACATCTCCTGTCCCTCTCTCCCCTCTTCGTCTCTCTATACGACTTCCGCCTCCTCTCTCCTGTCTCTCTCTTGCTCTCTCTTCCCCCGTCATTCTACCGCAGGTGGACGGCGCCGCGTTACACTAGCCTCCCTCAAACGTTTATCTCTTTCCTCCCCAGCCCCCTGCTCCGCACCCCTACAAGCTCCCTTCCTCCTCACCCGTTGCGCTCTTGGTCGACCCCTGACTATAAGTCGACGCCCCGCCTCGCCCCGCGCCGCCCCGCCCAGCCCCACCCTTGCTCCCGACCACTTCCGGTCAGAATGTGACCGCACGCGTCCGTTCGTTACCGCGCATTCACTCTTCGGTCCGGCCCGGCCAACAAAGGCCATCCCCTTTCCCATCCCAGTGGCGAGACGGGCCCGGGCCGGGCGAGCCGGGCAACCCCGGCCAGATGAGGTGATTTCCGGTCGAGGGGGCTCGCCCCACCCGACCCCGCCCCGCCCCGCCCCGCCCCGCCCCGCCACGTTTCGACTTTTGGCTGAATGTGATAAGGGGTGGATGCACGGCTGGCCCGGCTGAATGCTACGCTGCGTGTGTCGCTGAATCCCCTGACCCCCCCCCCCCCCAAACCCGGGCTCCGCTGTCCTGGGTGATTTATCAGACAAACACTATTAGCTAATGAATGAGGAGCATGATTTGTCGGCTTTTTATCAGCGCTGTGTGTGTGTGTGTGTGTGTGTGTGTGCGTGCGCGCGCGCGCGCGCGCGCGCGGGCGTTGGTCTAGGTCGGGGATGGTGGTATTTTCGTTCCGGTTGGGGTCATGGCGCCAAAAATGCGTGCCGCAGTTTGAAGCCCAAATCGACGAGGAAGTGCGGAAATGGAGCATATCGAATATTAGGTAGTAGGGCTGCTGGACGAAAACTATTCCAAATTTGTAGTATTCCGCTGTGAAAAATTGCCGAGCAAGGCACAGGAAGAGTTTCCATGGAAGAAGTCGCACATCTACAATTCAAGTTCGTAAATGTACCAGCACTGCCCATCGACATAAAATCGAATGACAAGCTAAAGCGGAAGGTTGTGCATGTACGCCACACATTGTAAAAAGTTATTTACAAAATATATCGTGCCTGCAAGAACATATTTTTTGCAGTGGCAAATCGATATTAATTATGACCTCAAACCGAGGGAGGTTAGTTCAGAATTACGGTGCACAATTGTCAATTTTTCTAAATCTCTTCTTTACCCACTTAGCAGTGTAGGTTTTGAATTGTCTTCATTTTTCTTGAGTTTTGTGACGTTCAAGACACTTAAGGATTTTTTTCTCTAATTGTTTTCTGAATTACGAGTTGTACAAAATTTTCGAAATTATTTCCCGCTCCTTTCAAAATCTTGGTTTCATCAAAGAAAATCACGGTGATTGAAATGGTGGCTGCGCCTAGCGGACTGCTCGGCGCGCCGGGCCTCTCTTTCTTTCCCTCTCACCTGTGAGTGAGCCGGGTGCTCCGGGACCAGACGCCTCAGACCCACCCCAACCCGCACTGCCCCCCCTCTCTCTCTCTCTCTCTCTCTCTCTCTCTCTCTCTCTCTCTCTCTCTCTCTCTCTCTCTCTCTCTCTCTCTCTCTCCCTCTCTCTCTCTCTTCCCGCCGAGATCGGCCCCTGCGATAGGCTTCATCCCAAAAACGTCACGAAGAAAAAGGGGCGCGTCATTTTTATCTCTCTCTCCTCCCTCTCTTTCGCTCTCCCTGTATCTCTCTCCCTCTCACTCTCGTCGCCTGCTCTCCTTTCTCTCTCTTTCTCTTTCTCTCTGTAAGTTTATAGATAACGATCGCGCAAGGCGGGACTGCGCACCAGCAGGCGTCATTCCCTTAGTCGTGTGTGTGTGTGTGTGTGTGTGTGTGTGTGTGTGTGTGTGTGTGTGTGTGTGTGTGTGCACCTCCCACCCACGTCCAATTCGCTCGCACCCACGGTGCTCGCACCCTTTGCTGGTCCACCATTCTCTCTCTCTCTCTCTCTCTCTCTCTCTCTCTCTCTCTCTCTCTCTCTCTCTCTCTCTCTCTCTCCCTGCTCTCCCTCTCTCTCTCTCGCTGCTCTCCCTCTCTCTCTCTCTAGCTCGCTCGTTCACTCGCTCGTTGTTCATTACGACGTTTAAAAGTTGGAGTCGAGAGAGGGGTACAGTCGTACAGTAATCACGTGAACTGGAGGACCGTTGCCTCTTGACTTGACGCTCCACGTGCACTCAAAAAAACAAGCTAATTTTCCCAGAAATTTTTGTATAATTTGGATAGCGGAGAAAGAAAATTATAGTATTGTGGCACTTTATTGTGCCCCTTCTACGCAATTATAACCGGAAGTAAATACTTAAAGGTGGGGGGGGTTAAGTGAGATTTGGCTTTTTATCATGCATTTTTAACGTTCAATACTGTCTAAATGGTTGCACCCCGTGAAATCTTTTGCATATAGGTGACATACAAGTTGACATGTATGTGGAACATGTATGTGTCCTACGCTTTGGTCTTGTATGTGCCCGATGATTGACTTGTATGGCTACTTGTATGTGTCCTACATTTGCAGACATACTATTGAATCAGTACAATTTTAAAAAGAAAAAGAAGATAAAAGTAGAAAGTCATAAGTCACTTGTATGTAGAGGGTTTCACGGGACTCACTTTTCTGCTCTTTGGATTACTTCCAATCGACACTTTTCTGTTTTAGCTAATTTTTTTAAAGTTTAGTCGACATTGGGGCTAAAATTCTTGCGCGCATGGTTTCTTTGCCAATTTTGTTTCAAAAATTCTGAAAAAAAAAAATCACACTTATAGAAGGTCAAAATGAAGAACTCATAAGCGGCAGATCTCAAAGAAATCCATTCTGTGATTTTTAATCAACAAATCAAGATTCATGACGTTTTTCATGCCTACTCGGCCTACTCAATAAAAAAATTTCTTTTGGACAAAAACGCGTTTACAAGTTCTAGCCAATACATGAGCAATCATTTTAAGCTGCCAAATAAATTTCTATCTCCAACGTAGCCTGAGATATCATGCGCGCAAGCTCAAAAAAAAAAGTTCTGAGAAAAACGGCTTTGCAGTTTACAGAACTGCTTGCCCCCACCCAGTCCAATCCCACTCCCTGTCTTCCCTCCGCTCCGCTGGAGCCCGCTGGCGAGATTTGACTTTGGTACTCAAACTTTTGAAGCGCGCATGGACCAAACAGGCCGATTTAACGGTATATGTTCATTTTGGGAAAATTCTCAGTTTTGTAGAACATCGAATAAAAAATTCCTACGTCGATTTAAGGGTGCTGTGGGGCCAAGTATGGTCAGGAACAGTTGTACCAAGGTCCAAAGAGTCGAAAAAAAAAATAAACCGAAAATCGCTTTTTTCACTTTACTCCCCCCTTAAGTAATGCCGTTGCAGCTTCGTGTACAAATATTTGCAGTGCTCCAAAATTTGGAAAATACGAGTAGTCTATCTTGGAGAACTCCCTGATGCGATGAGTCATGCACCTCGCCGGGGAGGGTTTGGGGGTTAGTGCGAGATGAGGAGTCTCGCGGGGAGGCCGAGGGAGAAAGTCCATCTTGTTGTCTAGGTGATAATTCAGTACCAGTCAAGAATCCACGGATTCGGGATCCAAGCGAAGACTCAGTTCTAAAATTCAGCTCCCGGCACTATGGCTGGTTGGGAGAGGTTTGAGAACACTGTTAAAAGCTTACGGTGAGTTTGACTGTAAGTTACAGTGAAACCTGCACCACTGTAAGTTA
Organism: Frankliniella fusca; assembly: GCA_029379305.1. Classification (NCBI taxonomy): domain Eukaryota; kingdom Metazoa; phylum Arthropoda; class Insecta; order Thysanoptera; family Thripidae; genus Frankliniella; species Frankliniella fusca. Next base: position 121,204 of record JAHWGI010000345.1, on the reverse strand, counting down.
CGGTGCATATTCGCCGTAACTTACAGTGAATATGCACCGTAAGCTACGGTGAGCAGCCTGCACCACTGTAAGTTACGGTGCATTTTCACCGTAAGCTACGGCGAATAGCCTGCACCACTGTAAGTTACGGTGTATATTCACTGTGGGTTACGGTGAATATGCACCGTAACTTACAGTGGTGCAGGTTTCACCGTAAGCTTTTAACAGTGAAGGAGAGAGGAACGAGAAACAAAATGTTTTGTTTTTGATCTACCAAGCAGCGGCCTTACATGGCGCTCTCGACTTTTACAAACTCTGCAAATCTATAAGTGTGTAGTAGTTTGCCACTTTAAAGTGCAAGACTACAGTTCTTCAGTTATAAGTGCAGAACTTTTTTGTTCTGCAGTTACACCTGCAGAACTCTTTAGTTCTACACTTGTAAGTGCAGAACTCTTCAGTTCTGCACTTGCAACTGCAGAACTCTCTATCCAGTTTTTAGTGCAGAACTAGAGAGTTCTGCACATACAAGTGTAGAACTAAAGAGTTCTGCACTTGTAACTGCAGAACAAAAAAGTTCTGCACTTGTAACTGCAGAGCAAAAAAGTTCTGCACTTATAACTGCAGAACCTTAGTTTTGCACTTTAAAGTGGCAAACTACTACACACTAAGATTTGCAGAGAAATTTTGTAGTTGACCGACAAATATTTGGAACTCTCTCTCTCTCTCTCTCTCTCTCTCTCTCTCTCTCTCTCTCTCTCTCTCTCTCTCTCTCTCTCTCTCTCTCTCTCTCTCTCTCTCTCGTTGTTCTATAGAGCTGTTTTCACCCGACGCAGTACTCAGCGCTGCCCTGCCGCGAGAGGCTTTGACATTTTTGTGTTTCTCTCTTTTTTCCCCTTTTTCTTTTGACAAAATTGAGTTGAGTGGCGCGCGTGTTTCGCTTCGCCTCGCCGCGCCTCCTCTTCATTTCCTGGGAAAATGTATCGACCTGAGATGGAATGCAGATGAAGTTACCTGCGCTGCCCCGAGAGCTGCCCCGGGAGCTGCCCTCGTCAAAGGGACGGGGAAGATAGGGGAAGGGGGGAGGGGAATATTCGGACACTACGCGCGCGCATGTGGGTGTGCAGGTGTGGGTGTGTGTGTGTGCACTTGAAGTCGAAGACGAATGTCACTCACTTACAGATAAGTGAATTTATTCGCTCACTTGCAGGTGAGTGAAAAATATTTG
>JAHWGI010000345.1:22500-115000 GCA_029379305.1 Frankliniella fusca | reverse complement strand
GAAGTCAGGGAAAAGTCAGGGAAAATGAAAATTAGGATCCGGTGTGAACCCTGTTTTAGCAAATGGAACTATTACGTTAATCAACAATTTATTTTCGTCGACTGTTTTTTAGTCGACCATTCTTTTACTCGACTTCTTATTTTTAGTCACCTCTTTTTTTACTCGCGGCTATTTTTTAAAAACTATTTTTCTTTTGTCGACTGCTTTTTACACTATTTTTTAAGTCGATAGTTTTTGATTCCTTTTTACACGATTTTCTTTATACAATTTTTGGCTTTAAAAAAAAATACTTCCCCTGGACGCTCCCTTAAAATACCCTGTTGGTTGGACTAATAATGAACATAGGACATAATATACATAATTATTTGAAAAAGTTTATTTGGTTTTTTCCTTTAAAAAAAAAGTTATTCTGAATCTAGCGGATTGGAACCTACGGCACCTTCACAGTGTCACAACATTGGAGTCCTGTATCCGCCTGCAATAACCTGCGAACCGCAAGAAAGTGCCAACACCCCACCGCGTCAGCAACAACAATTTGGCTGAACGGGTTTCTGAGAGAGCGCTTCAGCTCCAGCTTCAGCTCCAGCGTACCCGAGCCGCGGAATAACAGACTCCTATTCCTCTTAAGCCGTGGCGGGGCGTGGCGGAGCTCCGCGGGGCGCGGCCGCCCCCGGGGTCGCGCAGCGGTAACCTGATAGTCACTCAAGTAGCGCGTTTATCTGCCCCCGCCACGCCCCGCCACGCCCCGCCACGCCCCGCCACGCCCCGCCACGCCCCGCCACGCCCCGCCACGCCCCGCACCGCCCGACTCCTTTTTTCCACTTGTCCTCCTCCCCTCCCCCCCCCGTGAAACAGCAAACATACATGTCGCATCCATTTACAACACATGCTGCATGTGAGTGACTCATACGTGCGTGTATGTAGCACGCGTGTGACATGTATACATGTATGTCTCACATGCATGTGTCTCCCGCCAAGACATACATGAGACCGTTACCTCTTGTATGTAACACATGCATGCTGCATCATCACGTGTGTGTCATACATGTAGCGCCTACATGTGAAACATTCCTCTTGTATGGCAAACATGCATGCTGCATCATCACGTGTGTGTCATACATGTAGCGCATACATGTGAAACATTCCTCTTGTATGGCAAACATGTATGCTGTATCACTTCGTATGGTGCATACATGTCCCACAATCTGGCGCATACATGAGAAACATTTCTCTTGTATGATAGACATGTATGCTGTATCATTACGTATGGTGCATACATATCTGATTCCCTGGCGCATACATGTAAACCTTTCTTCTTGTATGCTGCATGATGCATACCAGACAAAAGTTATTATTTTTTAATGAAAATTATTTTTTGCTATTGCTAAAGACCAAACAAGAGTCTGGCATACTCCTAATATCAATCTGCTCCGAGTACACTATAGAAAATCGGTGTCTTCATGACAAAAAAGAACAAAAAAAAAAAAACAAAAAAAAAACTTCAAAACAAAAAGAAATTAAGAATTTTTTTAAAAAAATGTGATTGGTTGAAAAAGTTTCAAGCATCAACTAATGACTTTATCATCTATAAGACGAAATACAAACTGTCTGTGGCGTCGACTGCACGGCACATATATAAGTGCTGTCGCACACATGTGGCATACATGTAGTCATATCAGTACATGCATGTCAGCATGTCCATGTCGTATGTAGCACATGTATATGCTCACAGTACATATGTGGCATACATGTTACCAGATCAAAATTTACATGCAGGTCATCCGCTTTTGTATGTTACACATGCATATCCCTTTAGAGCATATGTGGCATACATGTCCGCTGATCTTCGCATGCATGCTGTTATGTTGCGTAAGTGAAACGTATGCCGAGTGTATGTGAGATGCATGTCGCTTGTATGTGATTCCTATGTGAGTTATTAGAGTGCACCAGCTATCATCCTATAGATGTGATCTCGTGGCCTAGTGGACAAGGTGCTAAGTAAGTAACACGAAGGTCCCGGGTTCAATTCTCCACATCGGCGACGGATTTCAGCAGAAGTTGGAGGAAGATAAAGAACACAAGAAATGAATACCAATAGGAGGAAACAAAAGGAGAGAAACAAAGAAAAAAATTTATGCGATTTGGGGGAAAATAAGCGTGGCGTTTACATGCATGTAACATACGTACGACATACATTTTCACATGCATGGCCCATACGCCACACACACAAAACGTCCAAAGCTCTCTCGTATGGTACACACACATGCCGATCGTATGTCGCATAGGTATGCCACGCATGCTCAAAGTGTATGCCACATACATGCACAGCATGCATGCAAACATGTATGACACATACACTTAAAATGTTTCACGGGCCCCCCCCTCTCCACTCCCTTTCTCCAGCTCGTCTCGCCTCTGGAAAGGCGCTGCCGCTGCTGGCTGGGGCGTTGACGCAGGGTGGCGTGGCGCCGCTGCTGCAGGGTGCGGGAGAGGCGGAGAGAGAGAGAGAGAAAGAGAGAGAGAGAGAGAGAGAGAGAGAGAGAGAGAGAGAGAGCAAGAGATATGTGGCCTTCTTTGTCATCCCGACCGTGCTATACTCTCCTTCTGCAGTGACTCAGCTCTCGTCCGCGCGGGCGTGGCGGGGCGTGGCGGGGCGGGGCGGGGCGGGGCGGGGCGTGGCCCGCGAGGCGAAGAGTGAGCGCGGGAGAGTGTGTGTGAGAGGAAGATAGAGAGCGGGAGAGAGGATGAGTAAGTGAGACAGAGCGGGAGGCTAAAAGAGAGAGGGAGAGGGGAAGGAAGAGGAGAGAGAGAGAGAGTGAGAGAGAGAGAGAGAGAGAGAGAGAGAGAGAGAGAGAGAGGGGGGAGAGAGAGGGGGGAGAGAGAGGGGGGGAGAGAGAGAGAGAGTCCGCTCGCGCGCGCAGAACACTTCCTATGGACAGGTCACGCCGCCGCCGCGCTTGTTCTCTGAGGCGCCACGTGCACACACACACACACACACACACACACACAAACACACACACACACACACACACACACAAACACACACACACGCGCGCGCGCGCACGAACACGCACCGCACGGGTGGAAGAGGGACAAGGAAGAGGGACTTAAGAGGCACCGGCTGCGCTGGGGATACACACCAAAAAAAAAAAAAATGAAAAAAAGGTCGCGCAGCTCAAATTAGATGTGAAAAATTAGCACCACGGTTAAAAACTTAAAACAACAGGAAAATAAATGGCAGGGTAGCTAGAAAATAAGCACTGTAGCCTAAGAATTAACTCTACCTATACAGCTACAAAATTAGTACACTACTTGGTATATCTTTTGATTTTTGCTCTTACGTGATTTTTTTCCCTTTTTATGTGTGTACGCGGATGACATTCTGTAGGGTAGTGGGGCCTTAGTAACCTAAGCACTGCTGCTCTTCCCTTGCTTATCCCCTCTCCCTCTCTCCTCCCCTCTCTCTTCACGCTCTCACCTTTTTTCTCTGTCTCCGTCTGTTTCTGTCTTTCGGTGGGTGGGAAACAACTGTGTACGGATAAAAAAGATTTGCTGATGTAGCGCCTACAATATTTTTTGCTGCAACAACTACCTCGCAGCTGTCTTAGCTGAGCCCTTTGCTCTATCAGCTACAAAATAGATGCAACAGCAAATAAAATGTTCATAGGCGCTATATTTGCTATATGAGGTTTGCTGAGCCAACATATCTTTTTCTCCGTGTGAGAGGTCTATAGTATCTTAAAATAAATTTATTCTTGAAAATTCAAGATCGTATAAATATTTGAAAATAGGTTTTCATCTATTTTGGAAAAGTCTATGAAGTGATGAATCCTGCTTTTAGTGGACAAGCGAAGGAAGGGCCTCTCGGCCTCTCCCTATAGTGCGCCCTAAAAGCCGCAGGGTCTTGAACTACATTACCCGCGCTGGCCGAGCTCAGGGCCGGCATGGCTCTGTGTGTGTTTGTACTGAGAGGGATGAAGCAAGAGCGAGTAGTAGAAAAAGAGCGATGCTACACGCTGCGCTCGAGTAAATATCATGATGGATCGAACTGATCGAAATGAGGGCAATTGCCCCATCGCGCGGGCCTGGGCCCGGCCGCCTGTTTGGAGTGAGCTCTAAGCACTCGCGCCCGGGGCGGGTGAAAGAGAGTGATATTGATATTGATATATTTATTTACATTGTACAAAAGGACTAAAAAGTCCTACGAGAGTACAATATTTTACGACATTGACAGCAAACTTAGAATGTAGCACCGTAGATCACAGTAGACATGAAGGAATAAAGAATTTAAATTTTATGCTCAGGAAACATTTTGGTAAAAGAGGCGGGCCTTAATTTTAAAAGTGTTGACAGAAGTACATTTGGTTATCGTTTCTGGTAGTGTGTTCCAAAGAACAACAGAATAAATCCAAAAGGCCCCGCGTTGCTTGTCAGTGCGGTGTTGAGGTACTCTGAGAGTACCAATGTTCCTGAGCGCTTTATTGTGGATTGACTCGAGTGAGTGAGAGAGAGAGAGAGAGTGAGAGAGAGAGAGTGAGAGAGAGAGAGAGAGAGAGAGAGAGAGAGAGAGAGAGAGAGAGAGAGAGAGAGAGAATGAGACACTGTGGAAAATATTTCCGTGGATATACAATATATTTTGTAATTCAGTGCGTACAACATATCTCGTAAATGTGCGACTTTACGTTTTTTGACTTTGTTGTTCACCAATCGATTCTGGTTTGATACGTATTCTCTGCTGTTGTATTCTTGTTGGGTGGCACCGAGTGAGGATGTTTGAGGATGAAATAAGAAGGTCCGAACTCCATGGTAGTCAGTGTGGTAAGAGGGAGTTTATTGGTTCACTAGGTCAGAGGTAAGGTTGCACAGGCGCCGGTGGCGCTGCCCAACGGCAGGTAGCGTAAGCTAAACCTAGACGATGCAGACGACGGCAGTTATGCCAACTCCCGTTTACAACATCTCCCCCTTTTTCGGAGACAATGTATTGTCTTACTTTAAAGGTTGGCTGCATTGACTGAACCACAACCAACCACAACATGATATGAGAAATCGCGACTAGTAAACATTTCAAAACATCTAGTCTTTCTGCTATACACAGGGCCTGTGTGGGTGTTGTTAGTTGACATTTTGTGTATTGTTCTAAAGAAAACAACCATCAGCACTTTATCAGTATGATCACAACTTTCCGAGATCTAAGCTTTCACTGGATAGTTGTTAGCGAGACTGACGGACACTAATTTAATGGTGATCTGGTGAACAATACAATAAGAGATAGGAAATTTGGGGTTAGGGATAACTTTCAGAAGTTTCTGGTGTTTTCCCTTCTCAGTCGGTCTGTGGTGCACTGAAATATTGTTTGGCGTATTTTATCATACTTGTTATAATTATACACAGCTTCTTTAAACCTTACCCTAGGGGGCCCTCCTAGTGCAAGGCTTGCAGCGTGTAACGCAACATGAACAGTGTTTGCCACAACAATGAAATTTGTATCTCCGCACCGATTCCAACATTTATTTCCCCTCCTTTCCTTTTTTTTATTCTCTTTTTACTTATGTCACTTCATCACACTCCGAGGAGTGGAGATCCAACACTAGGGTTTGTGCTCAACCAGTGAGGCACTGTTGGTCGAAGTTCGACTCAGGTTTATAGTCACTTTTCATCAACCCAGCGTTCAGTGTCTGTACTGCGTGCTCAGGCCGGTTGATCAGACCAACTACTTCATATTTTTGTTATGAAGTGTCGCCCCCTTTTTAAGTGGCGAGCCAGTTAACCAATGGAGTTTTCATATTGGGATGAGACTTTGTGAATTCCACGGAAGTGTGCTCATTATTCCACCAATATGTAAGAGTCATCAAGACTGCTGGTACTCACAGGTAACTTTATTTAGCAGCACACTCTCTATACTCATTTTGTCTGCATAATTGTCATTCACCCAGTCCCATATTTGGCAGTATTACTTTCCTTGTTCATGCCACGAAGGACAACATAGGTGGAATATAGTTCAGCAGACCAGTAGTCTGATAAGTGACACTTTTTGTTTCACTCTTATTATTTATGCAAGGTGAGGCTGTACACCCTCGAGAGTATTATGAGAGTATTTTACTAGACACTTCTGGCTGTTAACCTGAACGAGGTTGAGTGACTAATTTATTTTATTCATACAAGCTTACTTGTGGGTAAATGTACTGTGATAAATAGTAAGGTCTTCGAAGAGATCTTTTAGTCTCTCAAAGGGGTCTTTTAGTCTGAGCTAGGCGAAGCCTGAGTCCCAACTGTATTTACTATTCATAGTACCATTTTACTCCACTTGTAGTATTTTACTACATACTTTTGCTTGTATTTCTGAGAGCCAGATATGCAGGCAGAGAAATGGTATTTAATTTTATTTGGTAAGTAGCCCCAATGTGGTGCTCTGTGATAGGGCTCTACACCAATGATTTTTTTAAGTAGATTAAATCTACAAATAATTTAATACTTTCAGCTAGAGCTATTTGTTTCTCAGCAAGAAACTGATCTCTAGGCCAGTACATTAAATTGTTTGGTATGACATTTAGAGTTGTCAGTAAACCATCTCTCCTGCATGTGGCTTTCAAAGTGTTATCCCTTAAGGATAAACAATGGGATAAAAAACACAGAAAAATCCATGTAGTTGTGTGCCATTTCGACAGGTCTGTCAGAGACAATATTTTATCTGAGCAATCCCGTTTCTTTTCCTGCACTGATATGACCGAACACTTGACATTTAAAGTTCCAGGTCATCCAACAGTCATAGCTAGCATAGCTTTACTTTAGACCATTCAGTGTCTCATTAGTAGGAGTATTTTGGGATAGTTCAGACTACTCTGTAAGTTTTACAGCCTTTTCTGTGACTTACATCATTTTGATATCAATAATTAATATCTGTTGTTTTCCTTTCTGTTTCAAATATCTCTTTGCAACAGAGCAGTATCTAACCGTTTCTTTTCTGTGAATGTACTGGGTCAGTTTCTATATACAGAGAAAGTGCCAGCACTTGTGATCCAGTTGAGGAGAAACCATCATTTTGTTGCATTACTTTGATACAGATAAGACTGCAATTTAAGTTTCTGAAGCAATGGCAACAGTAGTGGTAGATCTCCTTGTCTAGGAATCTCAGGGAAGAGTTATTTTTGGTCAAGCCTTTTGCAAGTTGTGATCCAACCCATGTAAGTGAGCGTTCAAATCCAACAAGTTCGATTATTAGTCTGTTACTTGTTTCTTTGAGTTACATAGGGTTCACAAAGAGTGGAGGAGATTCATTTATAAATCTCTTCCAACTCTTCCAGCAGTGTAGAGGCAAATGTTCCTTATTTTGATAAGTATAACATTTTTCATCCTACTACCACTCTGTTCCATGTGTGACATGGGAGTCTCCAATTAATGGAGAGGATCTGTTCCTTGCTTTTAAGGGATGTTTCATTTATGGACAAGAACTTTTCCCATAGAATTCCCTATGCCAAGAGAAATTGTTGTCTTTCATCACCAACATGGGATGAATTGTGTTCTCCGTGGCACTAGAGAATACATTAGTTTTCTTTTATCCCCACTATGGGATGAACCATATGCTCTGTTGCACTAGAGAATACATTTTCCTTGTAGCCCCAGGATAGGACCATCAGCATTTCTTGCTGTTTTGTTTTATTTATTGAAAGTCAACTGTTCAACTCAATAGCTGCTCACTAACTATTTACAAGGCTTTCCGTCCTCACTTTACCAACTACACTCTAAAGTATAGAGGCATGGATAAGACAGGAATTCAGATTTCGGTGCATGGATTAAGAGCAACTAAAATTACTCTCTCTCGCATTACTATCAGCTTCACCCAGAGAGACACCAACAACCCCTTATGCTCAGAAAGTAAAGTCTCTAGGTTGAGCAGGGTATGTGTATGACCTAAGGATGTTTGTTTTTTGATACCGAATTTTATTTTTGTGCGGATACTCTTCCAAGTAAGAGAGTGCACTTGACACCTTGTCGTTTTAGTGGCAGCTTTAAGTTGTTCTACACAACTTGTCCTTTTTAATTTGTTTAGACCTCTACAGCAAGGTGACCAGCTGTATTCGCATCACCAGGCCCAGAGCTGTCAGAGTTTTCACGCTCTGTACAAAGTAGTACAAAAGGGACAGGATAATTTTTTTTTTTTTTAATACCACTGAGCCCTTGAATGACATGCACGAAGTACTTTACTCCTGTGTCTGGGTTCTGGTTCTTAGGGTACTTAACCCTAATTAGGAGACCAAGTCTCGGTTAGAGTAGCTTACTTTTTATTTTTTTATAAACAGTACAAGCTCCCTGAATAGTTTATGCCATACAGTTGACAATCAACAATTAGTTTGGCATTGCCATGGACTCACCGGAACATCTCAAGAGTGTTACACGGGAGTATTTTCCAATCATGAACAGGTGCATTTGGACATGAGCAACCATTGGCTATTCTTTTGTAGCCGAACATTTAGTTATCTGTTAAACGTTATGACACTTTGAGTGTTGCTGTAGGACACTTCAATGACCGGTCGCAAGCACTTCTTTCCAGTATTTTTACATACATGGCTGTCACGTTTTTCAGATAAAAGGAAAGTTCTCAGAGAGGACTTATCGTTAAAAAGAAACACTTTCAGTCAACATCAGAGGTTATCTCACTGTCGACCATGAGGCGCCTATTTTGCGCAATTTTATGTCAAGCACAGTTCACTGTCATTCAGATTGACACAAGGTTTAGCACTGTAAGTTAAATGTAATACACAGTGCACAGAGAAGTCCATGACTTGGGCTGCAATCTTGTAGCTCCGCCTCGCCGCCAAACACATGTAACACAGTGATACGCAGAGGTTAGCAGTGCTCTACTCACCAGAGTCGGTCATAGTTTTCGATGATTTCAAACACTTTTTCTCACCGTACGTGCCTTTACTCCCCCTTTCTGAGGAAACGTTTTCGGTCCGTGAAGCGACTGCGCCATGTTGTATTCTTGTTGGGTGGCACCGAGTGAGGATGTTTGAGGATGAAATAAGAAGGTCCGAACTCCATGGTAGTCAGTGTGGTAAGAGGGAGTTTATTGGTTCACTAGGTCAGAGGTAAGGTTGCACAGGCGCCGGTGGCGCTGCCCAACGGCAGGTAGCGTAAGCTAAACCTAGACGATGCAGACGACGGCAGTTATGCCAACTCCCGTTTACAACATCTGCAAATCTAAGTGTGATACTACATGTCAGTTTAACTGCAAAACTCACGAGTTTGTCAGTTTAAACTGCAAAACAGTTTCACGGTTTAAACTGACGAACTCGGGAGTTTTGCAGTTGTAATTGCGAAACTAAAGTTTCGCAGTTTAAACTGACATGTAGTATCACACTTAGATTTGCAGAGTAGTTATAAAAATTTACAATAAGATGAAGTGTAATCGCACAAGACCTATCATGGAAAATTTTCCCGTACCCGGTCCAAGAATTTCTTACAGTGGAGAGAGAGAGAGAGAGAGAGAGAGAGAGAGAGAGAGAGAGAGAGAGAGAGAGAGAGAGAGAGAAAGAGAGAGAGAAACGGAGGGAGGGAGCGAGGACTGCCGGAGGAGATACTCCTGACACCTCAACAAATCATTTCATTCACTCCTCCCCTCCGATCTATGCTGATGATCATCCCTCTGTGTCTCCTTGCCCGCCACGCCGCGCCACGCCCCTCCCCTCACCCCAGCCGCCTCTCCGCGGCGCGCAAACTCAACTTGGGTGCCTCTGTTGGAGACAAGCAACTTGGCCGCGAGGCTGCTGGGCGAGGCCGTTGATCAAGGCTTCCCTCGGCCCCGACCCTGCCCCACCCCGCCCTGCCCCGCCCCGCCCTGCCCCGTCCTGCCCCGTCCTGCCCCGCCCTGCCCCGACCCTGCCCCGCCCCGCCCTGCCCCGCCCCGCCCCGCCCCGCCCTACCCCGCCCTGCGCCGCTCCGCTCTGTCCCTGCCCAGCCTGCCCCAGTGAAGGTTCTATGACCTTGTGTCCGGTCACAAGGGTGCCCGGCTGTCCGGCTGTTTGTGGCCTGGAAAGTGACACCTCCGGGACACCTCCGGGACACCTCGGGGAGGTGTCGAAAGTGCTCGTCTCCGTAGGGGTGTCACACACACGGTCGGTCGGTGGAGGGGGGTCGGGAGGACCAAAGTGACCAGGCGGGCCTCTGCAGACATGGCATGGGGCTTCAAAAATATTCATTCTCTTTTGTGTCTTTGGGCTGTCACTCCCTGCATTGCGTTCAACTGACGCACATTTACCAGAGTTGAACACAGAGAACATAGGGGACCTCAGAGGTGGCCTTCGAAACACCTTAAAAAGTATAACTTGTGAGGAAAAGGAAAAACAAAACAGATGCCACTTGGAAAAATTCCTTGCGTTAGAGGTCATTTTTGTCGAAGTCCGAAAGGCGGTGCTGATCACCATCATGAAGTTTTCAACACTGTGTCTATCACTTTTAAGTGTGTGTCGGTTAGACACTTTTGTTAACTGCGTATTTACTAAATTAGCCATTTTTTAGCAGATGATACCTTTACTTTCTTTACTTTCAGAACAGTACAAGACACTAAGGTGTCAGCTAGCTTGTACTCTCGAGTCCAGAAACCAATCGCAAATATACAATAATATAGGGTGGCGCTGGTAGGGGGGGGGCCATGGCCGCCTGACGCGCAGTCTGCGCGGAACAATGGCACCTCCTCCTCGCGCGCAGCGTGTAACACTATAACAGCTCCTCCCTGCCAGCGACCGCTTCGGTCCGCCACGCCGCCGGCGGACCCCTCCCACCCCTTTCCCTCCCAACACCGCAGGCACGCGGCGCGGCGCTGCTGGCGTCGTTCGTCGTTTACATCGTGTGCGTTCAAATTGTCGCACCCCATAGCAATTTCTCTTGCGGTGCGGTATCATCTGCTATCAATACCAATCTTGATTGATATTTTTTAATTGGCAGAATTTTTATTTTAAATGCGATTTGAAAACTCTCGTAGCAAGAGTGGTGTAATGACGGCACAAACTCGATCGGAAACCCCTCCCCCCTTCCCCTCTCCTTTTCCTTCTCATTTACACTTTGCACTTCGTTGTCTCCGGTGCCGCCCCGCTCCGCCCCGCTCCGCCCCGCTCCGCCCCGCTCCGCCCCGCTCCGCCCCGCTCCGCCCCGCTCCGCCCCGCTCCGCCCCGCTCCGCCCCGCTCCGCCCGAGGCCCCGCCCTGGGGAGCGGGCGTGCCCTCTGGGAACACCTTGATCAGTGAGCCGTGTGTTGCAGTCTTGGGAGGCGGGGCGAGGCGGGGCGAGGCGGGGCGGGGCGGGGCGGGCGCATCAGGGCGTGGGGCACGGAGAAAGGCCGAGTAGGACGTTCTGAGGGAACGGGTAAGCGTTTGATCAGAGCGATAATGAAACCGTCCAAGACTCACTGCTACCCCGCCCTGGCCCCGCCGCAGCCCCGACTACGCCTTGTCATCATTAGTTATTCAAATGTATTCCAAAGTTTACGTCGCTGCCGGGTCTCTCTCACTCTTAATAAAGAGTGAGTTCTCACTTCTTAATATGCGGTGGCTCCCGCTGATGTGCTTCCTTAATGCCTCGTCATTCCCCCGCGGCCACCGAGCCCCGGGCGGGGCGGGGCGGGGCGGGGCGTTGCGGGGCGGGGCGGGGCGGGCGGGGCGGGACGGGACGGACCGCCCTCGCCGAGCCGCCGATTCGAAGCTAAATTCACTTTGGTCTGGCTTTGAAGGACGGCCGGCCCACCCCGCTACGCCCCACCCCACCTCACCCCACCTCACCCCACCCCACCCCACCTCACCCCACCCACCCCACCTCACCCCACCTCACCCCACCGCACCCCACCCCTCTCCCGGAGGCTTACGCCTAAAGGCCGGCTAGGCCGCATTCCAAGTTGAAGGGTCAGTGGGCGGACGTGCTGTTGGGCGAGGCAAAAGGAGAAAAAAAACCTTGTCTGTGCTGGTATTTGAACAGAGAACGCTCGGCCACTTTCACTGATTTTCGTGTGCCCTAAACAAGGGGTAGAGGGGGCGAGTTTTGCTTCTGGCCAGTGCTATGTAAAAAGTTTTCGAGAAAACTATTTTTTGAGTGTTGTGTGTCGTTTTATCTCTTTTTTCTTAAACATGTTTTTGTGCGTTTTTGTTGGTGAAGTTATTTGTAACAGGAGAAAGTGGTTATGTGTACAGTGTTGCCTCTCTCCTCTCATGATTGCATGTATTTCTCCCAGCCCGGCCGGGGCAGAGGTGATGCGCCGGAGGTTCTGACATAGCCGACGCCTCCACCAACTTTCCGTTTGAAAAAAATACGCCATGCCGCCTGGCACGTCCCGTCCCAGCCCCATCCCGGGCAGGCTCCCCGGTGCATAAATATTAATGTTACTCCGAAGCGGTTATATTGAGACAGACGCTCACCTCGCTTTTAAGGTGGGACGACAGAAGATGGAAATATATAATTCTGGAAAGAAAGAAAACAATGAACTCCGGGGGAAAGTACAGGAATGAAATTGTTTTCAACGTGTGTAGGTGATCGTCGGAAGAACCTTACAACTGATCAAATATTCTAGAACAACAGTTACAACTTCGGTTACAACATGAGATAAAGCATTTACATTTGAACAATCAGCCACATATACTTAAAAAGATAAACTAGCAACAAATATGAAATGTTAAATCTTATGAGTGTTGAAAACTCTAAGGCAGTGTGAAAAATTCTTGTACTGGGTACGGGAAAATTTTCCATGAGAGGTCTTGTACAATTACAATTCATATGGTAAATTTTTATACGTATCAACGTAGAATCGATTGGTGAGCAACAAATGCGTAAAGTCGTACATGTACGAGATATGTTGTACATAGTGAAGTACAAAAAAGTCAGTATTTTGAAAATGCGGGTAGGAGTAAAAACATAGTATGTGGTCCTAGCAAAAAGTGCTTCTTTCGGTTTGCGGATCAATAATATCGGTCATTAAGAATCATTCCCGCGTGCTGCATGTTTGCTTACAGCAATATACGGCCAAAATAAAGGGTGTAACGCAAAAAGTATCAAACATTTCCAATCAGGAAATTAATGACAAGCATTTAAATGTCCTATTAGGCCTTACGGGAGGTCCGAGTAGGCAACCGGGCGCACACATTTTGGCATTATCTGCTTCCAGAGCCCATGAGACCACATGATTCAGCAAGAAATAGAAATAATTTGAAATAATTTTTACTTTTATTTATAGACTTTGTTGCAAGGAACATCTCTACCTGGCACCTGTATATGTACGCCGCGTGTTTAGGGCGGAAAAGGCAGGAAAATGAAATTTCTGGGCAAAGAAAGGGCACTGCTCGAGGGCCTAAAACCCCATGCAAATGAGTTCGAGCAAAGTGTATGGACAGGAGCAGAAAGGTCAAGGGAAATCGTTGATATGTAAAACTATTAATATTATCGTAAGAGAAGCTTACAAATCGTATCCAAACAAGCCGTACTTTTGATCCACATTTGGGTCAGAGTCCCAACATGGATCACCCCCCTCCAAAATAGACCCTTTCAACATTGGCGAAGTGAAGAACAAGGTGAAGAACTACAGACCGGAAACAGTTGCTTTTTATCACCCAAACGTACCCAAAACACTTAAATAAAATGTAGGTCGAATCGTTTTGATATTGTTTACGTGAACGTTTGCGTCATGAAAAGCAACTGTTTCCGGTCTGTTGTTCTTCGCCTTGTTCTTCACTTCGCCAATGCTGAAAGGGTCTATTGGAATGGGTGTTTTTATATTAATAGAAAAAAAGTTCCTATATCTGTATGTCATGAACATGTCACTCACATGATTCACAATTCTCTAACCTGGTGATCCGTGTTTGGGTACCCCTCTCCAAACATGGATCAAAATCAGAGGTCATTGGGTTTTCCCCTAATTTCCAAAGTTTTTGAGTTATAAATTTGATCTTTTCAGGATACCTTCCAATAAGATTCAAACTACACGATGGTGAATAAAAATTATGCTCATCACGCTTATAACCCCTTCAAATTGGCGATTTTCCGAAAATTGATCCATATATGGTACAACCCTATTTCGCTAAAAACAACAACATTGTTTGCATTTTAGAAGACCACTGCGTTCATCTCTTTTGTTTCTCTCCAACTGAAGTGCACATGCACAAAAAGCACGTAAAAGTGTTCACTGTGTTGTGTTCATCGTGCGTGTCAGATGAACACTTCACACGACTGTGTATTCCCAGTCTCGAACAGGTGTGAGGAGCGAGGCGGACACCCGCCCTATTGCGTTTCCCTTCCTGGCCGGATTTCTTCTTGTCCCCAGCCCACCCCGTCGCGGCCGGCATGACCCCGCTGGGTCCGACCCCACCCTGCCTTGCCCCACCCTGCCCCACCAGGCCCCGGGGACGGGGAGGAGGAGGGCAGGGGCCACTATCTCGTTCTGTCGCTATAAAATGTCCCATTGGGACGGAGGAAAAAGTGTGCCCAAGCGCTGTAGGGCATTCCGCGGTCCCTCCAGCCGCCTCGCGGTCCCCCATGGCTATAGCTGGACTCGCAAGGCTCCTTCGACCCTCTCTCCCCCACCTTCCCCCTCCTCTTTCTTTTTTCCCCCTCCCCGCCTCTCCTCGGCTTTCGCGTTTGGTGGTGGAACCCGGTCCCGCCCCCCTGGCTAGCTGGCAATGGAGTGTCCACTTGTGGTGTCCGCAGCGGGAGTCGCTCGCTGCTTCGCGCCCCGCGCTCTGCACCCCGCGCCACCCTCCCCCGCCCCACTCCAAGCGAAGGGGACCTCCAGTATATTTACTGTGAGAAATGTTGGTTGAGGTCGGCGTCGTTGCATTTGCGCAGGATCGTGGGAGGGGTGGGGACAGGGAGCGCTGCTTGGTCGGCATCGATTTACGAGCGCGAAACTTTAATATAGCGGCCGTGGGGCCACCTGTAGTAGGAGAGCTGGGGCGCAGAGTGAGAGGGGAGAGCGGGAGAAGAGAGCGGGAGGAGAGAGCGGGAGGAGAGAGCGGGAGGAGAGAGCGGGAGGAGAGAGCGGGAGGAGAGAGCGGGAGGAGAGAGCGGGAGGAGAGAGCGGGAGGAGAGAGCGGGAGGAGAGAGCGGGAGGAGAGAGCGGGAGGAGAGAGCGGGAGGAGAGAGCGGGAGGAGAGAGCGGGAGGAGAGAGCGGGAGGAGAGAGCGGGAGGAGAGAGCGGGAGGAGAGAGCGGGAGGAGAGAGCGGGAGGAGAGAGCGGGAGGAGAGAGCGGGAGGAGAGAGCGGGAGGAGAGAGCGGGAGGAGAGAGCGGGAGAAGAGAGCGGGAGGAGAGGGCGGGAGGAGAGGGCGGGAGGAGAGGGCGGGAGGAGAGGGCGGGAGGAGAGAGCGGGAGGAGAGAGCGGGAGCAGGGCTCCTCGGTGAATGCGCGCGGCGAAAGGGCGCAGAGTTGTCCGCGTTTACAACTAAAAACTCCGCACAGACCCAACATTACTACGATCCGTTACTTGCCACCACTGTCCGTCCCTCGCGTCTCTTGTCACTCACACTCGCATCTTCTCTCACAGTCTCATTCTTTATCTCACCCTCTCTATCTCATTCTCTCCCTTTTACCCTTATGCTATCTCTATTTCACTTTCTCACGCACTCTCTTACACGCTCACGCTCTCTCTCTCTCTCTCTCTCTCTCTCTCTCTCTCTCTCTCTCTCTCTCTCTCTCTCTCTCTCTCTCCCTCTGCCTGGCGGGGGGTCCCGTACAGACAGGCCGTGAAATTAGCCACCACCACCACCACCACCATCACGACCACCACGGGCGGCGTGCGATAGGCGGCTGGGCCTGGACCGGGCTGGTGATTCACTCTCGACTATCTCAAGTGCGGTTAATTATATCTGGCTCGGTGGGTGCGTGGGGCGGCGCGGCGTGGCGGGGCGTGGCGTGGCGTTGGATAGTGACGGGGTGACGCCGCGTGACGCGGTGACGGATGGCGGTGCATCCTTTGGCTGCGCGCCGCGCTCCGCCGCTGCAGATGATTTGTTGCTGCAAGCAGATTCTGACAAGGGGTGCTCGCTCACTCACTCAAGCAGTGAGAGAGAGAGAGAGAGAGCGAGAGAGAGAGAGAGAGAGAGAGAGAGAGAGTTCAGAGGGAAAGAAGTGGATGGAGGGAGTATGGACGTGAGGGAGTGGAGATTTTAGTTTTATTTGTTAAGATGGAGCGTCACATTTGTTTTATCTTTTAATGCAAGTTCTCTACCCTTTTTTTTTTTGGATGAAGACAAGAAGGTAGGTAGGCTGCGAGCTTGCATGGACATCCTCTCCCCAAATTGTTTTTGCCTCTGTATCTTTAAAATGCAGGTGAAGGAAGGTGAATGTTTATAATGTCCCATTTTGTAGATGGGATGTTGTTGCGGGCACAGGTTGAAATTCAATGAAGCACGGAGGGCTGTTCTGCGGAATTTTTATTGGTATTTAACGGTAAATGCCAAGCCCCGTAAAAATGCACCGAGGAAATCGCATGAAAAGTGGCCGTAGATGAGCTACCTTCGCGAAGTAAAATTCAGGTTGAATGCTGGTCATGGTTCAGTCACTTGTACCTCAGTATTACTCCGGTTTTACGTGAGAGCCTTCACTGAGCATAACCATTCTCACTGTATGTAACGTGTGCATAGCCATGCTCACTGTATATAACGTGTGCATGGCCATGATCACTGTAGGTAATGTGAGCATGGCCATGCTCACTGAACAAAATGTGAGCAATGCTCACTGTTAGGTGCGCAGGAAGCATCTCCATCAACCTTGATCTCCATGCACACGTTGAGTTCAAAAATGTGTGCAATGCATACTGTTGAAGTTTTAGTGAGCATCTCCATGCTCACATTACCTACCTACAGTGAACATGGCCATTCACACGTTTTATACAGTGAGCATGGCTATGCACACGTTATATACAGTGAGCATGGTTATGCACACGTTATATACTGTGAGCATACCGTGCACACTTTATATACAGCAAGCAATGCTCACTGTTGACTTTTCAGTGTTATATGAAATTAGAGGGTGTATCAACAACGACAAAAATTTACCTGAGCGTGATCTTTTTGAAGAGAGCTGCAGCACAGTACTGGTACGGCACAGCCAGGCACAGCATGCAGGCGGTGGGGAGGTTGAAGGCGGGTCTCCTGCCTCGCCATGTCGAGGGGGTTGCAAGTGCCTCACGATCAAGTGGAGCGGAACGATGGGCGGGCGTGAGTCGAGGAGAGCCGCCAAATGCGACGGAAGGGTGGGGACAGAGAGGAAGGAGGGGGGGAGAGAGAGAGAGAGAGAGAGAGAGAGAGAGAGAGAGAGAGAGAGAGAGAAAGGAGGAGAGAGAGAGAGAGAGAGAGAGAGAGAGAGAGAAAGGAAGGAGGAGAGAGAGAGAGAGAGAGAGAGAGAGAGAGGAAGGAGGAGAGAGAGAGAGAGAGAGAGAGAGAGAGAGAGAGAGAGAGAGAAGGAGCGAGACGGAGAGAGAACGCATGGTGGCTTGGGGTAGGGTTAGGGGTGGCAAAGTGGCGGGGAGAGAGCCCCAATACCCGTTCGCGAGGGATCCCATTTTATGAATCCATGTCTCACCACCAATCCGTGCCGGGTACTGGCTGTAATGTGAACTACCCTGCGCAAGAGCTTGGCTGGGGTCGCCTTGCTGTTCCTCGCTCCCGCCAGAAAATCAGTTATTATACTCCTCGACTTTATACAGTTGCTTTCACACTGAGAGTGACGCGTATCGCTTAATCGCGTCAGACTTCAGCCCTCTGTCCTCGCTATCTGACCCTCACGTTCATCCTCCCCTTATCCTTCCCTCCCGTAACCTCCCCTCTGCACCCTGCAGCCACCGCCCCCCCCCCCTCTACACCCTCTACACCACCGCCCCTCCAACCCTTCTCCCACTTCGCAGTTCCCCTTAGGGAGAATCCAATTTCAGCACGTATCCATATTACTGTATGTTGTCGACTCTGCCGTGCGCGCCACGCCACGCCGCGCCACCCCCTCCGCACTGGCCCCCTGCGAGCGCTGAGATAGGCAAGAAACACACACACGAGCGTGCTGTGCGGTGCGGTGCCTACCTCCAGGGGCTCTCCTCGTACATCAGGGAGAATAGCAGGACCCGGGCCGGGCAGGGCAGGGCATCGTGAACCGCAATATTCATTGTGCATGTGTGCGTGCGACGAGCGCGGTGGTGTGTGTGTGTGTGTGTGTGCGTGTGTGTGGGTGCGCGTGTGCGCAGGCATGCGTGTGTAGTGCGCGGAGACGTCTGTACGTTTCGCGTTTTCATGTTGCATTATAAACTTTCAAGAAAATGACGGTGTTTTGGACATTTGAGCGTGAGGCTCGGTCTTCGCCCCACAGTCCTCTTCGCTCCCGCTCCACTTCGTAGAGTTTCCCTTCCTCTCCTTCTCTCTTTCTTTCTCCCTATTCCTCTCTCTTTTTCTCCGTGGCCCATAACTCTTTTTTCGCCGCCTCCTCCGTGCAACACACTATACCCTAATGATAAACGTAACGCCCGCGTCTAAACTCTGGCCAAACAGACATATATATATCAGCGGAGGAAACGCGCTGTGGCGAGGCGCCGGGGGGGGGGGGGGGCAGGCCGCGAGCCTGTGGGATGCATCATTCAAAGTCGCAGGGGTGCGCGGCAGGGTCCGGAAAATGGCCTTGAACACCCCGCACACTTAATATTTTTTTTTAATATTTTTTTAAAGGAACAGATAGTAGTAGCGTCTGATTCTTCAAGGGCCCAATACGCGAATCCAGCTCGCCCCAAACTGTTTTTTCCTCTCCCTACACTGACCTACAAATAAGTCGTTTCCCACCGTAACTTGATAAGGTGTCTCATTTTCTCTTGGTCCTGTTGTGGTCCATGCCGTGATTGTCTCCCCCCCCCCTACCCCCACTACCACGACCCTAGCCCGCTCACTGCTTCTCGGCCGAAGGGGAAACGACTCTGAAATTTTCGTACACCTCCTAATTCAGAAAAAGTCAGAAAAAATCAGGAAAATTCACAGAATTCTAGAAAAAAGTAAGGAAAATATTCGCAAAATTTCACTAATAATTCACAAAATTTGTACACAAAAATTCCGAGTTGTTTCCCACTCGTTTTCGGCAAGGCTTAGATGGCCGGTGTGGAAACGGAAAGTTCCGCTTCTGCAGCCTAGCTGGGCCTGGGCCGGCCTGGGCCTCCGAACTACATCTTGAAGGATGTCTTGGCCAGGCTCCAGAGCACCGTGTGGCCGCCCCGCCGCTGCTCCACGCTCACACCAATCGACGCGGTTCCTCGCCATCCTTTCTTATTCTCTCTCTCTCTCCCTCTCTCTCTCTCTCTCTCTCTCTATCTCTCTCTCTCTCTCTCTCTCTTTCTCTCTCTCTCCCCCCCCCTCCCCTTCTCTCTTTTCTTTTTTTCATCCTTTCGCTCAATGAGATGGGCAGAGAGGATAGCAGCAGCTCTCGCTGTTCGATATGTTGATATTCCCTCCACAGTTTTGACGGACCCCCCTCCCCCCTCTCCACTCCTCCTCCTCCTCCCCCCCCCCCCTCCCCTTTCTCGGTTCTGCGGTTGGACGGACGTGGTGCGGTCGTGGTGTCCGAGCTGTCGTGGGCCTATCTGAATGCCCGGTGAATTATTTAACGTAGTGTGGCAGGGTGGTGCTCTGGCCACAGCAAAGGCGGGGTGCGGTGGGCTCGGCGGGTTGGGGTGGGCTTGGGCGGGGCGGGGCGAGCCGGGGCGGGGCTGCAGGATGTGTCTCTTTCCAAGCCGTCCAGGTGGGCTGACGGAAGGTCGGACAAGGCTGGCTAGCTTCGGCTAATCCATTACAGCGGGAATGGTTTCTGCGTTATAAACTATTCAGTGGAAATCAATTCTGCGGAATACAGAAACCAGCCACTTTCTCTCGTAGTGTGTGGCCTTGTGTATGACAAATATTCTAATAATTTATCAAGCCGAAGTAATCACTTAGTGGTGTAAGATCCTGGTGTTTTCAGTGAGTGGCAGTTTTCGACAGTGTCTTGGTGTTTAGGGCGGTAGCTAGCTGCAGCAGCAGTAGACTGGCCTCTGATTGTGGTTCGCCAGGTCCGGTCCAGGCCTGGCCCGATGCCAGGGGGCCGCGGCCGGCCGGGGCGTTGCGGGGCGGGGTGGGGTGGGGCGGGGACGCTGGGTTTGGGGTCGTGGAGCGCGGGGGAGGGGAGGGGAGCGCGCCTTCTGCCCCTGTCTGCCGGGGGGTAAGTAAATATGATGATGTTCGCAGAGCGAACCCCGGCCCCCGGCCAGCGCACCAAAGCGATAATCGCTAAATTTTTAAACTCGCGGACGGGAATAAAGGCTAAACGGGCTGCGACTAAGTGTTATGGCCTCGCTGCACTGCCGGCTGCCGCCCCACGCGAACTCCACCCCACCCCTTCCCTCCCCACCCAACCCTGCCCCACCCAACCCCGGGCTTACCAGTCAGAGATTCGCATTCCAGACACCCAATACCGGAAAAGTGGAGCATCATCGATCGCTATGTATATTGCACGTTCATATTTTATCTGATTGTTTTTTTTTTTCCCTCCTCGAAGTTTTAAGTTTCATTTTTTTTTCTCTCTGTCTAATGGTGGTGAATTTGCTAGCGGTTCAAACGGCGCCACGTCGGTAGCGCCGGTAACTTTTGTGCGATCAGTGTGGTGCTGTCGGTTCGACCCACCGCGCCCCACCCCTCCCCACCCCGCCCCTCCCCACCCCGCCCCGCCCCGCCCCGCCCAGCCCCGCCCCGCCCGCCTCGTTCGCCAGGCCGGGCGCAATTCTTTCCATGTCGGTAATTGGAACGGCTGCTGGGTGCAGCCGGGTGGTCACGCTTGCAGCTGTGGGGCTTATCTGCACCGTATCGGTGGAGGAGTACACTGGCGAGCGAGCAGGACGGAACACACGGACCATCGTTACAGGATGGGGAAAAAGAAAGGAAATGTGGAAATGCTTTTTCCACTGTCCAAATATTAACATCCGTTCTTTTTCTTCCCTTGCAGGTAAACAACGGTGTTTTTACTGTCGATCGCTTCGAGTCTATATATGCTGTTTGGAAAAACTGGAGTGATAAACACGAGATGAGGTAGGTGTGTCGGCTACCCGTGTCACAAGCGCTGGCCTCGACAGGTTTTAAGGCAGACTGTTCCGCGGAACCCCTTATCTGGCCTCTACCTGACACGAGACGTGCCATTTTCTCATCGCTCCCCCTCTCTGTTCCCACTCCCCTACACCGTCTTCCCCCTGCTTCTCTCACTGCCTCTCTCTCTCTCTCTCTCTCTCTCTCTCTCTCTCTCTCTCTCTCTCTCTCTCTCTCTCTCTCTCTCTCTCCCTCCCCCGCTCTCCCTCTCTGTCTCTCACGCACTCAGCCACCAACCTCTCCAGCTCTCCCCCTCTCTTTGGCTCGCTGATCGCGTACAGCCAGTTTTGCTCGCGTCATCGCTGAGTTAACGTAACGCCCGTAACGACAATCAATGTTTGTGATGCCGTGTCAACCGAGCGTGACCTGTCCAGAGGGGTAAAAAAAATAAGAGGAAAGGAGCGGAGAAAAAAATGACCACCCTCAAAATATAGCAGCTAGCCGATCAGTATCGCTGAGCCGTTACGCCCGGCGGACAAGCAGGCGGGGAACGGGCCCGGGCCGTCCAGGCGCCTCCGCGGCCCGGGATGTGCGCTCGCTCTCTCCCTCTCTCTCTCTCTCTCTCTCTCTCTCTCTCTCTCTCTCTCTCTCTCTCTCTCTCTCCCTCCCTCTCTCTCTCTCTCTCTCCCTCTCTCTCTCTCCCCTTCTTAGCCACTCGCCTGCTTGCACACTTTCTTCCTGCTCCTCCTCACATCCACAACAAGAGGGCGCACGCGCTTTTAAGGAAAGAAGGAGCAGCAGAAAAAAATGAAAGAAAAGAAAGGAAACTGCGCGACGAAATCCATGTTTCCTGATGCGGGTCTGCGCTACGCTGCGCCACGCTGCGCCACGCCGCTGCGCTGCATTATTCAGCTTTCCGCTTTCAATGTATGACCCGATGGGACGTTGTTCCCCCCGCCACTTTGTGCTCATCTCTTGAAGTACCGAGTACTGGTCCCCCACGCGCTCCCCCGTCCTTCTCCTTTCCCTCCCCCTCCTCCTCCTCCTCCTCCTCCTCCTTCTCCTCCTCCTCCTCCTCCTCCTCCTCCTCCTCCTCCTCCCCCTTCTCCTCCTCCTCCTCCTCCTCCTCCTCCTCCTCCTCCTCCTCCTCCTCCTCCTCCTCCTCCCTCTCTTCCTCATCCCTCACTTTCGTCAGGCAGTAGTGCCGTCGTGTCACGTCGCCACTTCGCCTTTCGCTTTGAGAAATGCATTTCTGGACCGCGGAGAGACGTCGTGGGCGCAGCCAACAGTATCTCTCTCTTTCTCCCTCTATTTCTCCATCTCTCTCGCTCTCCCTCTCTTTCTCCCTGTCTCTCCTGTCTTCGCTCCATAGGCACGCTGCTATCGGTCGGAGAATTAATGGAACCTGACTGCGGTGACGCCCGACATGTTTGTCGCGCCAGGCGCCCCGCCCCGCCCCGCCCCGCCCGGGCCTGACCTGACCTGATCGCTCACCGCGGGCTGAGGAGCATTTTTCAAAGCCAACCCACTTTAAGTTATTCGTAAACCCGACAACACCGCTGAATAACGGTATAGCTGAAAGTTTGTTCGGTTTGTCAAAGTCAAATGGTTGTTTGCACGTTGAAAATAGTAACATGGAAAGCACGTTATTTCCTCTATCCTTTCAGATAAATCATCAACTTCTTTGATTTGCTGGGAATTGCGTCAGTAGCTGTTCTCGATTTTTAATGCTGCAGCAATTTCACGAAATTCGTTTTTGTGCAGAAGCGAGTGAGCGACTCAAGAAAGGTGCGTAGTGGATAGGCAACACTCGCTGTGCTAGACACTTCGGATAAGCGGGTGGCCTACCCTCCGGATGGCAGGCGGGCCAGCCAGTGAATTGAATATCACGGTGAGAAGCAGAGAGAGAGAGAGAGAGAGAGAGAAAAGAGGGAGAGGAAGAAGATGAAGAGAGAGAGAGAGAGAGAGAGAGAGAGAGAGAGACAGAGAGAGAGAGAGAGAGAGAGAGAGACTTGGACTCGATCACTGATTCTCGCGGGCGGTGCGATGACTGATGGCGGCGAGGCCTGTTCGACCGGCTCGATTGCCATCGGTTGGTCCTTCCATCCATTACGCGTCCGCAAGAAGTCGTTGCTGAGCGGGGCGGGCGGGCAGTAGGCCTAGGAGGAGGCCCCCGAGTAATACACCGCCGGCAGGGCGACGCGGACAAAACTTTTGCCTCGGCGGGTCGAGCGATATTCTCTCTCCTGCTCTCTCCATCTCCCAATCTCCTTCGTGGTGCTCTCCCGCGCGCGATGGGACTCCCCCCCCCCCCTCTCTCTCTCTCTCTCTCTCTCTCTCTCTCTCTCTCTCTCTCTCTCTCTCTCTCTCTCTCGCTCTCTCTCTGTCTTCTTCTCTCCAACCGCCTACGCCGTGCGGCACGCTTTTCATGGAAGAGAGTTGGTAGCAGTGGCGTGCGGCAGAGCGACGGGCAGGATGAGCTCGGCACACAGCGTGGCGGGGCGTGGCGGGGCGTGGCGGGGCGTGGCGGGGCGGGGCGTGGCGGGGCGGGGCGGGGCGGGGCGGGGCGGGGCGGGGCGGGGCATGGCGGGGCGTGGCTGGGCGGGGCGTGGCTGGGCGGGGCGGGGCGGGGCGTGGCGTGGCGGGATACGGAGCAGGGACCCCGGGAGGGTTCCATGGAGCAGCTTTACCCGTACGGCAGGCCCCTCCGGCCCAGGCTCACAATACATCGACTGTGCAAACTGTGTGACATGAGTTGTGACAAGTAGCTGCCGCTCGGGGCCCGGCCCGGCCTCCTACTCATGATTGCGCGCCTGTGGTGGTGGTAGCAGTAGTGCGAGGAGCGGCAGAGGGAGCACTGGGGCAGGAGCAGCAGTAGTAGTAGTAGTAGTGGAGCAAAAGTGGCAGCAGTGGTAGTGGTAGGAGCAGCAGGAGACGTCGTCGGGAAAGCAGCGAGTTGGCAAGTCGGAGATGGTTTTCATACCCCGAGGGGCGGGGCGGAGCTGGGGCGCTGAAGACACGGCTGCAATGAGATCTGATAGTCCCGGCTGCTAATAGCTCGACTCGGCCTCGCCCCGTCCCGCCCCGCCTCGTTCAAGTCAAAGAGGCGCGCCTTCAGAGGCGGGTCGCCCCACTCCACTCACTGCCCCGCGCGCCCCCTCCACATTCGGCGAGCTAGTGACAGTCGAAAATGAAATGATTCGGTACTATAAAATGTAGATAGTCTTTGCTGGGATGTCTACATGGGAAAGTGTTAAATTTAGATCGGGCAGTGTGTGATCAAGAAAAAATAAATATTAATTGCGTCTGAGCAAGAAAAAAACAGCAGGTGCACTATTTTTTCAGCTGTATAGGTGCAGCTAATTTTAAAGCTACATAGCTTATTTTAAACCTATACCCTGCTATTTATATTTCTGCTGTTTTAAGATTGTAGCCGACGTGCTAATTTTTTACCACCAATTTCAGCACTTTTGTCCGCGGTGCTTTATCGAACTTGCGGCGCCGCGACCTGAGAGTGAGTGAGTGAGTGAGTGAGTGAGTGAGTGAGTGAGTGAGTGAGTGAGTGAGTGAGTGAGAGAGAGAGAGGGGGGGGAGAGAGATCGTGAGCTTGCGGATGAGAACGGTCAGAACCTTTTTCTGCTGGCGTCGCGGCGCCGGCGGCGTCGCCCTTCCATCTGCTGGGACCGTTTCGCCCGCCCACCTGCGCGCCCCGCCCCGCCTCGCCCCGCCCCGCCCCGCCCCGCCCCGCCCCGCCCCGCCCCGCCCCGCCCCGCCCCGCCCCGCCCCGCCCCGGCCAGGTCACTCGGGGGTGGACAACCTGGGCGCCATCCGCTCCGCTTATCAGTGGAAACGGCACTGCGGAGCCAAGAAACGGGACGTTCGGGGGTATAGCGTAGAGGGGAGGTGGGGGGGGGGAAGCGAGAATCGAAGAAGGACGACGGGAGCCTCGCCACCACCCTCCCTATGTCCCGCTCCCGCGACAAGGCGGTGGTTGTTGTCTCGCAGTGCGTGGAGGAATAAGACGTCTTCTCCGGCGCCCGATCGGGGAAACCAAGCAAGAAATATAACAGAAACAGTCCAGGCGGGCTGTGCTGTCAGCGCTGGCGGGGAGAGGAGAGGGGGTGAGACGGGGAGGGGAGGGGGAAGGGGCGTGCGCACTCGCTCAGAACGGACAAGCCGGGAGCAGCACTGCTTTTGGCATCATAGCACAAGGAGTTCGGGGGGTTGAGGGGGGGGGGAGAAATTGAGAGCCCCCCCCCCCCTCCGTCCTGTCTCTCCCACCCGCACACGCTTCAAGGTGCCAAAGCTGCGAGAAGCCAATCTCGCGAAATAAGCTGCTGCAGCGGCGTTGCGTGCGAGCGGCCGTAGACATGAGGCGAGGCAGCTTGGTGCGCGGGGCGGGGCGGAGGGGGGGAGGGAGGGGGCAGGGAAAAGGGGGGGGGGGAGCGAGGTGGGTCACTGCTTAGTGTTGCCAGAAAAGTAGGCTATGAGTAGACGCAACACATAGTGGTGTAAAGCGGGATGCACACCTGCGCATGCTTTCGCTGCTGTTAGAAATGATTTTCGGGGTTGCGGTAAAATTTTCCATTAGAAATTTAAACTGTAACGATTGTGAAATTTGATAAATGAACAATTGTTAAAGATGATATTTTGTTAAATTCCGAAAAAGAAAGTGGCCAAGGACACGGTATTGACTTCTCCATCTTGAAGGAGTACAAGTAGAATTTTGTAAATACACTGTATACCGATTGTAAATTTTCAAGACTGTCTTCTTAATTGTAATTTCTGAAAAATTGCCAAAATTTTAACAACAAAAAACCGTGTGCGACGCCATAAATATTATTACCTCATTGAGCAGGGCATATATTGAGCAACATATCCATGTTGCTCTGTAGGTAGGCGCAGCGATGTATCTCGTTCACCACATTGTGTTAGCGCTATTTTCCTACTATTCTAGCATCACTGGGAGAAACGCCTAGGTATACCGGACGCTGGCGGGGCCCGTGTTCACCGCTGATACTAGTGCGGTGACCGTGCGGGTATACCCGGCACTTGCAAGTGCTTGCAGCCAGCGCACCCCGCCATCAGGCCCGGCCCGGCGGTCAGCCCGCAGCCCAGACCCTCACTCCGTCTCGCCAGGAGGGCGCTCGATCGCCCCACTGCTGCGCTGCGCCATGAATATGCATGGTCAGGCGGCCAGCTAGCCACGTGGCCCGGCCGGCCCTGTAGCACTGTCCAGCCTGCGGAGCTGGACCACCGTGGCGGGCGCCGGGCGACAAAACGACACTGGACCTTACCAAAAGCCTCTTGCTGGTGAATCCATGAATGAGAGAGCGTTTCTGGACCGTCGTACGGGCCGGGCTGCAGTGTAGACGGTGGTCGTCGTGTTGTACGTGGAAAATGAATGGGATAAAAAAGATAAACGGAAAAGCAGTCGGGTGAGAACAAAAAGTTAGAAAGTTAAAATAAGTAAAAAAAAAGTCCTGTGTCGGGTAGTTGAACCCGCAACGTCCGCGAGCGTCAAGTGGTGTCGTGTCGCGCATTATCATAACGGATGCATCTAATATCTGTCTACAGCGTCGCCACGCGCCACGGCCATGCTGCTCACAGAGGAGTCTGGTGCGGCCCTTCCGCTCCCAGCGTTAGACTTCCGGCCCTTTATTCCCTAAGCTTCTTTTTTTGCGTTTCCACTGTTTCTTTCCTCGTCAACGCGTTTCGCACACAACTCGAGTCGGCAATCTCTTACTCCCTCTGCTGCTCAGAATGATTGACGAAACACGATGTCAAGCGTTCGAAGAAAACACTTATAAATACTTATGTAATAATCACGTACACTGTAAGAAAAATTGGTAAATTATCAGGAAATTTATATGGATTTTGTTAACCGACATGACTGCCAATTTGGGCCAATTCACTTTTCATTCGTGTTCATTTACAAAATAATTCTGTAACTTTACAATAAAAAATCGTAACTTTACAAACTTTATCATTTTTTTTCTTTCTTTGTGTGATTTATCTTGTTAATTTACTAAATTTTTAATCAAACTACAGGAAAAACCTACACTGTTTAACCAAGTGTGCAACTGAACACTTGTAGGTGTGCAACTCCATGTTTATCACGAGAAAGTAGTCAACTAATCAGACAGCCGTGCGATAGCAACTGCTCAACTCCAAGGCTGTGCACTTGTTAGTATTCGACACGACAGTTGT
Source organism: Frankliniella fusca (assembly GCA_029379305.1). NCBI lineage: Eukaryota > Metazoa > Arthropoda > Insecta > Thysanoptera > Thripidae > Frankliniella > Frankliniella fusca. The sequence goes on along the minus strand of JAHWGI010000345.1, from coordinate 87,742 downwards.
GCACTTGCAAGTGTTCAACTGCCGAGGGGTAAACAACTCTGAATTCGGTGTACAAATTTCGTGAATTTGAATTAAATTTGTCTGAATTGAATTGAATTCGTTTTGAATTAGCTTTGAATTTTTTGAATTTATTGCGAAGTTTTTTTTTTTAATTATTGTGATCTTTTTGTGAATTTACTTGAATTCGTTTTAAATTCGGGGATGCTCCAGAAAATACACGCTCATCTGATCCAAATTATTCTCTCAATTACATGATGAAATAGGATTTTTAGTAAATTATTGTGAATGATTTCTATTTATTCCAAATTATTGGAAATTAACTTGCAACTGCGCAAAATAATCACAATTATTTCAATTATTTTTTTAAAACTTTTCAGAAACAAATTTTGCTCTGCAATTGAAAGGGTGGCGTGAAAACATGGAAAATTTTTGCGGCAGTAAACCTCCCGAAGGAGGTTGCGGTTCCCGCCAGGCACAGGGCTTTTACCCCCTGTGGCAGCCAACTGCTTCGGTGTTCCATGGGAACCGGCGCTTTGCTGACTGCGATCCTATCGCGCAATTCGACAGATTTGATCCCCGTACCACCATTGGCCTACCCCTAGAGGTACGAGCGGTGTCAAGGGCGTTAGACTTCCTGAACCCAGTTTCAGAGGCCTTACCTCAGAGGGGTACGCGGGATTCGAACCCACAACCCCGAGTGCCGACACGTAGCCAGAACAGGAAGCGACCCAACGCCCAGAGCCACCGAGCCAACGGCGGTGAGACGCGTTTAATTTCTACTTGACCTGCCCTGGAGCAGCTGCCAAAGGAAATCCCAAGCGCGAAAAAACTTTCCCGAGTGGGAGTCGAACTTCGGACCACTCGGTTCGGTGTTGCGCGCTCTACCAACTGAGCCACGACGCCAGGATGACTGTACAGTGCGACGGGTTCGAGTTGTATTTGCCCTGTCCTCCTGGCTGGAGGCTGGGGGTAGGGCAAATACGACGCGATCCCGTCGCACTGGACAGCCATCGAGACGTCGTGGCTCAGTTGATAGAGCGCGCAACACCGAACCGAGTGGTCCGAAGTTCGACTCTCACTCGGGAAAGTGTTTTTCGCGCTTGGCATTTCCTTTGGCCGCTGCTGGATGGCAGGTCAAGTAGAAATTAAACACGTCTCACCGCCGTTGGCTCGGTGGCTCTGGGCGTTGGGTCGCTTCCTGTTCTGGCTACGTGTCGGCACTCGGGGTTGTGGGTTCGAATCCCGCGTACCCCTCTGAGGTAAGGCCTCTGAAACTGGGTTCAGGAAGTCTAACGCCCTTGACACCGCTCGTACCTCTAGGGGTAGGCCAATGGTGGTACGGGGATCAAATCTGTCGAATTGCGCGATAGGATCGCAGTCAGCAAAGCGCCGGTTCCCATGGAACACCGAAGCAGTTGGCTGCCACAGGGGGTAAAAGCCCTGTGCCTGGCGGGAACCGCAACCTCCTTCGGGAGGTTTACTGCCGCAAAAATTTTCTATGTTTTCACGCACCCCTTTCAATTGCAGAGCAAAATTTGTTTCTGAAAAGTTTGAAAAAAATAATTGAAATAATTTTGATTATTTTGCATTATTGCAAGTTAATTTCCAATAATTTGGTTTAAATAGAAATCATTCACAATAATTTACTAAAAATCCTATTTCATCATGTAATTGAGAGAATAATTTGGATCAGATGTGCGTGTATTTTCTGAGGTCATTCCTTAAATTCGCTTGAATTTGTTTTGAATTCGTTTTGAATTCGCGTGAATTCGTTTTGAATTCGCGTGAACTAGTTTGAATTGGTGTGAATTTTGAATTAGTGGTGTACATCAAAATTCGGAGTTATTTACCCCTCGTCAACTGCGCTAGACAACAATTTATTGTTGAACACATACAAGTCTATAAATGTTGAGTTCAACATTTACAAGAATAGGATTAGTGAATTAAACACTCGTTATTGCCCAACTCTTGGTTGAACACTTGTACATGTAAAACTGGGAGCTGCACACTTATTTTATCAGTTGCACACTTAGTTTCACAGTATGTGTTTACCGATTTAACAGCGAAACCTGAAACCTGAAAATTCCTTTTTTCGATTTTTTTCAAAAGATACAGTGTATGTCCGCGTGTAATACGTGCTAGAGTGATTTTTTTGTAATGTGCGTACTCTGAAAGAAAAAGCAACGGAGCGATGAGCGTGCCCAGTAGCAGTATTTTCCGAAACGGTTTGGTCCGCGCTGCCTGTATAGTGCGTATATACCCTCCACACTGTACAACGAATCCTCGCGAGCGTTTTCTTTGCTCTCATTAATTTTTGCGGGTTGCCCCGCTGAATGAAGATCAGCAGCGAGCGGCGTACTGCGGTCGGAGCTCACTCCAGCTCCTTGTTTAGCACCCGCCCCTCGGTCTCTCTCTCTCTCTCTCTCTCTCTCTCTCTCTCTCTCTCTCTCTCTCTCTCTCTCTCTCTCTCGCACAGCAGCCCTTCCCACTCCCCTCATCTAGTGTACGCGGTCTCACAATCTTCTTTTCTCTTGATGTACAGCGTGGAAAGACGAAAATTGTCGATGGTCGTATGAAATCTCTCTCTCGCGTGGGAAGCTGTTACCTTCTGTTTATATCATTTTGGTACACGCGATACACATTTAAAAAGTAAATAATTCTGCAGCACCATCATTACATGTGGCTTTGCGGTATGCCAAAACGTTTTGCTTACTAATTAACGCAGTGTCGACATGCAATAAGAAACATTCTTTGCGGAAAATTCATTTATCAGGATGTGCGTGAACATTTGGCTCGATCCCAAAGGTCCTTCGAGGCTCGGCTCGGCACGAATCATGCCTCACCTCTCGTGCGAGAGAAAGAGAGAGTGAGGGAGAGAGGGAGATGAGAGAGAGAGAGAGAGAGAGAGAGAGAGAGAGAGAGAGAGAGAGAGAGAGAGAGAGAGAGAGGAGGAGAGCAAAGGTGGATGTGAAGGGAAGCGCTTTTCTATCTCTCTCCCTCGCTCGTCCTCGTCGAGCCTCTCATGATGCCTTGCCGCGCGCGCTGTGTGTGTGTGTGTGTGTGTGTGTGTGTGTGTGTGTGTGTGTGTGTGTGTGTGTGTGTGTGTTTTAGGCGGTGGTGCGGGTTTTGCGTGAACTCAGCGAGTAGGATTTGCATTTATATGCACTGAACGAAGTAGCTATGGTGGCGCTGGTGAGGCTGCCCCTCCCACCTCGCCACGCCACGCCCTGCCACGCCCCGCCACGCCTCCCCTCCCCCGCGCTTCTTCTCGCGACCTTTTCGTTCACCCAATCCCGCTCCACAACATTGGCTATCTATATTGCATGGGGTACGGGTACCTCTCGGGTATCGCGGCGGCGCGGCTGCTGAGCTTACGGCGCGCCGTGACGACCTGACTCTGACTAGCACCGAATCCTTCCCTTCCGGAAAAATAAACGGGGCCAAGTAGGACTTTTTTTTTGTTCCATACGCTTCGTTTCAAAGAGGTATCCGCAAGGTTAACAATTCTGATTTTTTGCGCTCCTAGTAATTTAGGAAAATTCTTAAAAATTTACACAAATTTAGAAAAATTCATACAAATTTAGGAAAAGCAGGAAAATTCTTAAAAATTTAGGTAAAATTCAAGTCAAAAATTCACGAAAATTCACAAAGTGTATTCACCAAAATTCAGAATTATTTCCCCCTCGCTTTTATCACTGTGATAAATATTCAGAAACGTTACAGGAAAATGTTCCCATGGTAAATGTCGTTAAGTCACAACTTCTAGTTGTGATGTTACGATAATGATTTGATACCATGCGTGTCGACTTAGTTTTCTTCGACGAGAATGAATTTGCCGTCGTAAAACTACGGCTGCATGCCTAAATTTACAGACAGCCCCGTGTCGTAATCTTAAATTACGAAAAAACTCTGCAAATCCAAGTGACGAACTGTTCGACAGTTATAACTGTAGAACTAAAAAGTTCTGCAGTTGCAAAGTGCACCTTTCTGACTAAGATGGAAAATATTTTTTTCCGAGGACACCATCATCTTCGTCTTGAAATTCTCTTTCAAACGAGTATATGGTTGATAGGGTTGCGGCTTAAATTGAAACGGGTAAGCAAAAGAATACGAATTCACAAAATTTAATTTAAGGACTCGTAGCCGTTTCACTTTAAGCCGCAACCTTATCAACCATATACTCGTTTGAAAGAGAATTTCAAGACGAAGATGATGGTGTCCTCGGAAAAAATATTTTCCATTTTAGTCAGAAAGGTGCACTTGCAGCTGCAGAACTTTTTAGTTCTACAATTATAACTGTCGAACAGTTCGTCACTTTGGATTTGCAGAGAAGTTGTGATTTTATTAAAAGAAAAAAAAATCCATGTGTTGTTAACTTATTAGTACGACTTTTTTTTTATAAATTGATGCACGGACAGGACGAAAAGTAAGCCTCACTGGCGCGACATTTAACTCTTATTACTCTCGTTCCTTGAAAAGGTGCCTGAGGTTTCCCTTGATTGGGTTGGAATAATTACACAGCAGCGGTACTGTCGCGCGCAGCCTTTCGCAGCTGTGCAAGCGTCACCCCCACCCCCTCCTTCTTCCCCTATCCCTTCTGACATTTCCCCCTATCCCCCTACTCCTACCCCCCCCCCCCTCTCCCCTTCTATAACCCAACCCCTTCAACGTCACGACGATACAACAATCATTACCGTGGTCCCCTCCAGCCCGGTGGCTTCACTGCCAATATACTTAGCTCTTCCACTCCTGCGCCGTCTTTCTCCTCCCAGTCTTTCTGAAAATCCCGCCGGCCAGCGCGGCGCGCTTCACCTGTTTTGTAGATCACGGGTCAGTGGCGTCGCAGATTAGTTGGCGATCCGATGCTATCTGGCACTGGTATACTACTTGGACTTGTGCGCGGTCCTGAAAACTCTGCTGCTGCAGAGTGAGGTTGGGGTGAGAGAAGAGTGAGAGAGTGGGTAGAGGAGAGAGGGAGAGAGGGGGTCTGTACGGGTCCTGCTGGCACGGGCCGAGCGGCGGGAGGCGTGGGCGTGGGGCTCCGCGCTGCTGAAACGTATCCAGGCCGCAAAAGTTAATCAGCACAACGTAACATCTCCAACAACTTTACTGTACGGTCGGGTCTAAAAGAGGAAAAGCAGGAGGGGCAGTGCAAGGAGGGAAGGGGGGGGCATTAGGTGGTGACCGGCCCGGGACCGGGCGGGCTAGTTGGCTGCCGATGCCAGCTACATTTTCAGCGACCGCTCGCGCGCCAGGAGAGATGAGAAGGAGTGAGATAGGCAGAGTGGACCGAGCGTAAAAAAAAATGAGTGGAAAGAAAGAACGAGCGTCCCTCATAAAATATGAAGTTTCAATTACACTGCGGTAGCGACAATTTGACCCAAGTTTTTTAAAATCATTTCTTCTTTATTCTTTTCTTTTTACCCCCGCTTTTACTGTGAGAGGCATCAGGCAGCAGAGATGACACGCACACAGACACTCGCACATATTGTAATTACAGCGACAGGAATGTGTGAGTCTGATGATGAATATTTAAGGAACAAATCGGCAACCGCGGCCCTATTAAGCCGGGTTGGGCTTTTTCATTTACATTTGGGCCGCCCGCAGCAACAAGAGAGAGAGAGAGAGAGAGAGAGAGAGAGAGAGAGAGAGAGAGAGAGAGAGAGAGAGAGAGAATGGAGGATGGTGGTTGGAGCGTACGAGGGTGAGATAGGTCGAGCGCGCCACCGCTGCAGCCAAGGGCGGCTGGCCGGCTGCTCGGGCTGGCCGCCTCCTGCCGCCGCCCCGCCCAGGCCGCCAGGCCGCCCCGAGCAGGACGTCCGAGCAGTAATTAGGACAGCCGAGTAGCGGCGGTGGCGGCAGCAGCAGCAGTAGCAGCGCCAGGGGCAGAACAAAAGCCGTGCGGAAACTGCGCGGAGCCGGCGGCGGGGCCGGCCGGGGACAAAGAAGGACGCCGGAATCAAGAAAAGGCTCTGCACCGCTTGGCCCTGGCTGGCGCCGCCGCTTGGGGGGAGCCCGCGGCCCCCGGGGCAGGAGTGTTGATTGGGAGACCGCTGCTGCTGCTGCTGGGCGTCTCTGCGGCGCTTAATCGGCCGCGTGGCCGGGGCGGGGCGGGGCGGGGCGGGGCGGAGCGGGGCAGCTCGGCGAGGGCGGGGATTACAAAGCGGCTTGTCACGGTCGAGCGGCTCGCGGCGCCCGCGTAGCTCTTTGACAGTTCGATCGCTTTTGACCGGAAAAGTGTTGTTACTTTTCCCGGGGCGCGCGGCGCGGATTTCCCCCGCCGCCGCCGCGCGGACACCCCCTCGCATTGCGGCGCCAGTTTCAATCTCCCGGCCTGCGCCGTCTGATTCCGTAGATCGCGCTCTCGCGCGCCTCCGTCCTTGTCTCACTCGTGGGGACCTGCTGCGCCCTCAACATCAACATGGGATGGAGCACCAGCACCGCTGCGACAATGACGGAGGCACGAAAGTGATTTTCGGAATCAGTGACGACCGTCTGACGTCTCGCGACGGCGTCGGGACGCCCTTTGAGCGGCGCGATGCCGTCGCCGTCGCGCTACACGCAATTAAAGAAAAATCGCGTCTGAGTAAAAAAAAAACATTAGAGGCTGTACTTATCTATTAGATGTATAAGCGCAGCTAAATTGTAAGCTCCCGTGCTTCTTTTGTAGCTACCCTGCTTTTTATTTTTCCGCTGTATTAAGTTTTTGGCCGTAGTGCTTATTTTTCACATTGAATTTCAGCTGAGCGATTTTTTTTTCCGGTGTAGCGGAAGGTTCCCGCCTCACCGCGCTCTCTGAGTCTTTATTTCTGCTTACACGATTATGCTAAAGGAAGACGTTTTGATTGAGGCGAAAGCAATTCAGTGAGTGTGTATGCGCGCTCGTTCGATTTTCTAGTGGTGGCTGCCGCGCTGTGCCCCGCCCCGCCCCGCCCCGCCACGCCCCGCCTCGCCTCGCCCCGCCCCGCCTCGCCCCGCCACACGCTATGCCACGCCACGCCACCGCTGTTGTGTTTGCCCGTCGCTCCCAAATGTTGCACGGACTGAATATATTATGCATGTGGAGTAGCAGCTGTTTTCACTGTGTTTTCTCGTCTCTGAATTTGTGTGTGTGTGTGAGAGAGAGAGAGAGAGAGAGAGAGAGAGAGAGAGAGAGAGAGAGAGAGAGAGAGAGAGAGAGAGAGAGAGAGAGAGAGATGCAGAAGAGAATCCGAGGGGATGCGGGAAGGGAGTGGGGGATACGACGTTCGACTGTATCGGCGTGCCTGTGTGTGTGTGCGTCGCAGGTGGACTGACCGGCGCCACCACGGCCAGCTGCGCACACCGCACTCATATGCTCTCGCTCTTTCTCACACACGCATGGCACTTTGCGCCTCTCCAGCCTATGAATCTCCCCTCCATTGAGTTTCTCTCTCTCTCTCTCTTCCTCTCCCTGTCGCTTGCCTAGAGGTCCCCCAAAGGAAACAGTTTGTTCCAACAATGAGTCGACCTATCAGGCCGTCGCTTCCACAATAGACCCTCGGGTTGGGTCGGGGGCCCCTTTCGCTTCTATGCCCTCTACGTGGTAACCTGCTTCCCCCTCCTCCCTCCCTCCCACTCCTCCTCCCTCCCCTCCCAGAGGACCCGCCTCCCTCTCTCTCTCTCTCTCTCCCCCGGTGATGTGGACCACCAGCGAGCCGCCGCCTCCTATAGCCATAGCCTCGACCGCCTGGGCTGCCCTGCCCTTGCAAAGCCAAGAATCAACACCTTTTCCCAGAAGGGGTGCGCCTTATTTTGCTTCGCATTGACCCCTTTACGCCCCCAGCCTCCCACCCCAATCCCTGTTGTGGGTGGCTCTCGAACAACCGCGGCTCTTGCTGTTTTCTCTAAATATTTGCCCCAATCTCCCTCTCCCTCCACCCCCACCCCCCCTCCTCGAGCTCCTCCCTTCTTATTCGCTGCTTCCTCTCCACGTCGAAAGGACTGTATACTTGTATTTTTTTCTTTACGTCTACGGCGCGTTTCAGTCGCCGTTTCGAATAGAGAATGAGTGTCGTGTACATGATGGAGCGACACAAACACAAGACGTTTGTTCTCTTTCTGTGCCTCTCTCTCTCTCTCTCTCTCTCTCTCTCTCCCTCTCAGTACCCCTCTCTCGCTGGCCGCTCACCTTCCCCCTTAGACCGTATCCGTGACGCCGCCGCACACAACCCTCTTTACAGCGGCGATGATAAGTTTCTCTGATAAAGCTCCTACTCACCCTTCACCAGCCCCCCCCTCTCTCTCTCTCTCTCCCTCCCTCCCCTCTCCCTCTTTCCCTTCCTCCTCCCTCCTTGGCTCCCACGCTCTGTGAAGAGCTCTTACACGCCGTGGCCGTACCTCACCCTGTACCAACCTCGCCGATTAGCAGCCCGCGCTCATAGGAACGATCGGGAACGATCTCCAGCACTGCCGAGTGTTTCCAACCACCCTGCCCCCACCCCCTAGTCTCACCCCACCCCACCTCGCCCCGTCCCACCTTCCTTCCCTCAATTGTTGAAGCTTCGCCTCCGTACTCGGCTCTTGATACTCGGGGCGTTCGCGCGCCTTTTTGAACGCCCCTCGGCCTCGGCGCCGGTCTGGGTCCTGGTCCCAACCCTAAGGGGAAACAACTCTATAATTTGTGTACACCTTGTAATAAAAAAAATCAACAAATTTCAGAAAAAAAAATCAGAAAAAAATTCAGGGAAATTTACAAAATTCTAGAAAAACTCAAGCAGAAATTTTAAGAACAATAAAAAAAATTAGTACTCGAAAATTCAGGATTGTCTCCCCCTCGTCCCAGCCCGTGCCTTAACGAGGATGGAGTGGGACCAGGGCCTGGGCCGGGCGGGGTCGCGCGCTGCTCCGGCGGCGGGCCGTCCCTCAGGGTGTATGATTCATGATGAGGATGGGAGTGCAGCGGCGCACAGGTAAACTGCTACCCGGGTGGGTACCCGGTACTGGCACAGGCGGCCATAGGCGGGCCCCACCGAAATGGAAACCCGGCGGTCCCGCTGGAACCGGGGCTGGGCCAGGCAACTGCAGCCGGTTAATTGTCTCTCGTTTCGAAGTCGGGCAGTAATCGTCCGTTTGCTAAATATATATGTAGAATGGCAAACGGTTAAAGTATGCGTCAGCCGAATTACTGAGTAACTGAACTACCCCCGATTGCTTTGAAATTACAAAAGTATTTTTTTCTCTCTAAGGAATTATTGTGGATTACCCTAAGATTATACCCCTGGATCACTAACGGATCACCCACGGAGTGCCTCGGATTGCCTTGAATTTTCTCAGATCACCCCACTTCGATTACCGAAATAGCTGCAAGCAGAATTACCCGAGTGGGCTAGCCACTCCTAAAATGTGTGGCCCGACTAATGTTACCGCTATTACATATGACTATTACGCACACTTTTCGAGGTATTTGACTTACAATTTACAACATTAGTATGATCTTCACAGTTTATATTTGGTATTGAAGTCCGTTTTACGATAAATGCAGTATATTACTTGTCTCTCACCTCCACTACAGTATAGAGATGAAAACGTGACCCGACTTATACAAGAGTGGATGCCCCCCGAAATGACCCTCTATCTACTCTGAAAATCTTAGTGTGTAGTAGTTTGCCACTTTAAAGTGCAAAATGAAAGTTCTGCACTTATAAGTGCAGAACTTTAGTTTTGCACTTTAAAGTGGCAAACTACTACACACTTAGATTTGCAGAGTATATATGGATGTGTATAGCTGTATAGCTAATAGGAAAACAACTCTGATTTTTCTTTGAATATTTTATTGATTTTTGTTGCCGTTCAGGAGTTGAATTCCTTTAACTTTTCTAAATACTTTTGATATACCTGAAAGTATTTTTTTTTTTTTTTTTTTTTTTAAGATATTTATTTTAGTTTTGTATCTTTCACGCGCTACTGTAAATATCGTAGGATACATATCTATACATATTTTTGGCTCGCATATACGCGATGTAGTTTGATATTTTGTTCCCGCGCCGTGTCTAGTTGCAGTGTCCGGCCCAGTCAGCCAGCCAGCCGCGCTTTGCCTCGCCCGGCTCACAAACATTCCATTACCCGATAATCTTTCTGGATCACGGCGGTAAAGTCTCCGCTATAATATTTTTATGGCGCAGTAAAGACAGTACTGTTGGACAGCACACTGACCCCCCCCCCTTTCCCCTCCCTCACCCACTCCACCACTGCAACCCCCACCTCACTCACACAGTTACATTGACTGCGGCTGGTAGCCTATAGCTGCCCCGCCGCTTTAGTTTTTGGAATGAGGAGTGTAGTGTGCTTCAGTGTTGGAATTCCATCGCGCTCCTTAGGTGCGGTGCATGTATGTACGGTCAGGGCTGACCTGCTCCGGCCTCCCGCAGTGGCTGCCCCCCCCCCCCTCTCCCGCGCACATATGCGCGCGCCCCAACCGCTCCCACGCGCGCTCAAAGAGAGGATGAAAGAATCGCCAAATGAAGCTATCAATAAGTGAATGAAGCAATCAGCCGTGTGCGCGTGGGTGGGTGCGTACGAGTGTGTGTGTGAGAGAGAGGGGGAGCGATGGATAGATAGAGAAAGTGTGTGTGTGTGTAGCAATATTTGTCTCCGGCACAACGGACGACGGGTTTATGCGAAGAGAGCAATCCGCGTGGGTCTGGCCGGTCTGGTTTTGGAATGAGTCGCAGCGCGGGTGAGTGTCTTGGCGCGGGGCGGAACCGCCAGGGCGTGTTTGAGCTGGGTCAATACCACTTATGGGGATGTAGAGGAGAGATCGAGGGGGGGGGGGAGTGAGGGGGAGAGAGAGAGAGAGATATAACGAACGAGAGCAAGCGAGTGTGAGGGAGAGAGCGAGCGAGAGCGAATGAGTGTGAGTGAACCAGAACGAGCGAGTGACACAGAGAGAGAGAGAGAGAGAGAGAGAGAGAGAGAGAGAGAGAGAGAGAGAGAGAGAGAGGGAGAGAGAGAGAGAGAGGGAGAGAGAAGGGTAGAGGGTAGCAAGGAGGAAGTAAACGCAGAAGCCAGGGATCTCGAAGCGCAAACTGATTTGGTCTGGAATGCTCCTCGCCCTTACCCTTGCCTCGCCTCTCGACTCGAGTAGCGCCTGGCGGCCGGGCGGGTAGGCCACGCGTGTGCATGTCTGTTGTGCGGGTGGACTACCCTCCGACTTGCAGGCGCTCCACTGCAGCCTGCTGCTGCTGGGGGTATTTTTGCCTCACTCGCGCCTCAGCGCCTCTTACAATAGACGTTCATGTGTTGTTGTTATTTTCCACCGATGCTCTCTTTCAAAGAGAAATATTTATGTTCCGAAATTTTGCGTATAGGTGTCCCTCGACAGTCACTGCTCGGATCCGGCGCAAACTTTGCGCGTGCTGCTCGCCTTCATCTGTATCAACACTCAGGAAAAACCGCTTCCGCATGAAATATCTGACATGGAGAGGCAGAGAGAGAGAGAGAGAGAGAGAGAGAGAGAGAGAGAGAGGGGAGGGGGCAGGATAGACGTGCTACGTGAGAAGTGGTCCACTGGTGCCATACAGGTCCGTCGCATGACGTTGACAGATCCACAAACATACGTAACGAATGTCAATATCTCTAGCCTTTTTTTTTTTTCGTTGTTGCCGCTGGTCCCCGGCATGGCGCAGCGGCGGCAGGGCGTTTCGCGGCCCGGATGGCAGACCTTTACCGTGTGAGCCTATGTGTTTGTAGTGGTGTGTGTGTGTGTGTGTGTGAGAGAGAGAGAGAGAGAGAGAGAGAGAGAGAGAGAGTCAGTGCGCGTATATCTATGTGTGTGCGCGCGCGCGTATTCGTGTGAGTCACGGGCATATCCGTTGCAACTGTGCGCCCGTTGAGCGATCGCCCAGTGATGATGTCGGATCTCAATCACCGTGAAACCTTTATAGCAATACAAGGGAGTAGCCAGCCTAGGGCCGCTGCCTGACCCGCTCGCACAGTCCATTCACCCCCGCCCTTTTTTGTGTTTCCCCTACAGGAGTTCCAAACTCGATTTTTTATATGTTTTTTTAAATATAATAATTTTTTACGTGCGTTGTGTACAACATTTGCAGAGATGGTAGCCTCTCGCAGAAATGACTGTTATTTCTTTTCAAGTACATGATTATGTCTCCGCGTGTTACTGCCGTCCGAGTTCCCCCTTTTACCTTTGCCAATCTTCATCCAGCCCGCCTTTTATAATCCGATTCCCTGCACAAGGCTCCGCCGGGCTCCGCCAGGCCCCGCCAGGCCCCGCCAGGCCCCGCCAGGCCCCGCCAGGCCCCGCCAGGCCCCGCCAGGCGCCTCGCGTTATTGCGTGTCCCTTCCGGGCGGGGCCGAGGATGAGAAACTCATAATGCGCCGTAATGCGTGTATCTCCTTCATTCAAATCCAAATCTGGACAACTTTATTCCGTTTCCCGCTGGAGCGTGGCCAGGCTCGCATTAAACACAATCACTCACGTTTGAGCGAGCAGCTGGGAAAGTGCCGCGGAAAGAGAGAGAGAGAGAGAGAGAGAGAGAGAGAGAGAGAGAGAGTGAGAGAGAGAGAGAGAGAGAGAGAGAGAGAGAGAGAGAGAGAGAGAGAACACAATGACTTTCGTCGCTCATTTCCAAACCTCAACGCGCGCGGGCCGTGAAGTTTCCACATCTATTACTCAAACTGTCAAAAAATATCAGATCGGCGGCACGTCTGAATGGGCCCTCGCCTTTTTGGAAACGCTATTTTTTCCCCTGCTCTGACCGTCCATCATTGACGGCAGACAAAGTTGTCACGTTAGCGTGACAATGACACTTCCCACGACAAGCGGGTCTCAGTTAAATATGTTCTCGGCGTTTTCCCTAGAGGCACATTCATCCTTACTCACCTTGAAAAAATTATACTTCAAAAGCTTGTTCAAAAGTCACATTGACCTTTTATCTGAGCCCATAGTTACACGAAAAATAAAAAATGAGTTCATTGTAAGGATCAAATTTTGTGGATAGGCAAAATTCGATAGCTGAAATCTAGAATCCGATACCCACACCCAGGAGCTGGTTGTCACGACCGGACACGTGTACCATGACACTGTGAAAAATTGTCGTAGGTTTACGGGAAAATTTTCCACGAAGTAGAGTTGTGAAATTACGATCACTTATCGTAAAACTACAAGCAGTGCCTATCGACTTGAAATTAAATTACAAGCAATAATGGGCTGTCGTAAATTTACAACATTTTTCGCAAGTCGTAATTTACAAAATGAATCGTAAATCTACGAACATATTTTTCACAGTGGAGAACTAAGCTGGAGTTTGTTCCATTCGTAAGTGCCCGGTCGTGACAACCAGCTCCTAGCTGTGGATATCGGATTCTCGATTGCAGCAATCGAAATTTGCATTATCGACGAAAATTGATCCTGACAACAAAGTCATTTTTTCCGTGTATGTTGTAAGTATCCATCACATTTAAATCTGTAAATCAATGTTAGCTACCCTTTTCTTAAAAAAAAAGAAAAGCAAAGTAATTTTCAGAAATTTTCCGATTTTTTCACAATAGAGTATGCGTGTTCAATACTTTGAAGTGCGTAACTCCCAACTCAACAGTTATGCAATTGCAATGGTACAACTCGAGGTATGTGCACATGGAATTGTCCCGCTGCACCGTGCAAGGCTCTCCTCATTCAACTTTTGTGAGTGTATGACGAGTTCAACTCGTGCAATTGTACAGTTGTTGAGTTAAACACTTGTACGTCTTGCGACTGGGAGTTGCACACTTACAGATGTGTAGAAGTTGCACACTTGGTATTGAACAGTAAATTCTTTCCTTATAAAGTGCTCTCTCATCAGCCGGTGTGGAAATGTTTCAGGTTTGCCACAACTCACAACTCTGGAAAACCTTAAAAACCTGGAAAACTCGGGGGCAAAAATCGTATCAGGGAAATCAGTCAAAACTCAGGAAACTGAAAAAAAAAACAGGGAAAATTCGGAGAAACCTCGGTTATGTGTTGAAAAATTCACGGAACACGAATTTTAGCCGAAATACAAGTTCTTTGCTTCACTCACTTCACCAGAACACTTCTGAGCTTATAACCCAGGGAAATTTAATGTTAAAGGCTCTTGAAATCAGGGAAAACTCAGGGAAAACGGATTTGAAAAGTTTGAGGCAACCCTCTGTGCTTGCACTGGTCACGTGTCTGTCGTCTGAGGTTTGCGCTCCGAGCACAGTAGTCAAATCTCCCTCGAATACACCTGTGTGGCAGACGGGTATCTCTGCCTGCCTACTAGTCAAACTCTCCAGAGACTACCAGTTGCCTAGTAGGCAGGCGGAGATATACCCATCTACACAGGTGTATTCGAGGGAAATTTGCCTACTCTTTTGGCAACACTGTCCGAGCAGCCTAAAGTCCTGCGCTGGGAGGCGCGGTGTCGGTTTCCTGCACGCCCCTCGGGGTGCCCCTCCCCCCCTGGGTGTCAGGAGCCCCACTCTCGGGCCCCCCGTATGGTGGCCCGGGTGTGCACGAGAGCCTCCACCTCATTGATTTGATTGTGTGCCATATGTGGGCATCGCGATGTGAATATTAAGTAAAGACTTCATCAGCACGACGCAAACTATACGGCGCAGAGCAGTCAGCATAAATATTATGCTTTCGCCTCCGGCGACAAGCGAAGCGTATGGCGCGGCTATGGCAGACCTTTTATTTTCGTTTTATTTTATTCATAGAAATGTGACGGGCACACGACAGGTTGGCGGCAATTGTGTGATACGCGGGGTTGTAGTTTTGTTGTCCGGGTAGTGGCAATATGTAGCCAATGTCAATTTCCATCTCATTGGTCGCAACTTAGCAGGGTGTGCCGCCTGCCTGTCCAATTCAATTGGCTGTCCTTGACACACGGGTCGCTCGGTTACGCGTAAAAGCAGAGGGAGAGAGTGAGGGAGAAAGGGAGAGACACACACACACACACACACACACAGACAGAAAATACCTTTGTTCACAGCTAGAAAAACCAACGGTAAATTCTTGGCCCGCATTTGTTGCCTGGACTATCGCTTTCACTGTGAGAATTGTTTGTAGAATTTAAGATAAAATTTCCTATGAGAAATGTCTGAAAGTGACGATATCGGAGGAAAGTTATAATATTGTACTGACACTTTCCATACTCCTGCCCTTCTAAAACGAACGCAAACTGCCTCGCGTCAGTTTAAGCGGTCCGTACCGCTACGACCTAGCTACATGAAAAATACGGAATGGAACTTATACAAATCATACCTGCCTAGTGTATTTTTTGGACTTGATTCCGGTGAGGAGGGGAAAGCAGATGGTCTGTCGTCTCACTCCGCATTCTTTTGTTTTCACGTTCAGTTATTTTTGTGGACCATTCTTCAAAAACTGTGGAAAGTAACGCGCTTCTTTTTGTGTGTGTTTCAGGCAAGTCCGCTCACCGTCACTTCCAACACGCTGACTTTCTGCCCTTGAGGGAGGCTGCGATATCCTCCAACAACTGGTTTGGAGCCTCTAGTTTTTCTTTTTCGCCGTTCAGGCCACGTCGCTTTTTTGCTCTTTTACCTCTCCCGATTAGCTGATACATCCCAGCAGGCTGGGTTTGCCGTATCAATCTGCCAGTTGTTCGTGTAACATTTATGTGGATGAGAAAGAGAGAGAGAGAGAGAGTGAGAGAGATAGACCACAAAGAAACGCAGAGTGCAAAAACTTTGTAATGCTGGGAACATGGGAACATTTCATCGGCTTGATTGCCATTGTATACTGTTTATTTTCATCTGTTTCCTCTAGTGGCCCACGCGTTTGCTTGTAAGCAGACGTGCATGTTCGCTGAACTCGTGTTATTTTAACCCCCCGTCCGGTGTTATTTAGAAAGCAAACTCCCGCCGACATGTTGTACTATAGAATATAGCTAGTGAGGTCGTGTTTCCAGAAAACGAGTCCAGTGACCTGTAGCCACCTCGCGGTCCGTAAAATGTTGGATGGAAAAAGAAATATCGCTCACTCTCGTCTTTTTAAAGGAAGAAGAACGTACGCGTATGGCCACAAGGCTTAAGCTGGTTTTCCTCTTGAGCCGAAAAATCTCCCTCCTTTTTCCCGTTTGCCCCTTCCGTTTCTTCTCCCCACCTAACCCTTTTCCTCATTTTCCCCGGCTTTGTTATTAGCCTCAAACAGCAGGGTATCCTCTCTCCCCCTGCCCCCTCCTCTCCCCTCCCCCCTGCCACCCCCACTCCACTTACTTATCACCCTATATAACCTTCGGCCCCCCGCCAGCCGCGCGCTGGGCCCGCTCAGGCGCGGGGGGAGGGGGGGGGGGGGGGGGGGGGGGGGATAGGGCACGGCTACTCAGGCACGGTCTAGCTTCAGAGAGGAGGACCCTTACCCAAAGATTGGCTCAAGAACGGGTCAGCGGCCCGCGGGACGTTTGGTGCAGCAATAATGAGGGAAATACCCCTCTCTGCGAGTTCACCTACCTCCTCCCCCCAGTAAAAAAAAAAGACAACACACTGCTTTTTTTCCAAATTTGGCGATATTCCCTCCTTTCCGGTGCTCGGCCAACTCTTCGCCGCTGAGAATTTCTAGCGTAATCCAGCCTGCGTCGGAAACGTTCGTAAAAGGATCGCGCTATTATGGCGTTCCTGTTTTATCTCTCTTTGTCCCTCTCACACAAACCCCGCCCCGCCGCCCCCCGCTGCGCCCCTCCGTCTCCGCCCGGGCGCTGTCACCCCAGTAGAGGTGGCGCCCCCACCTCGTCCCGCCCCGCCCCGCCCCGCCCCGGGCCACACCTAACGAGTTAAGTAGTAAAAAGCCAACCTTGAGCGCAGCAGCAGCATCTCTCCTCTCCCTTCCGCTCCCCTCCTCCCTGTCTGCGACCTCGCTCCCTCGCTCGCTGCGCTGCGTCATTTTCCTACCCCTTGTGGTCATTAAGGTCTTATGCAGCAGCCGGTAGCGCTCATTTGTCGACCGCCATGCTGGTTCACCAGAATGTATACGGTCTTACGGGCAAAATCAGTTTTTGTTTTATAAAAAAGAAAAAAAAATAGGGAAGGGACCGATACTTTTAATTTTTTGTCGCACCTACAATAATATTAGAAATTTACGATTTTTTTTTCAAGGGTCTAGTTGTGAAACACGAGTTTTTCATATTTTAAAAAATATTAAAAAATACTGTGATCATTCAAATTTTGAAAAAGATGCTACAGATAGGAGAGGATGGGGCACCTGGAGACAAATTTAGTGTAGAGTTCTATATACCTTGGAGATGTATCAACTGACAAAACCTGCTATCTAAACCTAACCTCCATCATTAACCTTTAGAACCCCACCATACAGACTCTCCCTTCCCCAACCCGTTCAAGCAAAGATAGGCTTTGGGGAGAATATGCAGATGGAGACAGGAGGTAAAATAGTCAGTAATAGTCATATTTTCTACAGTAAGTTCATTTTAATAATTGAAGCAACAAAATATCAGTCATTTTTATCTCACCTTTCCACTTAATAAGAACTGAGTAATTCCTTTGAAAGAAAACACTTATTTTAATACAAATGGATCCTTTGAGAACAAAAACTCATTATAAGATAATGGATATCCTTTTAAAACAATAACACACTGGAAACCCAAGTGTGTGAATGTCGCACACTTGTAGGTGTGCGAGGAGTCATTCGTACACTTAGACTCTTAAATGTGTGAATTTTTCTAGGATATTCACACGTTTGAGTGGCCAAGTGTACGAATGAATCTTCGCACACCTACATGTGTGCGACATTCGCACACTTGGATTACCAGAGCAAATTGTAAATTACCGGATCATGTAAAAACAATAAAATAACATATAATATATCGAACCCTCTTTTCATGCACCCACACCATTTTAGCAATGTGAAGGGTTGTTGGAGTCCAAATAACGACCATTTTAAGTGAAATTTAGGCTGTCTCCAGGTACCCCACGAAGAGTGTCTCCAGGAGCCGCAAGTGGTATCAAATCAGTTTTGCTTTCTTCAGCCATGACCATGACGTGACAGAACTTCCTCTATTGTGCTCATCGAAACTGAAAGTGTCAAAGAACATGGCTCGATACCAAATTGATGGCTCAAATCACAATATAAGGGTACCATAAACAAAAAAGCAGACAAGACTAAAATTTTACTTTTACCTGTTTTTGAGGGTTATAATTTTTGTTTCCTCGCCCTCAACACAGTTTTCGCGACACAGTCACGGCTTTTTACAAAGATGGTGTCCTACTTGAGTACTTCAAATGAGCACCAGCCCGGACGCGCGAAAATTTAACGGTTATGAGAAACCCCTACTGTCTCTATGTGCCCCACCCTCCCCTACTACGGGCCTGTTCCAAAAAAATGGTGACTATAGAACATCTCCCTGATACAAAAAAACCACACGCTCTGACCGCCATTGACATTTCCTTAATCTAGCGTTAACTTTTTGTTTTGGCTAGTTCGTCGACACAATCGTTGTGTTCCGCGAAACCTTTACTGACATTTTTTTCTTTTATCAAAAAATGTTTTAGTTATAAAACGTTCCCTTCATGCAAATCCCGAAAATAACTGTCCATTGTACTAGAAGTCATAGAGTACACACACCGCGAGTACTCATAAAGAAATACTCATCGTTGAAAATGTGTAGGGCACGTCACTGGCACTACGCGGCTGGTGCTTCATAGAGTGAGCGTCCGCGACGTGTCACCGCAACACCTTCTGGGAAGCCATTGTGCTGCCATCGAACGCAATAAACGTACCGGGAAACTACATTCCCGCCCCGAGGATATGAGAAATTCTAGCGCACTGCTCTCTGTTTATTGGTCGGGCCGCGGTGCGGTGCGCACCCAGTCGTCGTGGACACGGCAAAGGGGGGATGGGGTGGGGGTGCTGTTTGGCCTTCGGGCGGGGCGGGGCGGGGTGGGGTTAGGTCGGGGTGGGGCCGAGCACAGAGACTCCTACCGTCGGGGTAATTGAATCTTATTGTGTCAGAGACTGGCCGTGACCGAAAGAGCGAGGAGTGGTGGCTGGTGCGCTGCTGCTGCTGCGGTGGCCGGTGGCCACCAAGGTGGTGGGGTGGGGTGGGTGGGGCGGGCACCTTCCAGGTTCCCCGCCCGGCCCGAGGCCCCTTGAGGGGTCGCCGCTGTCGCCCTTGTGGTGGCCGGGCGTTGTGTCAGACCCGTGTACCCTGTTCCAAGCAGGCGGTGAACTGAGGGGGTAACAACTCTGAAATTATTGTGCACCTCGTAATTCAGTGAAATTTGAAAAATTTCTGAAAATTTACAAAATTAGAGAAGAAGTCAAGCAAAAATCGCCTCCCCCCCAAAAAAAAAACAATTTAGAAAAAATCACATCTGTTCTCGAAAATTCTGAGGTGTTTCCCCCTTGAGGTCAACTCGGCGAGACCGAGACGAACAGAAATCGGACACGTGTTGGAGACAGAGATACCCCTCCGCAGTTTTTGTTTGCATACTCATATTATTAGAGTAGCAGCGTTCCGGTGAACCGCAAGGACAAACCCGCTCGCTCTTCCTGCAGGCGTGGAATGTTTTGCGAAATTAAATGTAAAAACGTGCGGCCAGTACCGCCTCCATTCAATTCTGAATTTAATTATGACAGTGAGGGGGACAAGGGCTTTGCGCCGATGCCTCGAGGCGTCTCCGCAGGCGATCTGTGCGAAAACCCCGCAGCTCCGCCCCCCCCCCCCCCCCCCCCCCCCCTCCCAAAAAAGGTGCCACCACGCTGGCTGGTGAGGGAGGGAAAAAAAATATCTAACCAGGGGTGAAATTTCCCGCAAGCTATACAAGAGAGGGTTGGGGGTGTGCAAACAGCACTAGCAGCAGCGTAAACAATCGGGCGACGAAACGAAACTTCACCAAATTGCTAGCATGGTGCGGGACGCGGAGTGGGTTTGGAGCGGGGCGGGGCGGGGCGGAGCGGGGCGGGGCGGGGCGGGGCGGGGCGGGGCGGGGCGGCTGCTGTAGCCTGTTTTTGTGTGCCGGCAGCAACACGCTCTGCCGTACCCAGCTGGTCTGGCAGTGTAGGTTATGTCTTAAAAGCAGGCGAGCGCGGCTGTGCCTACCCCTTCCCCCTCCCTTCTCCCCCCCCCCCCCTCCACTCTGGGCTCCAGTGAGCGGCCCAGGCTTCCATTACCCTTCCTTCTGCTTATCTTCTCTCTCGTAACACCTATACGTCTGCGGCATGGCTGGGGGGCGCGCACTCCCCCGCAGTTGAAATTCTACACTGATAAAAACAAGTTTTGCTATTATTTTTGAAGCTCGCTGCGCGGGAGACGTCTCGGCCGAGTCGCTTATCTCTCGGTGACTTTTAGTTGACCGGCATGTGTTACGTGCGCTGCGCGGTGGCCCAGGCTCATGCGTCGTAGTGATAAAGTTGCGGATATTTATCAACTTTCTCGAACCGTGATATTAAAACCGAATTAAAATTACGTCGCAGTTGGTAGTAAATAAAAATTTTGTTTCCTTTTGTTACTGCAATCATCGACGCTTCATCAGGTCGTTGAAATTATTTTAGCTCATCAACCAAACTTTTACTAGAAACTTGGGGGTGAGGTGATTTTGATAGGGTAATAACGCTGAATTTTCGTTCGCCTCGAAATTTAATTAAAACAAACCGTCCAAATTCAAAAAATCTACCATTAATTCAATAATTATTCAACAATTCAAGAAAAGATTGAAACATTTTAAGCAATTTGCTGAAATTCCAAGCATATTTAGCAAAACATTTATCTTTCGGAGAACTCAGAAAGAAAGAAAACATCCTCCATTTGTGCGTTTAACTTCCGCGTTGTATCGCCCTCGGGTGGCGTGCGGCGCGCCGAACGCTGTTCAGGGTGCTCTACTCTGGATTCCCGCGCAACAGCGCGACTGGGCTCTGCTTCCTGCTACGCGAGATACGTCCGGGCGGGGCCAGGCGACTGGGCCATCGGCGCCCAACAAGGATTTATGCACGCCGTGCTCATTTTGCGGGATTATCTGCCCGGATCCTTAGCTGACTATGGAGTCCCTCGGCCCTCCCCGCTGGGGGAGCAGCGGCTCCGGGTTAAGTTTCGTGACCTGGAAAAGCACCGGGGAGAAATCGGCCAGCACAGCTCTAGTCCACCGCGGGCCGTGGCAACGTGTGGAGCCGTAGAGCCGCAGCCGCGGTATATGAGGAGAGATTTCCTTTTTCTCATATTGGCGCAGCGGGGCTATTTTACACTAGCAGGCAGTGATAGAGAGGGTGGACGCGGGAACAGCGCGAAGAAAATGAGAAAAAACAAGTTCGTTTTCTTAGTGAGGTAAAAAATGATTTATTTTCTTTTAGAGAAAAAGGAAATTTGATTAAACAGATTAGTAACCACGCCTGTCCCCAATCTCTTCGTGACCCCGTTACTCTCCCTGGACACAGACACTCAGGCACCAGGCGGGTCTCGGCTCGCTCAGTATTCGCGAGACTGACCCGTCTCAGGTGGGGAGTCAGTCGTTTTCATAATTGTTTCTGCATTCCGTTATCATACATTCGTCGACACGCCCCCCCCCCCCCCCGTTTTCCCCCTTTTTCTTTATGCGCGCCGCAAACTTGTTCCCCGTGCATAACTCTAAAGTTTTGTCGTCGCGAGGAGGACCAGCAGGACCGCCACGCGGCGCTCCGCCGGATAATTTATGTTGTAAGGTAAAGTGGCCGCGAGAACTAAAAGAACATTTCTATCATGTCTTCAGCGCCTCCGCAGGCTGCATCCAGGCTGCCTCCGGGCACAGCACGGCAGCGCGGGACCAGTCGGTCAAGTTGGTGTGAAGCAAAGGCGTTCCAAAGCGATGCTGAGGAGAGCTTGTCGCTAGCAGCAGTGTGGCATCCAGGCATCCATTGTAAACGTTTTAAAGCGACGACACGAGGAGTTAGCGAATTAAATACGTTTTGGGGGTCTAGATTCTGTCCAATGCTTTGAGAAGAGAACAATACATTGTAACTTAAGTTTCAATACTTCAGTTTAAACCATAGTTTCACGACTGATCTTTTCAACAAATGCGTTGAAACTATGTGGTGAATGGCGTGAAATTTTAAGAACACCATTCTTCCCTTTTTTCCTTTCTTTTTTTCCATTACATTCGGGGACAGGAAAAAAACACGGAATCTAGAGTGTCAACACGGTTTCTCACAGATGAAAGGGTTGTGTTGAATACGCCGTTCTCCGTTAAAAAGAGGGTACCAGGGGAAATTTTTTCGCAATAATTCAATATTTCAAAATATTCACGAAGACTAAGAAATGTCCCTAAAGTTTTTAGTGTTATTTTAGTGGATTAGCGGAATTTTCTATGAATCGTCGGAAAAATTACTCAGGCTAATAGAGCCACTCTTTAGCGGAAAATCTTCGGAATGAACATAAGCATTTTCTGGGTGCTCGCCCTGTTGAAAATGTTGGTAAGTTCCAGTATCAGCTAGAGCTGCTGAAGGTCACGGAAAAATTTACCCTAATCTTTCATTGGCACGTTCGATTTCGGAGCGGCACGGTAATGAAGGTACGGTGGGCGGTCTTTATGTAGTCACTTTGAACGTCACTTTTGCGTCACAGCGACTTGACGAGCGGCGGCCTGGCGGCCCCTCTTGCATTCGTATTCTGACCAGGAGCCGCAGCCGCTATCTCCTCCTCCTGGGAGCCACTTTTGATTGGGCGGCCAAGTTATTCGAGAGGGAGGGCGAGAGACGCGGAATATCGTCTAATTCCAGCGCGCGCCGCCGTGCCGCCAGTCCGCCAGCGTTTGAATGGCGCGCGCCCCGATCGTTGTTTCCTTTGTTCCGTTAATCTTTGCTTTCGTTTTACTTTTTAAAATCCTTTTTGTTTTGTTTTACGATTGGTAAACTCTTTTTGACGAGGATTGTTATTTTTATACGATTCACCGATCCTGAAATCTCTACCTTTTTTGTGGGGAGGGGGGGATTTTTTCATTTTTTCTCCTTCTATGACTTTGTTCTCAAGTAACCCCTGAATTTTCGGCAAACAAATGGATAGGGTGGAGACAGTGAGAAAATAGTGTCGAAATGGCGGTCGTGCCGACGGACTCGCACATTCACACCCTCGTCTCGAGTTTAAACACTGACGAATGGCCAACACACCAGTGCGAGTGATGAGTGATGCAGACTAGCCCTTCTTCTGTCTCTCTCCCTCTCTCTCTCTCTCTCTCTCTCTCTCTCTCTCTCTCTCTCTCTCTCTCTCCCCCCTCCCTTGCTCACTCATACACACGCACGCACTCAGCTCTCCGAGTGGAGTGTGTTGTGCACGGCCACATTAGTGCTCTGCAGCAGTAGTGCAAAGGCTTGCCGTCTCCGACACAGCCCACCTGGGGCAGCCCCCTCCCCCCCTCCCCCCTCCCCCCTCCCCCCTCCCCCCCCCTCCCCCCTCCCCCCGTCCGAGAGGTCCTCCGAGAGACCCCCACTCCGCTCCGCACTTCGGCTTAAATAATGAATGCGCTCTGTTGCGGTGTGCTTCCGGACTGTCCTCGGTCTCTCTGGAGTGTTTCCTCTGTACATCGTAAAGAAAAGGACGGGCGGGGCGGGGCGGGGCGGGGCAGGGCGGGGCGGGGCGGGGCGGGGCGGGGCGGGGCGGGGCGGCTCCGCGAACAGCAGCTGCCACTGATTCCGAGGCGTGGCGGCCCCGGGCCGGGAGGCGTGCGGGTGCGGATTGGTCCATTTTTCTCCTCCCTTTCGGCCTCATCAGGATTGCCGGCTTGTTCTCCGCCGGATCCGTTTGTGAACCCGAACGCTCGCCGCCGCCGCCGCCGCCTTGCCGAGTCTCGGCTCGGCTCGGACCCGGTCGTACCGTGTCTGGAAAATTCCACTAGATCATTGTTCGCAGTCTGTTATTTAATCTGGATGGACTTCTGCTCTCATGCTTAGTCTGACATTTTAACTATTTCTTTTTGTGTTTTAACTCTTTAATGGACTTTGAATTGAGTTTGAGATTCTTCATAATATAACAATTGAACGTGAGAGTATCTCGACTCAAGTCAACCCCAATTTGTTCAATCCGTTCCCCTTCGCGCTTGATTGAGGCACATGTTCCTGATTCAAGGTCACAATGTGGGCTTGCATTGGATGCCGGGTTCGCCGGGTTCGAGTTGTATTTGCCCTGTCCTCCTGGCTGGAGGCTGGGGGATACGGCAAATACGACGCGATCCCGTCGCACTATACAGCCATCGAGACGTCGTGGCTCAGTTGGTAGAGCGCGCAACACCGAACCAAGTGGTCCGAAGTTCGACTCCCACTCGGGAAAGTGTTTTTCGCGCTTGGCAATTCCTTTGGCAGCTGCTCCAGGGCAGGTCAAGTAGAAATTAAACACGTCTCACCTCCGTTGGCTCGGTGGCTCTGGGCGTTGGGTCGCTTCCTGTTCTGGCTACGTGTCGGCACTCGGGGTTGTGGGTTCGAATCCCGCGTACCCCTCTGAGGTAAGGCCTCTGAAACTGGGTTCAGGAAGTCTAACGCCCTTGACACCGCTCGTACCTCTAGGGGTAGGCCAATGGTGGTACGGGGATCAAATCTGTCGAATTGCGCGATAGGATCGCAGTCAGCAAAGCGCCGGTTCCCATGGAACACCGAAGCAGTTGGCTGCCACAGGGGGTAAAAGCCCTGTGCCTGGCGGGAACCGCAACCTCCTTCGGGAGGTTTACTGCCGCAAAAATTTTCCATGTTTTCACGCCACCCTTTCAATTGCAGAGCAAAATTTGTTTCTGAAAAGTTTTAAAAAATAATTGAAATAATTGTGATTATTTTGCATTATTGCAAGTTAATTTCCAATAATTTGGAATAGAGATCATTCACAATAATTTACTAAAAATCCTATTTCATCATGTAATTGAGGGAATAATTTGGATCAGATGTGCGTGTATTTTCTGAGGTCATTCCTTAAATTTGCTTGAATTTGTTTTGAATTCGTTTTGAATTCGCGTGAATTCGTTTTGAATTCGCGTGAACTAGTTTGAATTGGTGTGAATTTTGAATTAGTGGTGTACATCAAAATTCGGAGTTATTTACCCCTCAGTTGAACACTTGTAAGTGTACAACAACTCTGTTGAACACAATTACATGTTTAAATGGTATTTGAACACTTTAAAGTGTTGAAGGGTTGAACACTTGGATTATCAGTGCAACAAAGTCGAAAAGCGCAAGGTCGTACATGTACGAGAAATGTTGTACATAGTGAATTACAAAATATATTCACTGTAAAAAAAAACATATCGTAAATAAACAGGTAATATCTGTGAATTTTGTTAAACGAACTGACTTTGAATTTACTTCTTATTCGTGTCCATTTACAAAAAAAAAACTTAGTAACTTTACAAAAATATTCCGTAACTTTACAAAAGAATTCCGTAAGTTTACAAATTTTATCTGTTGTTTCGCGATTTTTCTTGTTAATTCACAAAATGTCTTTTCAATAAACTACAGGAAAAATCTGTTCACCGATTTAACAGCGAAACCTGTAATTTTATTTTCGTTTTTTTACAACAAATTTTTACAGTGCTGCTACGAAAATATTTTCCACAGTGTACACTTGCTGGTGTACAGTTTTTGAAAATTTGGAACCAAACAACAATTGATGTACAAAACTGAACATTTGTTTTAGCAGTGTTGAGATATTAAAGTTTACTCTTAAAATTTGCTGCATGGGTGCTATACCGTACTATGTGACATAAATAATTCGTAGTATACGAACGTTTTCTTTAATTTTTTTCATAGAACAAGGAAAAAAATGCGTATTATTGCCGCCCTGTGTCTGGCAGCGAAGGAAGGGACCCATACGGCGACCCTGCACCGTCAACGAGGCTGAAAATTGGCCAACCGGCCTACGGCCTAGAACAAGGCTACGGGACTCGTAATCGGCTTACGCGTTGGCGGTTGTGCGGCGTGCGCCGGCCCAGCTCCCCGCCTCATGGCTCGGCTGTAACGCCATCCTGAGGCCAGCTTGGCTTGCGCGCCGGGGGAGGGGAGGGGGAGACCCTTTTGCAAAACATTTGACTAGGCCCGCGCGTCAATGCCCAGAGCCCCCTACCCTTGTAGGTTCTGAGGCCAGCCCAACCCTGCTCCTGCCCCTGCCTCCGTCTCTTCAGTAGGCTTTGTGTTTGCGGGGCGTCAAGTAACCTGTCAAACAGTTTACGCGCGGGGTGACTTTTAACACGGCTTTTCTCGGCCATCGTGACCCGGCAGATGGCTCAGCACTCTTTTCTGCTTCATCGCTACGGCACGAACGCGAGGGACCGTCTTAGTGCAGCCCCAGCCCGAGCCTACTGACAGAGAAGACAATATCCAGGGTTCCAAGAAGATTTCTCGAGGAAAATTGCCGTTCGCAGATTTCATTTAAAATTGTTGCCTTCAAATCGGAGCGCATGATCTTGGCAGTGTCGTTTCCTTAGAGACGCGTTAATCAATTTGAAGCGGATAATTTCACTGATAAAATTACAGGCGTCGTTAATCTCAGACGCCACCACTGGGCTGCGGCTAATACGTCAGTCCTGACGCCGCTCAGGTGAGCAGCACACTGCTAAAATTAGGCTAAATTTTGCAACTTTTGGCTACTGTAGATGATCCTTTTACTGTTATTTCTGGATATTTTTTCTACGAGCGCTGTATCGCTCCCTCGCCGCCACCGCTTTCCTTCGTCCGACACCCTCCTTTCCGTCTCTCTCTCTCTCTCCCTCTCTCCCTCTCTCTCTCTCCCTCCCTCTCTCCTCTCTTCTCTATCTTTCTTCCTCTTTTCACCCCCCCCCCCCCTCGATCTGTTCCTCTCTCTCTCATCTCTATCCCTCTCCACCTTACGGACGCCTCGTCACTATCGGGTGCTATTGAGGCTGATTGGAAACCATCATCTCCCCACAGCGCGCACCGCTACATTTCTCTGTCTGTCACAGTATACCCCACTCTCTCTCTCTCTCTCCATCCGACCAGCATCCCTTTTCTCTTGTTCTCTCATGCTTTCTCTTTCTTCCTCACTCTTTCTTCTGTTTCTCTGTTAATATCGTTTACTCTGTCTTGCGCCTGCCGCTAGAGGCTGCGGTGAGCGCGCGTGTCAGGCAAAGGGGAGAATATGAAGTCAATAGGATGTAGCGAGGAGGACCCATGAGCAGCCGCAGGCCATAGGGCGTGGGGGAGGACAGAGGGGGGGGAGAGAGAGAGAGAGAGAGAGAGAGAGAGAGAGAGAGAGAGAGAGAGGCTGTCAGTCAGCTGGTACATGGCCAAGTGTCGCGCCAACACAGCCGACAAGCCGCGCAATCCGCTTACGCACCAGGAGGCGGCTGTGCGGTGTTGCGTTGCGTACCGGGGCGGGTTCAGGGCGGGGTGGGGCGGGGCGGGGCGGGGGGTAGGGAGGGCCATACGACCGACGTGACTGCAGGGGGTGAAGTCCAGCCGGCCCTTCCCTCCCAGGCTGACGGACCCCACGACGTCCCGAAATTGTCAATGAGGTAATCATCGCCACTGTGTTAAATTCTGGGCTCGCTCGAACGAATCGTCATGGTGTGTATTACTGGTGGAAAGGTGTAGAATATCGTGCGTCTTATTGCTGTGTAAGAAAACTGACTAAACTGCGGCAGGCACACAAGCTTTGATTTAGTTTTATTATTTTATTCTTGTTTATTTTTTGCACCTCTGCACCATTTTCACACACGTTGCGTCCCCCCCTCTTTTTTTCCTAGTAAAGAGCTCCCCCGCTGCTTCTACCTTCATTCTGTCCTGTTGAATATTTAACGCCGAGTGTCCGACCTGACCGCGCGCCTGAACGTTCTGCTAGCGGCCAACCTGGCATCAAAAACTGTGTCCTATTTATATAGACAAAAGCAAGAAAATGTTCGTAAAAATATATTTATGTATTGATAATAATGGTTAAATCTTTCCGCGTTGAAAAGCGTCAGAAACCATAAACAAACAAACACCAGGACGTTTTTTTCCACACTGCTGCTTCCTCAAAACAGAAAAGATTCTCCTCTTTTCGCTGTAATAAATATAACCTGACTTGAAATTCACCTGGAATCACGCGAACGTCCCTCGTAGCGCTGTATACGACGATGTCATCTCCCTACCTACACGGTATAGGCGAGAGCTCGCCTGTCCGCTGGTTGTCGATCTCCACACCACACGTGGACCCCAGCGGGGCGGGGTGGCGTGGGGCGGGCTGGGGCCTGGGGTGGCGGCCATTAACATGTGAGGTGGCGCGCTGCCAGGACGTGCGGCGCGCGGAGAACAAGTCCAAATAACACTGTCCATTACTTTTGCACCAGCCCGCTCCGCCCCGCCCGCGCCCCAACCCACCACCGCCTTCTCTCTTCTGGTCCAGCGCTCTCACAGCCTCCCTAATTGTGCATTAATCAGCTTGGCCTCTTTCATTTGCCTGGCGGTGGCTGCGCTATCTAGCAGCCCAGTGCGAGTCCGTGTATATGTGTGTACATCACTGTTAAAAAGGACAACGTGAATTCTGACGGGTCTGGAACGGAATTGTTTTTAGATGGTTGAAAAGTTTCTCAGGTATATGGGACGAACCTAACAACGGATCCTCGGAACTTTATGTAACTTTCGAAACGCGGATTGTCCGGACACAAAAATCCCATGTATGTACATTTTCTCTCTCCTAGAGTATTTTGAATGAAGTCTTTTTACGGAAACTTCTGCACTTTAGCTGGCAAAACTGTTGCGATGACATCACACACCGCTGAGTTTAAAAAGCGCGCGCGTTGGTCTCTCCCGGCCAACCGGTGGGACATCGTCCGTGTGTGTGGTGGCAGCTCTGGTAATTCCCTGCCGTCATTACTAACCGTCCTCTGATTGGCTGGCCGCCCCGCCGCGGCGCAGCTGATTGGCTGGCGGAGCGCGACCGCAGCAGTGGCGGAGCGGCCCCACCGCAGGTGGACCGCAGCAGCCCCCCTTGGGGGGTGAAATGGGGGGAGGAGGCGTAGGCCACAAAGCGTCACTGTATGGGCCCTGACGCTGACGGCTCCAATATCACCTCATTACTGCGGAGCCCTTGATGTGTGCGGCCTGCATGTCAAGTACAGCGTGAAAGTTGTGTCGTGTGCGGGACCGGCGTGCGCGCATGCGCGGCGCATCCCCCCAGGGCTGGCTGGGGTGAGGGCGATGTAGGACTGTCTCGCGGGGAGCACCCCGCGCGCCGGCTGCGGCGGCCTGACTATCAATTGCTCTTTAGATGGATTGAACAAAATTTTGACAAGGACTTGCACTGAAATATATTTTTGAGCCTGCGCAGGACATGACATCTCTGCGGGATGAACCCTATAGCCGCGTCATGTGTGGGGCTTAGAGACCTGAGAAATTGGGAGAAGTGTTAGTTATTTGTCCACGAAATCTGAATGTGCTCTGTGATAGAAGAAGCGAGAAAAAAGCTCATTATTTATTCCGTATATAATATAGCGATTAATTGTGAAAGTCGGAAAGACACGTCGCAGCTTGTGCTTTTATTGCGACCACGCACGGTTACAGAGGGAAGTTCTCCGGTGCGCGCAGTATATCTGGCGTGTAAGTGACGCCTCTCTCTCTCTCTCTCTCTCTCTCTCTCTCTCTCTCTCTCTCTCTCTCTCTCTCTCTAGCTTCCTCCTCTCCTCCTCGTTCCCGACCTCCTAAATTACTCACCGCGCGCGGCTCGGATTAAAAGTGCAGAACCAGTGGCGCTGCCTGGCGGTGGCCGAATGTATTACTTACTGCGCCGTTAAACACCATGGCCGTATTGTGGTCTGCCAGCGCTCGGGCGGGGTGGGGTGAGGTGGGGCGGGGCGGGGTGAGGTGGGGCGGGGCGGGGCCTCTCATCTCTCGCCCAAGCAGGCGGGACTGCTTTATTGCCATCGCAGCAGCAGCAGCAGCAGCAGTGGTCGAGAGAGGAGGGGGGTGAGCGGGGGAGGGGGTCAAGTTTTAAGTGCATCCGCAGTTTACTATCCAGAGGGCATCCCGACCCACCACCGTAGCGGACCGGACCGCACGCAGTCCACCATGTCACCCAGCCCACCCCTCTACACTGCCAGGAATTTCCACGGTAATTAGTACGGTTTTTCCCCGTTAATTTTTTCGAATCTTTTACCAGGTCCGGACCATTTTTACTGGGTATACGGTCCGTCCGTAATACCTTTGACCGTATATTCCACATGGGCCTCTATTTCAACTTTTTTCGAAGTTGAAAGAAACTGGAACTACGGAATTGGTCACGGAAAACACCGTATTTTTCAGATACGGTCGTCCCGTCACCAAACAAAACGGGTTTAACCGAAGTATCAAGGGTATGGTGGTACGAAATTTTTAACAGTGTATCGCGTACACGGACGGTCACCGCACCCCGCAGCGATGAGTACATACTACATAGGGCTTCCCCAGGAAAATCGTTAGCCGTTTCCCACCATAATTATTTTTATGTAAAACGCAAAAAAAGAGCAAAAAAAGACTTTAAAAAAACACGAAAATAATATACACTTGGAGTGTGCCTCCATTAGAGCTGTGCGCACTCATGATGAGAAGTACTCCTCGCGTATTTTTTTGGACAACCCATCGCAGGGGTGGCGCTGCGCGTGTCTTGTCATTTTTGCGTTTTTACCGTCATTACCGCTCGCTTTCCTTTCCCTCTGAACTCAGCGTGTTGTTGTTGTTATTGTTGTTGTTTGTAATGTTGTTGTTCTGTGACTCTCGCGCCCTTGCCCCTCTGGGGGTGACGCCCCACCCGATCCATGGTGAGGATGGTCCTGGCCGTGTTCGGGTGGGGCGGGGCGGGGCGGGCGGGGCGGGCTCTTTTTTTATCGCTTCCTTCTTTATGGCCTCGCGTCTTGATCTTGTACTTTTATGTTTCGCCAGTTCATTCTTTGTTTCGGCAGTGAAGTGTCGTTGATCCTCTGTTGCTGCTGCCAGATCCCCCTCCCCCTATCCCGCCGTGCTGCTGCCAACTTGAAGGACATTTGCAGTGGAATGGGTGGACGCCATGCCGTTGTTTCTCTACGACATATCCCGTATACCATATCTGCTGTATATCGTCCGGAGCAGTTCAGGAGGGATTGATCTGAGATCGATCCTCTTTTATGTTGTGCTCAGAAAACCCGAGATATTCCCTCAACTTTTCTTTTTAAAAAGCATATTTTATTGTTTATTTGGAAGCTCTTCATAAGTCCTACATTTAACTGAGTCGGTACCAGCGTTGGTACTGTACATTGTTCCTCAACCCTGTGGGCACAAGACAACACCCCCCCCCCCCCTCCTAAACCCCAGGACGCGGTGCAACGCCGCTCAGCAGGCGCCGTATACCCCCTACCAACTCCCCTTTAGACCCCCCCCTCCCCCCTCCCCCCCACCACACACTCACTTGGATTCCCCGAGGCGTGATGAAGCAACTCAGTTAAGTAGGGTCCTACGTGGTTATGACTGACTCCCCACCCCACCCCTCTCCCCACACCTCACCAACAGTCTCCGTGCTAATCGAATACTCTGGCTGTGGGGCATTGCGCCTCGCTGCGACCACGGTAAACTACTTGTGGATCGAGGTGTGGGTTGGCGCCACCTGCGGGTTTGGCCTCGGCTCCGGTCGGCTCCAGGTCCGGTTTGGTGCTCGTGTCACCTCGGCTGGAGCCGAAAAGTTATGTCACTGAGATTGCTCTCGCGGTAGGTTCTTTTCATCTCTGCTGTCGTCTACCTGCACCTGCAGGTGAGCATGCTCAACGTTTATTCTCTTTAACATCGTGCGCCCACCTTTTATGAAGTCCCTCCCAGCGCCCCCCTCCCTTCTCTCTCTCTTTCTCTGTCTGTCTGTCTGTCTGTTTTGTCTCTCTAAAACTCTTGATAAATGTTTTTCAATATATTTGCTGAGGAGATTTGTGCGAACATGCTCTGGAATTCGAAGAGCACGAATGCTGCTCCCGGGTGAATTTATTCGCTCACCTTACAGATGATGAGTGAAAGTGGTTCACTCACTTGTAGGGATGAGAATAGAAATTCTTCCTCTTGCAGGTGTGCTCATAAGTACAACGCAAACCGAAGTGTGTACTTAGTACACTCATATTTGTGTGAACTTGCCATTGCCGTGTACTAGCCATAGTACACACGGATAGGTGTGTACTTGGCATAGTACACACTTATTTGCCGTGAACTTATTGCCATAGACCACACAGACATATATTTGTGGACTTGTAAATGTTTACAATGGCAAGTACGCGGTAAACAAGTGTGTGCTATGCCAAGTACACACCAATACGTACGAACTGCAAGTACACACAAATAAGTGTGTACTAAGTTCACACTTCGGTTTGCAGTGTATTAGCTTGCGCTCATTTATATTTGATCCTTAAGCAAGTCCACGAATGTTTGATTGCTCAACTGCAATAAGTTTATATTTAATCGCTTAACTGTAAAGTGAACGAAATTTTATTCACACACCTTCCACCTTCCAGCTAGTCAATACTAGTTTTCCGTAGTTTTCACCCGCCTGCAAGTGAGAAAATAAATTCATTCATTCATTCGCACTTGAGTCAGAGACACTACTTGCACACTTCGATTTCCGATATATATACTAGAGCCTGAACGTTGCGGCAATGGTGAAAGAATTCCGACTCTTGGCGCGAGTACTGTACACAAAGACCTTGCAAGCCGATCGGCCTTGGCGCTGCTCGCGCAAGTACCATGCAGTGGGAACAGGTGGCTGGCTGCCTGTTGGGTGCCGGTACCTACCGGTACCGCTGGCGCGCGGTACTCGCGGTACAAACGCCTCTGCTGCTGCAATACTCGTTTATTCTGATTTGGGAGTCAAAGCCCAGCCAAAGTACTCGAGGGTGAGCGGCGCAGCGCAAGTGCGGACCCGGGAGGGACTTGGCAGAGGCAAGGTATAGGCGAGCAAGCTACCCTATAGGAAAACGCTTTTGCACTACGAAGATGGCGACTCTCAAGGCATAAAAAATCAGAAAAATCATTTAAAATTCATTTTAAAAATCCATTACAAGTCAGTAAAAATCAAGGAAAATCACGAAAAGCATAAAAATCAGTAAAATCGGTTTATACGCTCGAATTTACATTGACGGACTCCTCGGCTGTGCGCTGCATTGCGGGGCGAGCCTTTCGCTGCGAGGGGTCCTTCCGTTAAAAAATCAGTGTAATACCTTTAAAAAAGCGGAAAAACAATTGGAAAAATCATTTAAAAATCAGAAAAAGTCAAGAGAAACCAATAAAAATCAATAAGAAACCAGTAAAAATCAGTAAAAATCAAGGAAAATTGAAAATAAAAAACTCACTAAAAATCGGGGGAGGCCTCGAATTTATAGTGCAGTACACCTTGGCGTCCCCTGCGCACTCCGAATAGTGCTACCGCTTGTTTGTTTGCAGGCGATGGGCCGACGGAGCAGCAACAGAAGCGCGTATTGTTTTTCAATCAGTGCGCGCACGCGCGCGTGTGTGTGTGTGTGTGTGTGTGCGTGTGTGAGTAGAGGCCAGCGAGTATAGGGCTTGCGCGGTTATTATGCTGCTTTTGCGGTGTGTGTTTTATTTCATGAAGGGCGATAGACCGTGAAGTGCGTGCCAGCGCGGTAGGCTTGGCGGGGCGGGGCGGACCCTGAGATGAAATATGGGCTGCACACCATGGTGTGTGGGCCGGGGCCGGAGGCGGGAGGCTCTGCTCTGCGGGCCTGCGAGCAACGCAAAGTCGGAAAGCGGAGAGATCGCATATATACGGACCATGAGTGTTTGTGTATGTGTGTGTGTGTGTGTGCGCGTACACACACACACACACACACACACACACACACACACACACACACACACACACCGGGGTGGGGCGGGGTGAGGTGGAGCGGAGACTATTGCTGTAGGCCGCCGCTGCTTTCCTCCCCTCCCCCCCCCCCCCCTCGGCCCCTCTGCCCGCCCGGCGTATACACGCTCGCATGTATGCCGTGACATAGTGTTGTCTTGGAATAACGTGGTCACATTTCACTTAGAATACGAGGCGCTCCACCTAGAAGAAAACGAAAAGGAAAAGTTGTACAGACTATAGAATGGCATTGGGACAACGTATTGAACATCATGATTGCAGTTTTCTAGTTTTGGTAACTGAAATTTCGGCCTTCGCAGCTTCCATTGCTGTCTTAACCATAATCTGACGGTTGTGACCATGTGGTCGAATGATGATAACTAGAACTTTTCCTGGGTGTGCAGAATAAAATTTGACAGGGCATCATGAAATCTAGATATCTATCGCGAATCGCGCAAAGTTTGGCTCCGTGCGCGCGAGCAGCGCCCCACCCCACCCCACCCCATCCAACCTCACCTCGGCGCGCCACTCCGCGCGCTAGTTGCAGGGAAAGTTTAGTGCGCCGAGCGGGGTGCGGCAGGGCGAGGCGGGGCGGGGCGGGGCGGGGAGGTTGTGGCAAGGTAATAACTTTAGAGCTGTTGAAATGTGATTGATATGAATTAGGTGAGCTGCGCCGGGTCGGGCCAGACTACGAGCTCTGTTCGAGTGGACTGACTCGATCGTATTGACCTCCTGCTCATTCATCTGTCGTTACACACACAGTATAATTTAATATCAAATCAACGAGAAAATCAATGCGAAAAAGTTCCTGAATTTATTTTAGGCAACCAAGATGTCTGGAATTCAGAAAAAATCTGACTTATGTCGAGAACACCTATCTAGCGTGCATTTAACCTTGCAAAGGTCAGGAAAATTCAGAAAATATTACGAGATTTGAGCATTGAAGTGTAGTTGCTTGCTTCTCTTGGAAGACACGGTATTGATGAAACGCTGCACAGAAAAATGAAGTGTGCAACTGTTCAAGTCTTATAAGTGTGCACTGTGCTCATGCAGCTGTCGTGGTGCAACTGCACAACGTCGACGGTCGTTCACTCCGGCACCTGAAACTAAAACACACGTAGTTCAGACGCGCGTTTCAAAACTCACGCAGTTCAGCAGCCCGTTTCAAAGCCCACGCAGTTGATCCGCCTGTTTCAAAACCCGCACGCAGTTCGAGCCGTCCGTTTCAAAACCCACGTAGTTCTGCGCTAAAGATATAGGAACTGCGTGGGTTTTGAAACGGGCAGATCAACTGCGTGGGCTTTGAAACGGGCTGCTGAACTGCGTGGGTTTTGAAACGGGCTGCTTAACTGCGTGAGTTTTGAAACGCACCCGTCTGAACTGAGTGTCTTTTAGTTTAAGGTGCTGACTTGCAGTTGAAAAAAAGTGTCGATTTGAACTAGTGCACGGTAAAAATAGTATCTTGTATTTCAAGATCTTTCTTGGATCTTATGGAGAATAACAATGGATATCCAAGACAGATCTTCTTGTAATACAAGAAACTATTTTTACCGTGTGTCGATTGTCTAGCGAGGTGAAATCTTGCAACGCTGTGTTGAGTCGAACACGCTAACAAGAAAGTTTTTAAGCCCCAAGATAAATATTCTTAAAATATGGACAGTACTGCTTTTTGTTCTACAAACAATTAAAAATTTGCTAAAACCAAATAAAAAAATCGATAACATATGTAAAAAAAAAAATTCTTGGTTTAAGCAATAACTGCGTTACACTGAGAGTTTCACACTTCCAGATGTGTAGCAATTGCACACTTGGTCAAACAGGGTGTGTCTGGCTATTTGTTTCAGCCGCGAGCGGTCTGCGCATCACGGAGCTGTCCGTGCCGGCCTACGTGGACGTGGGCGACAGTGCGGAACTGGTGTGTCACCACGAGCTGCAGGACGCGACGCTGCTCTCCGTCAAGTGGTACAAGGACGAGTCCGAGTTCTTCCGCTACACGCCGGGCGACGTGCCGGACACCAGGACCTTCCCGCTGGCGGGCGTCAACCTCGACGTGAGTAGAGGGCGCTGCACTTGTTGACCAGCGTAACGGCAAAAACGAGTCCTGGGTCTTCCAGGGGAATTTGCATATTGCCAGGAGGTATCGTCTTTCCCAGGGGATGTCCTGCGTGTTTTCCTACCTTTTTCCAGGACATTCACCGGGATTCCAACTCTCCTAATCATATGACTCGTTTCTCTGTGCATTCAAAGGGGAAACAGTCGTAAAAAAAGTACGTAGAAACCGAGGACCGAGGGGAAAACAAGTCTAAATGTTGGTAAATATATATTTATATATCAAAATTGTAAATTTTTCATTAAAATTTTTCCAAATTCTGCTTGGATTTTTCACAAATTTCTGTGAAATTTCATAAATTTTTATGAATGATTCTGCTTTTCCCTTAATTTTCACGCTAAACGAAAACCTCGGAATCCGAGTAGAAAAGGACAGCGCATCCAAAACCGAGGTGTGGTCTCTGATTCCGAGGTTTTCGTTTACCATGTTTTTAAACTTATGAGGTGTGTGTTCAAAAACTTCAGAGTTGTTCGGTAAAAATGCGAATAATAATACTATCGTATCACTATATGAGCTACAGCCCTGCAGGTTTCAGTGTTGCGTATACAGTAAAACTCAAGAATTCCGATACACCGCACTTTGCACCGTGAGGATACAACAGTGGAAATTCCATGAAAATTAAGATTTATAGTCAAGACTGAAGCAATAAAATAGCCCAAAATATTGGGTATGAAAAATCATAAAGTATAAAATATTACGTATTATTGCTGTCAGGCGCACGTTACTATTACACTGCAAGTTATTCAACTTTCCGTTGTATTTATTGCGGTCTCGAATGCGATTGCTGCAGCTCGGGCGCTACTCCCGCCGCCAGAACTATGAAACGGACGCAGAAGGCTGCCAGTCTATGTTCCTTTAGTCGCTATTATCGCCTCTGCGGAGCGGGCGGGGAGCAGGCTGCCAGACCGCTACCGCCTTTACAGAAGGAATAGAAAGCCGAGCGCGTTTGTATTGCGGCGCTGGGTGCAGGCAGGCCGCCCCCACGCCCCCGCCGCTGCAGCCTTCTCTAGGAAGGCGGTGCCGGGCGGGGCGGGCGAGAATTTAAAAACAGCCAGAGCTGAATTGGTTGAGGCGTGGCCTGGGGGAGGAGCGGGGCGGGGAGGGGCGGGGTGGACACGTAGCACGCCACACCCCGCCACGCCCCACTACGCCCCGCCACGCCGAGCTAAATCACAGGAGCAGGGAAGGGGCGGGACAAGGAAGGGAGGATGGGTTTCAGCAGCACGGCGCCTCGCCCTCCAGCAGCAGCCGAGTTCCGGAGTCTCATGTTTGAAGAACCTTTAGTGAAGAAAAGTTTGGCGGGAGGACCCGGCTGCCGCTTGTAGTGGCGTGGAGCGGCGGGGCGTGGCGGGGCGTGGCGGGGCGTGGCGGGGCGTGGCGTGGCGGGGCGTGGCGGGGCGTGGCGGGGCTGGCCGGAGACGTGCCCCGGGCTGAAAGGCCTGTCACTGCGGCGCTCCGCTGCAGGAGACCCGACTCCAAACCCTGAAATGTGTAGTTCTCTGCACTTTAAGCGGGGTCCGTGGAGCGGAGCGCCCGCTAGGTCGTCAATTGACTCGCCCAGGAGGGTTCGAGTCCCGACTACTTGTGCAAGTAACGGAATAAATCGTAAATTTACAAAAAAAAAAAAAAAAAAAAAAAAAAAAAATATAAATAAAAAAAAAATCAGATCTTGTGATTTACAAGTAAGGCGAATTTACGATCCGCGTTGTAAATTTACGCAAGTAAATTTTTCCCCGTTGAAGTATAATAAAGCAGAACCAAGCGTGTCTTTAAAATATATATATATATATATATATATATATATATATATATATATATATATATATATATATATATATATATTTTTCCCCTTGAGAGCTGGTTGGAATTTCTCTGCCGAGGCCCTGCACTTTTCTCCACCCTGAACCCCTAATCGTATGTCCTTGCCCAGCGGCACTGGTGCTTCACGCTCCTCCCCTTCCTCGTCACCCCCTCCCGCTCCCCCTCCCCACTGTGAGAAATGTTTGTGGGAGTTTCAGGAAAATTTTCCATGAGAAATATTTAAGTTTTCAATATTTAATTTTAAAATTTTAAAAATATAGTAAGTAAGTGGTATTAAATAACGATTCTGCAACGAGTACACAGTAAAAAAAAGTTTCTTGAATTTCAAGACTCAGTCCTGGATCCCATTGGCGTTCTCCATAAGATCCGAAACCTTTTCTTGACATTCAAGAAACTTTTTTTTTCCGTGCAGAAATAATGTTTTCGGAAATTTACGCTCTCGATCGTCATCAATTCAGATAACCGTTCATAAATCACAAATATATTACGAAAATTGTTGTTTTAGTACCCTCACCACCTGTATTCCCATCTCGGTCGCGACGTGCTTCCTCCCCCCACCCCCACCCCTCCTCCTCGGCTGAAAGATGGACGCGTTTGATACAGAAAGGTCCGCCGCAGGTGCAACCGCACTGATAGGTATGGTGGTAGCCCAGGGGTACCTGACCTGAAAGTCTGCTCAATTTCCATTTTATTTGGATTGCCCGGCCGACATGAGGAATATAGAGGCGAGGAGCTGGAACGGGAGTGGGAGCTGGAGAGGAAGTCGGAGCGGGAGTTGCAGTGGGAGCGGGAGTCGGAGCGGTTGCCGGGCTGCAGCTGGGGTTGTGGCTCAATGGACCCGGCCCCGGTTTAGGGTCTGGAGCTTGGTCTGAGGATGGAGTACTGCCGGGGCTGGAGCCGGGGCTGGAGCCGAGGCTGGAGGGAACTTAAGCCTCCAGAAGCAGTAGTCCGACCACAGCTAGCTCCCTCCCACCCCGCCGACCTCCTGATCCCACCGGACCAGCCTCTCTTATGATTTACATGCAGCGGTTCTTGTCTCCTTTCCACATTATTTTTTTTCTTTTCCCTCGTATTTTTTTTTCTACCCGAAAAATTTGTTATTGAGTCGGCGAATGAGGTAGAAAGCGGGGAGCGAAGTGGATTTGTGTGGCCGGGATGAGGTTATATAGCGTGGAAAGCGGCCGCCTCCGCCGACCTCAGCGACGAGAAAGAAAGAGGCAGGGGAGAGATTTTTTTTGTAGAGCCAAACAAACGCAACGCAGGCCTGCGATTTGGGAGCGGCCAGGCAAAATAATGAAAAGGAAGATGGGCCAGAGAGAGAGAGAGAGGGAGAGAGAGGGAGAGAGAGGGGGAGAGAGAGAGAGAGAGAGAGAGAGAGAGAGAGAGAGAGAGAGAGAGAGAGAGAGAGAGAGAGACGAGGGAAAATGCGCTGGGAAAGTTACTCCGGTCATGAAGTTGGACACTATATGCGGGCTAGCTGCGTTATATTTTTCTTCTTTGTTTTTAAACGGCCGCAT
Source organism: Frankliniella fusca (assembly GCA_029379305.1). NCBI lineage: Eukaryota > Metazoa > Arthropoda > Insecta > Thysanoptera > Thripidae > Frankliniella > Frankliniella fusca. The sequence continues at coordinate 48,569 of JAHWGI010000345.1, read as the reverse complement.
TGCATCGTGTTGCAGTCGGGCAGTGAAGAAAACTGTTTCACTATATTGCAGCGCCCGGCGAAACGTCGCTCGCAATCGTTTGTTCTGCACATTATCTTTTTTTCTTCTTTGTGGTGAGGAGAGGATATCACGTGGAGTATAGCAAGGTGGCACCACTGCGTCACAGAGTCGCGCGGTGGTCACATTTCCATTTCCGGATATTTATACTCGGTGGTCTCGTGTTTGACCCGGCCCGGGGTCCAGCCGTGATGCATAACAGCGTTGCCCGGCGCGGCGCGACTGCACGGGGCATTGCACGGCGGGGCGGGGTGGGGTGGGGTGGGGTGGGGTGGGGTGGGGTGGGGTGGGGTGGGGTGGGGTGGGGTGGGGTGGGGTGGGGTGGGGTGGGGTGGGCCAGCCACAGCAGCGCTCCGGGGCCACACCCCACGCCGGCTCAAGCTCCGGACCATTGCGATGCTGCATAAAGCTGCGCCGCACCCCACCGCGCGTCTGGTCATGCAAATTGTTATTGTCGTCCCCGAAATGTGGGTGCAATAAGCACTTTATTTTTATTTATTTTGTATTTGTTACATATTTCCAACTCTTAGAAGCGGCACGTTTTGCACCAGCACAGGCCAGTGCCTTCGTGCCCCTTGTGCTCCCGTTGCCTCAAGAACACTCTCAGTAAGTTGAAGATGTTCTCATCCATTTCCTGAGTGTCTGATCTAGTTTAACTTTGCACAATTATTTTATACATTTTATTTAGACTTGTTTTTTAAGGGTAGCATTGCATGCACATGAATAAGTCCATATTATACTTGCACATACCAGCTACTTTTATATTTTAACAGAATGTCAACAGCGGTCTGAGAGTGTAAAGGTCCCTTGCTGCTCTAAATTGAATGCACCATTCATCCGGAACGGCATCAGTGCACGTAGCACGCCTCTGTAACCAGGCTGACTGCAAATTAGTGTGTGTGTGTGTGTGTGTGTGTGTGTGTAGAGGGGGGGGGCAGGGAGAGGGGAGCTCCGTGATATGGGGTTGGGCAACAGTGGTGGAGAGGAAGCGTATGGAGCAGTATATAGATGGTTTCTGCTACTGCAAGTCTGTTTCGCAACTTGCCTCCTCTCCTTCCAGCTCTGTGAGCTCTCCCTCCACCGGCTGACTCCCCATTTCCCTTCCCCCTCCCCACCCCAGCAGCGCACACGCCTCCCGTCTGTAGCGCCCAGTCGCTTCCTTGTTGCTTTATCTGCGGAATACGCGCCATCGCAGATACCCTTACACGCCCTTGGTAGACACACACACACACACACGCGCGCACGCACGCACACAGAGGCACACGAAGGCGAGTGGTTGTATATGGCTGTTTGTCCACGCGTGTTGTTAGAGGACGTGTGAGGAATTTGAGAGAGCACTGAGGCGACTTCTCTGGCATCAGTGTTGGTTATTAGAGCTATAGAAGAGAGAGAGAGAGAGAGAGAGAGAGAGAGAGAGAGAGAGAGAGAGAGACGGGGGTGGTTCAGAATCCACATGCTGTCTATTTATCTATTTTATTTTTATTTTTTACTTTTTTTTTACGAATGTGAAATTTTGCTAAATTTTTCGATCTGTTTCCACTTTGGAAAACCAAGTGTGTACAAGTATCCACTATTTACTGCACACATACACTGTAAATCGAGGAGTCAGAAATCTCGCTCTCGGGGGAGCGAGATTGGTGACCCAAATTTTGTCACTCCTGGGGAGTCATATTATTAAATATCACTCCTTTTGAGTCGCTTCTATGACTCAAAACGAGCGATATCTAGTGATCTCGCTCCATTTGAGTGAGGCTTATCACTCCAAATGAGCGATATAGAATTTCCTCACTCCTTTAGGGCAACGTTATATGCCTCGCTCAATTTCAGTCAGAAACATGACTCTCAGATTTACAGTGTAGAAGTATTCAGCAAACAATATGTACATGCCCTTGTATGCAGTAAATTGTGAGTACATTCCTAGGTAGACGACGCTATTTACTGCATACATGGCCATGTACACATTTCTCACTGAATACTTCTATGTATGTAGTAAATAATGAATACCTGTACAAACTTGGTTTTCCAGAGCAAGGTTACAAAATTTTGTTTGAAAATTAATGGTAGAAACTCGTAATTTTCTTAAGAGCGTGAAAGAAATGATGGCACTGCGCTGGGCTCGTATATAGGCAATACTTGCGGCGCGGTACACCTCGCGGATGAGCGGGTTGCCTACCCCACGGGTGGCAGGCGGACCGGCTGTCGTATGATGGTCATGATGCAGAGAAGGAATGGTTGTGTGACGAATCAAGTAGGGCGACGCGGTGGCGGCGGGGTGATGTAGCGCAGTGCATCCATACCTCACGTGGGCCCGCAGCAGGGTGTGCACAACAGCTGGGGGGAAGCAGCCCTGAATTTTGGTGAAAAAGCTTTGTGATTTTTTTTGTGAATTTTCGCTTGAATTTCAGTGGTAAAACAAATGTCGAAAGCTTTACACCAATCGGTCTAAATTTCTAGATGTGGAAGTAATGAATATATCCTGGTGTCGAAGTGAACTAAACATCAACAAGTGTGCAATTCTTCTTCACTTCGCAAACGTTTAGCAAACTGCACATCAGTTGCTGTTCAGTTACTCGACGTGTTCCATTGATTTCATAGGGCTGGTGCGTGAGTCCATGGTCCATGTGTGCAAAAATACAACACTTGTCAAGTGTCCATTGACAAAACATTATGTAATGTTTACTTAAATTTGACACCATTTAATGTTCAAAATCATAGTTTAAACACGGAAATGTTCAATAATTGCATATTTGTTTTACCAGTGTTTTCCTAATTTTTTGTGAATTTTGCTAGAATTTATCAAAAATGTTTGAGAATTTTTGCTTATATTTCACCTTAATTTTTGTAAGTTTTCTCGAATTTTCCTGATCTTATCCTGATTGTTTTTTGTTTTTTTTTGATTTTTTTTGAACTACGAGGTGTCCAAAAATTTCAATGTTGTTTCCCCTTCGACAACAGCGCCGCACGAAACGAAGAGTTTGCCGCCGGTGCGGCGTTTGCGGTGCCCCACTTGTGTGTGTGTGTGTGTGTGTGTGTGCGCGCGCGCGCGTGTGTGTGTGTGTGTGTGTGTTTGTTTGGCTGGCCGGCCGGCCGGCCGCGCTGCCGACCGAGCGGACACACGAAATCGATTCGCTCGCGCGAGAGCTCGCTGCGCTTGCGCTACGCCACGCGGTCGGTAATTAATCAAATATTTTGAACGTGTCGGCGCCGCCGCAGTTGTTTGTTCTGCAGCGGTGCAGCGGTGCCAACACGACACTGTGAGAATTAGTTTTCTTATTCACTGGGAAAACTAGGTTGACGTTTCCGCAGGGAAAAACGGTTTGAAATAATGACGGGCAGGAACGGGTTATTGTCCTTAATTTACGCCATATTTTGTATATTGCATACTTCAAAGTAAATGGTAAACCAAGAAAATATATATCTGTGTTTCACGCGCCTACTCCCGCCCCCCACCACGCACGTGCTCGCGTCCCGCTCTGCATTCATACGGTCTGCATTTCCTGCTCCGGCCGCCGAGGAAGTATGACTTACGCAGTGGACGCGTAGAGGTTCGAGTCGATGTAGACACTCTTTGGCCCCGAGAAAATAGCCTACCGTGAATTATTTGTAGCCCCCTATTGTGAAAACGCCTTTTTCCTCTCTCCAATATGGGACTTCACCCAGAAATCCATGGAAGTTTTGGGGACCATGGAATGGGAATGCATTTAGTTTGGGGACCGAATTCGAAATCGACCAAATGTTATGTTTATGTTTCCTGCTACTCCCATCAGATCTTGCCAACAGACTCGTTCTGGTTGCACGGTATTAACCCGTAGAAAGGAGTTTGCATGCCAGCGTCATCGGAGATGATGCGAGGGGGAAGCAACTCCCAACTTTTTGTGCACCTCGTAATTAAGGAAAATTCGTGAAAATTCACAAAAAAAAATCACAACAATTCAGGAATATAATTTCACAAAGAATAGGTGAAATTCAGGAGAAGATTCCATAAAAATTCACCAAAAAATTCCACAAAACTCACAAAAATTCATAAAATGTATACACCAAAATTTAAAGTTGTCTCCCCCTCGAGATGACCGATGCTGCCTCCCGCTAGTTTCATTAATGATTCTGCCCGTATTGCTGTGGCACGCTCACGCCTACGGCGCTGCGTTGACAGATTTCTTAGAGCCGCTCGGCCTCTCAAATACCAAAGCCTGCCGCGCGCTGCTCCCGGCCGAAAGCCTATTTACTGCCATTGTGAGCCCGCCCGCCAGGGCCCGGGCCCCGGCGGAGCGGCGGAGACCGGCACCAGCGCTGTCGCGCACGCCGCGCCGGCTTTCGGTTGCGCGCGCCCGTTTTGCCCGGGCAATTCGTTTGCCTCCCCCCGCCCCGCCCCGCCCCGCCCCACCCCGTCCCACCCCGCCCCACCCCGCCCCGCCCCGCCGCTCTTCTATTATATCCTCCTGCGCTGTGGAGTACTATGTCAGCCTAGAGGGGGGCAGGGGGTGGAGGGGCGGCGCATGTGCACGCCGTGTGCCGCAAGTAATGACTCTATTGTTTCCTGGATGTGGTTCCGAGGTGCGCGCGCGCGACAAGAGGGATTGGAAGGGGAGGAGGGGTTAGGAGGGGAAGGCTCGCCCCTAAATGCCGCCGGCTCCTCCTCCTCCTCCACCTCGAGGATATCCCAAGCAACAGGGCGGGCGGTGTGCTGTGGTGTGCCGCGCTTCCGGCGAGGTACGCCGGGGCCCGGGGCAGAACCGCTCGAAATACCTGTCGCCAGATGGGTTCCGTGTCGCCCGCGCACTCTAGCGACCTGCTGCTGACTGAAAATGCAATATATAGGCCTGTTGGTAATATGCATGTCGTGGAATACAAGTGACAAAGAGAACTATAGAGGCAGACTGACGAGTAAAAATATAATGAAGAATATATATATATATATATATATATATATATATATATATATATATATATATATATATATATATATTCATACTTCACAGTCAAATCTCATGCACGTATTTGTGCATTCATTTGAATACTTTTTTGCAATGATTGCGGGCGAAGTAAATATTTTTTTAAAGCACAAATTTGTGCAAATAAGCGACACTTAAGTTTGACTTTGAACAACTTTTGCTCGAGAACCTACAGATACAGCTGGTGGCTGAGCTTATGAAGACAATCGTGATTCACCTTTAAAAAAAATTATTATCATTATAATTATCTATTTCAAACTATTATTTTCGTGGGAGCACAGCGGAGGCGCGTCGCTTGATCCCCTGTGCGCCGAAGGGTAGGCCACCCACCGTGCAGCAGGGGTGAAACGGGGGTGGGGGTGGGAGGAGTGCATGGAGCGGCCGCTGCGGAACAAACGGCACCGAGACGATAACGAGGTGTGTCGATATCCCCGCGAGTAAGGTTCGAAAGGACCTGTCGATATTCCTCGCCCCGCGCCTCGCTCGCCGGCACGATAACGTTGTTTCGCGGACGCAAAGTGCGATGTCGTTCGCGCGTTACTTAATCTGTTTCTGTTTTTGCTGGTTGCAGCTCGCGTCGAGGAGGTCCTCGGACACTAAGGTGACGCTGACGCAGCTCTCATCCAAGTCGTCCGGCGTCTACCGCTGTGAGGTGTCCGCCGACGCGCCCAAGTTCGAGACGGTGCACCGGGAGAGCCGCATGGAAGTCATGGGTGAGTATGGGGTCACGGGGGCGGGACCAAGGGGGCAGGGGGGATCACCTCGAAAAATAATTGTGCAACCCCCTAAAATCATTTTTAAAAAAGCACAATTAAAAAAAAAAAAACTAAAAATAAAATCAAACTGAAAGTAACAGCAAAATCCTAAAAAATCAAGAATAAATGGACAAAAACCCAAAAACATCTGAAAAAATGACAAATAGTGAAAAAAATAGTCAAAAATTTATCAAAAAATGACAGAAATGTTCATTCATCTTTTGAAAAGTTATTAAACGACAGAAAAATCTAAAGTTAAAAACACTGTTGTACACATTTTGTACGAGTGAATCCCCCTAGGGTAAGACAGCCTCCCCTCCGACCTCCAAGGTCATTGTTATTTGCGAGCTCTGATCAAAGCCGAGGGGGTATTCACTCACAAAATCTGTGACCCGCCATGACGCGTATTACGCTCCAAAAACGTACAGATTGAGCCAAAAACAGGCAAAACAGACCAAAACGACACAAAAATTAGGAAAATAAGGATAATTTTGGCGATTACGCTTCTATTTCGCAAACTATTACGCCTTTATTACGGATAGAGTGACCCGACTATTACGCGAGTGCATACCTCCTCGATTAAAGCCGTTCAGAATGATTCTACAATTAAATTTGTAAATGCCGCAGTATTCGGTCCTCGTGATTTTCTACTTCCCAGCTAAGCAGCGCACATACGCTGGTGCGGACGGGGCTGCCGCGAAGCCGAGAGTCTTACTTAGCCATGGCCACCACCGGGCCGGGGGGCCCGCCCCGCCCCGCCCGCCCCACGCCCCACAGCCGAGGCGATAAATTAACTTACTACAATGGGGGCGGTGCGGCTGTATGGCTGTATAGCTAGTAGGTTAGCCAGCGTGGGACAGGCGGGCTGCCCTCGCCTTGCGCCCCGCCCCGCCCCGCCCCGCCCCGCCCCGCAACGCCCCGCCATGACTAACAGAGCTTTGCGAAAGCCGTAAGACTAGGCTTTTAAGGTTTGCGTGCGCCTCCTAACGGAAGAAGTGAGGGAGAGAGCCGCGGCGGCTATGGGTGTGGGTGTGATCCGGTCCATACTGCAGCGAGTGTCATATGTTGCTCCAATATTCGCGCTTCTCTTCTCCCAGGACGGTAAAACAACATTATAATGATGCCTTGTTTGCGTTTAGGCCCCCGTCGTTAAGGTCGACTTAGAGGCTCGCGGCTTGGCATTATAGCCACACACACACACACGCGCGCGCGCGCTCACCCACACACGCACGCACGCACGCAGGAGGCGAAGAACGGGATGGAGTCAGGAGAAAAGAAGCAAAAAGGAAACAAAAACTTGCTGCGTGCTGAAAAAAAAAGAAAAGACTTGACGTCGTTAAGGCGTTAACAGGATTAGGCCAGGCGTTGAATAAGACTTACGGCCCGCCGGGCAACAGCAGCGTTATGCGCTCCCCGAAGGCAGAAGCACAAAGGAGGCAAGCGGCAAGCGTGGCGGGGCGTAGCGGGGTGGGGCGTGGCGGGGCGTAGCGGGGTGGGGCGTGGCGGGGCGTAGCGGGGCGAGGCGTGGCGGGGTGGGGTGGGGCGGGGTGGGGCGGGGCGGGGCGGGGCGAAGATGGCCAGGGGAGAGGCCTAAAGCGCGAGGCCTTTGTCGAGCGGCCAGCCCGCCCCTTCCGATCGTATATCAAACCGCATACAATAATATAAGCCATATTCATAGTCCGGCTAACTGCGGTGATCGGCCAAGACTTCTCAACAACTGCTCCCCAGTGGGCCTCTCCGCGGGGCAGCTGGGGCGTGGGGGAGGGGCGAGGGGTGTTGGGGATGTTCTGCTCACAATCATACAGAACTGCACCGAGGATCAAAGTCTCGCCGAGCAACAAGTTGGACAGAACCTGGCCCCATATTTTGCTTGGATTCGGCGCCGGGCCCGTCCATGTCTCTGGACACCCAACCTGGCCAGAAGATGGGGATTCCTATTCACATCGCAGCCTGGTGTGCGAACCGATAGCCTAGTGGTAGCGTTCCCGTCCTCCGCCACAATACCATCTAGACACTGTGAGAAATTTTTGCACTGGGTACGGGAAAATTTTCCATGAGAGGTCTTGTACAATTACAATTCATATTGTAAATTTTTATAACTATACGTATCAACTCAGAATCGTTCCCGTACATTTTCCCCCCAAAATTATTACCAAAAATATGTTTCCACTTTCAATTTTCCCAATGTAGACTTTTAACCAAATTTTATTTTCCCAATATAAAGTTTCCAATCGAAACTTCCCACTGAGTAATTTAAGTGGCTTCTCGACACTCCTCGCCAGTTTACTATAAGGCAGTGGAAACAAGAGGATGGTGCGCGAGCTGAGGTTCCAGGTCCAGGTGAGAGTGGGAAAAAGAGGGGGATGGGAATAAACCTTAAACACATACACTTTTTTCTTTAAGAAAATGTTTCTAGCCGATGATCGGCAAGAAGCACTTTACTCCTGCTCCACGAGGAGGTGCTGCAAACTGACGCCCCGCTCAAAAAAAAAAAATTCTTGATTGAAGCCGAATTCTGGCTCGTTTTTGCCATTCTTTGTTTTTTGAAGCAAATTTTCTTGAACCAGGAAAGAAGTTCCCTCAAATTAAAAAGACAATTTTAAATCAAGAAAATGGTCTTTGAAAACCGAAGCCTAGGAATCAGAGCCCTGCACCGAGCGGGCAATGTGGGCATCAGTGGCACAGACACAGCGTCTATTCTCTCGAGCGGGGAGTAGCGCCAGGTCTACCGCGATACGAGGCAGCTTCGGTCAGCTTCCGTAGACAGCCGAACGTAACTGGTCAACCTTGCCTACATTGCGTCTCTGTCCCACCCAACGCACTGCCGTCTGTCTGTCTCTGTCCCCCGATCCGGGCCGCCCAGGTGCCCAGCAAACGTCCAGCGACGAGTCGGGTGGGCCTCGGGCGGGCCTCGAGCTCGGGCTGGCGAGCGGGCCTGCGACAACGCTCGAGCTGGAAACTGGGCAAGCGGGAGCTCGCAGGGCTCTGCTGAGAATGCTGTTTTCTGGGTGTAAGATGAGTAGGCTTTTACACAGGATCAAAAACGCTTCCAAAAAGAATTGGAAGGAAGGAGCTGCGGCAGCGCATCTGGAAGGTCGACTAGGACGGGTCATTGACGACGTCAATGACTACCTCCGGAAAATTGGACACCACTTCCAGCTTTCGCTTATCTGTATTTGGAAATGAATGAGTACCGGGTCCAGATTTTCATTGGGAAAAATATTTTGGGAAATCGTGTTTTTGGGAAAAGAATCTTTGGGAACCGAGGGGTAAATAGCTCCGAATTTTGATGTACACCACTAATTCAAAATTCACACTAATTCAAACTAATTCACGCGAATTCAAAACTAATTCACGCGAATTCAAAACGAATTCAAAACAAATTCAAGCGAATTTAAGGAATGACCTCAGAAAATACACGCACATCTGATCCAAATTATTCTCTCAATTACATGATGAAATAGGATTTTTAGTAAATTATTGTGAATGATTTCTATTTAAACCAAATTATTGGAAATTAACTTGCAATAATGCAAAATAATCACAATTATTTCAATTATTTTTTTAAAACTTTTCAGAAACAAATTTTGCTCTGCAATTGAAAGGGTGGCGTGAAAACATGGAAAATTTTTGCGGCAGTAAACCTCCCGAAGGAGGTTGCGGTTCCCGCCAGGCACAGGGCTTTTACCCCCTGTGGCAGCCAACTGCTTCGGTGTTCCATGGGAACCGGCGCTTTGCTGACTGCGATCCTATCGCGCAATTCGACAGATTTGATCCCCGTACCACCATTGGCCTACCCCTAGAGGTACGAGCGGTGTCAAGGGCGTTAGACTTCCTGAACCCAGTTTCAGAGGCCTTACCTCAGAGGGGTACGCGGGATTCGAACCCACAACCCCGAGTGCCGACACGTAGCCAGAACAGGAAGCGACCCAACGCCCAGAGCCACCGAGCCAACGGCGGTAAGACGTGTTTAACTTCTATTTGACCTGCCATCCAGCTGCGGCCAAAGGGAATGTCAAGCGCGAAAAACACTTTCCCGAGTGGGAGTCGAACTTGGGACCACTCGGTTCGGTGTTGCGCGCTCTACCAACTGAGCCACGACGCCACGATGACTGTACAGTGCGACGGGTTCGAGTTGTATTTGCCCTGTCCTCCTGGCTGGAGGCTGCAGGATACGGCAAATACGACTCGAACCCGTCGCACTGTACAATCATCGTGGCGTCGTGGCTCAGTTGGTAGAGCGCGCAACACCGAACCGAGTGGTCCCAAGTTCGACTCCCACTCGGGAAAGTGTTTTTCGCGCTTGACATTCCCTTTGGCCGCAGCTGGATGGCAGGTCAAATAGAAGTTAAACACGTCTTACCGCCGTTGGCTCGGTGGCTCTGGGCGTTGGGTCGCTTCCTGTTCTGGCTACGTGTCGGCACTCGGGGTTGTGGGTTCGAATCCCGCGTACCCCTCTGAGGTAAGGCCTCTGAAACTGGGTTCAGGAAGTCTAACGCTCTTGACACCGCTCGTACCTCTAGGGGTAGGCCAATGGTGGTACGGGGATCAAATCTGTCGAATTGCGCGATAGGATCGCAGTCAGCAAAGCGCCGGTTCCCATGGAACACCGAAGCAGTTGGCTGCCACAGGGGGTAAAAGCCCTGTGCCTGGCGGGAACCGCAACCTCCTTCGGGAGGTTTACTGCCGCAAAAATTTTCCATGTTTTCACGCCACCCTTTCAATTGCAGAGCAAAATTTGTTTCTGAAAAGTTTTAAAAAAATAATTGAAATAATTGTGATTATTTTGCGCAGTTGCAAGTTAATTTCCAATAATTTGGTTTAAATAGAAATCATTCACAATAATTTACTAAAAATCCTATTTAATCATGTAATTGAGAGAATAATTTGGATCAGATGTGCGTGTATTTTCTGGGGCATCCCTGAATTTAAAACGAATTCAAGTAAATTCACAAAAAGATCACAGTAATTTCAAAAAAAAAACTTTGCAATAAATTCAAAAAATTCAAAGGTAATTCAAAACGAATTCAATTCAATTTAGACAAATTCAATTCAAATTCACGCAATTTGTACACCGAATTCAGAGTTGTTTACCCCTCATCGTTGGGAACTCATTATTGGGAAGAAAAAAATTGGGATATAATTGGGGAAAAACGATTGGGAAAAATGACCGGGAACCACTCAGAATCGATTGGTGAGCAACAAAGTCGAAAATCGTAAAGTCGCACATGTACGAGATAAGTCGTACAAAGTGAATTACAAAATAAATTGTACATCTACGGAATTTTCCTCAGTGGACCATCGCGGGATGCTTTTGCGTTCCAATCGCAACAATATCATTTTATTTTTCCGACTGTTTGCGGATGAATTCCACACTGTGAAAAGTTTACGAAGCAATGCTTTGTAACCTAGAGAGAAAGCGCGCTTTCTTGTTATTACAAAGCAGTGCAGTCAACCCTTATTTATCATTCCTTTGATTTGTGCTGAAGTAGTCATCTTTGCGGTTTTTTTTAAGCTTAGCTACTAGCACCTGTGCTGTGTTGACTTTAAGGCACGTTATTGTAGCTTTCCTTTTCACATTGCGTTTGGGCTTCTTGTTGCCTGTATTTTCTTCCGCCACTGGTTTAGGAGACATTCGCTCTACCTGCACCCTGTCCGTCATGCGCGTTATACTGAACGTCCGGGATGCCGGACGCGCCCAGCCCCCCAAAAATTGACAGTTTAAAAAAAAAAAAGAACCAACCTGGTTTTCCTTTCCGCCGCCCGCGGCTTGCGGCCGTGGCACCCCACCACCTCTCCCCGTCCCCCCATCCGTACACTACCACCCCCACCATCTCCCTCGGTCCATACAGGTGGCGCATCCGATACGGTTTGGCGCCGGAAGGCAGGCGCGACGGGAATGCTACCGCACGCTCAGGAGGGGGGGGGCCTTCTCGCAAAGTTTTGTCCCCTACCGACAGACTCATCACGCGCTTTGAACTAGCACCAATACACGTCTCGTACATTCTGACATCTTCCAACTTATCTCATCATTGCCATTTCTCTGTCGCTCTCTGTTTCTCTCTTCATCTCTCTCCTTCCCTCTTTCTCTCACCAGTACCAGTACAGCGTGTGCCCTTCAACACGGTGAATCATGGCGCACGGCTCGCTGGAGTGCTGCCCGCGCTGCTATGGAGCCCCCCCCCCTCCCCTCCCCGGAGGCTTATCTTGGCTGCGATCTCACTCAGAGCTCCCTCACCCTTATCACAAACCCTCTCCAGAAGCCCCCCCCCCCCCTCCCCGCCACCCTCCCTTGTACCCTTGGCGCGCACGCCGTGCGCACGCCCATTCGCAGCTTTGCCCGCGTGAGTTGTCGTAGCTCAGCTGAGCTTCAGCCGTGTCTCCCCGCCCCGCGCCGCCCCGCGCCGCCCTGCCCGTTACATTTGAATAAGGCGCCCGTAATGAGCGTCTCGGCGGTGTGACGGCGTCGCGGCGCCCCTCATGGCGTCGGTCTCGCTCACCTCTTTACTCTGATCTCGAGCGCCCGGCACCCTTAAATCAATCGTGAGGGGCTCCCGAGAGGGCCCCTGCGGGAGTCGCCATTATGGAGGGGGATATGGCTCTATGGCGCGCCGAGGCGCACACACAGATCAGCTCCCGCGCGCTTATCAGAGGGTGCTCATCAGATACGACACTGCGGCCCACGCGGCGGGGTGGGGGCGGCGGTGACCCCGAGAAACTCCCCTCCCTCCCCCCATCTCCCCGAGAGGGAGAGAGACAGACAGGCATAGGGACGCGGTGGGGCTGCCTGCTGCCGGTTTAAGAAAGTCCTTAGTCGCGTTACCAGCGTTATGTCGCAAAGTACAAGCTTCCTTTTTTTTTATTTTTACCTCCCATACCTTAGAAACTAAAAGGGACAATACTCGGCGCGCGGCGGGCCCGCGGGCCGTGCGTGAGGTCGTTGGCTTCCTCTTTCTTCTCGTTTCTGCAGGAGCGATGGAGATCTGGCAACGGTGCCGCACTTTCTACTGCGACCTACACTCTCTCTTTCTCTCTCTCTCTCTCTCTCTCTCTCTCTCTCTCTCTCTCTCTCTCTCTCTCTCTCTCTCTCCCCCCCCCCTCTCTCTCTCTCTCTCTCTCTCTCTCTCTCTCTCTCTCTCTCTCTCACCCTCTCACCCCCCCTCTCTCTCTCTCTCTCTCTCTCTCTCTCTCTCTCTCTCTCTCTCTCTCTCTCTCCCTCCCTCTCTCTCTCTCTCTCTCTCTCTCTCTCTCTCTCTCTCTCTCTCCCCCCTCTCTCTCTCTCTCTCTCTCTCTCTCTCTCTCTCTCTCTCTCTCTCTCTTTCTCTCCTCCCACATCCTCCTCCTGTCTCTGCTCGCGCGCGCGTTGCCGTCGCGGCGTCTCTCTCTCGCGCGCGGTCTGCGTTATCTGCAATCGACAAGACGCGAGCAGGAGGAGGAGAGGGGCGGTGCGAGTTCGCGCATAACGGGTGTGGTGCTGGCTGCTTTGGGCGGGGGGGGGGGGGGGCAGGTGAACTCCACCCTCCCGATGCTTGGTACCACTCCAGAGTGCCACTTCTGCAGAGATTTGCATGGGTGCGGCTAAGTGCGTCCACGACCTGGGCTCGCCCCGCCCGGCCCCGCCCGGCCCCGCCCGGCCCCGCCCGGCCCTGCGCTGCGCGGCCCACCCGTGCGGGGAGGGGGGGGGGGGAATGTGCGGGGACAGCTAGAGTACAGCCCCTCCCCGCCCCTCCTCCTCCTTCTACGGACAAGTTGGTTCGGTTCCCGGAGCTCCATTGTGCGGAGAGAGACGATCGTTATTGCTTCCGAAAGCGCCGCCAAAATTGGCTATTTCTATTGAATTCTCTTCCGCTCCTCTCACTTCCGCCCCGCGCGCGCCGTCTCACTTCCTCCCCCAGCGGCGGCGCTCCGCTCAGGTGAGCCGCGGCTCCGGTCCCCATGTTTTCTCCCGCAGTGTAACAGGTCGCGCGGAATGCCTCCCCTCCCACAAAGTTAACCGCATAAAATGCAACGCCACGTATACGTTCGTGCTGACGCGAGTGCTGCTTTTCTCTTTTCGTATTGCTGTTTGCGCCCGATTTAAAGATGATGACGGCTCACTCACGGTCTTGAGAGGGGCGCACTCCATTATTGAGTCTTCCGGAAGAGAACCGAGAAGAAAAAGAAAAGAAGATGCCCAAGGAACAGCTTACACGTTGAATTTGATACTGTAAGCTACAGTGAACCCCTGCAGCACTTTTGCACGGTGAATTCTCACCTTAAGCTTAAGCTTCGGTGAGTGTCACTTGTAAGCTTCTGTGTTCCTGCAGCTTGCTGCAGATGTTCACCATGCCTTTTCGATGAAAGCTGCTCAATGAGCTCTTATGCATGTCGTTCTTCTTGGATTTGTTACCAATAATAGATATATAAAACAAGGTTTGACCTTTAAAAAAAAGGTGAGGAGAGGTCATCAAGAGTTGTTTTCTTTGTCTGTTTTCATCGACACGCAAAAAAATAATTCGCGTCTGAGCAAAGAAAAATTAAAAAATGGAATAGTAGTTTTTTTTAAAAAAAATTTAGCTATATAGGCGCAGTTAATTTTTAAGCTACTGGGTTTCTTTTCTAGCTACCCTGCTTTGTGTTTCGCTGTTTAAAATTTTTAGCCTTAGTGCTTATTTTTCACATCTAAAATCAGCTGAGCGATTTTATTTTGTTCAGTGCATGAAGTAGATTCTTACCCTTTGTCACGTTTTCTGATGCCTTCTGTAATTTCTTCCTGTTTCAGTGCTGCCCAGAGAAGACGTGAAGATCCACGGCGTAGAGAAAGCGTACTCGCTGGGCACGGTGATCAACGCCACCTGCAAGGCTGACCGCTCCAAGCCGAAAGCCGACCTGCAGTGGTTCATCAACGGCCAGCCGGTAAGCTGATTGTAGACAAAATAGTATCATTTTTAGATGTGTGAAATGACAGAGTGCACTTATTTAAAACCAATTTGTAGGTGCTGCAAGTTTTAAGTGTGCAAATTTCAATTCACATACACTTCAATTCATACCCTAATTCCCCAAGTGTGCGCGAATCTCTGTGAAAAAATTCACTACGCGAATAAAAATTTACTCACGTGCAAGTGTGTGACAAAATTTGCGGGTTCCCAGTGTGAGGCTACCCTACCATCTCCGCGAAACGCGAAATACAGAAACTAGAGTCCCTCGCTCCCCGCAGGTGGGGAAGGGAGGCAGCGTCCGGTTCCGAATGAAGCTCTCCGGCGTGACGAACAGGGCTGTTGTGTAGCGCCCGGGCCGACCGGAGGGGGGGAGGGGGGGGGGGGCTGCTGCCCGGCAACCTTTACTCTCCTGACAGCACGGCCGGCCCGGCCCGGACCAAATCACTCTCGACGAAGATCGCAGCAGAGCCAACTATCCCCTCCCCCCTCCCCCGAACCCTCTCTCCCTCTCTATTCTACGCTCTCCCGCTCTCCCGCTTGCGCCTCATGAATATTTGAAGCAAAAGCCTTTCAAGACAAAGAGGCGCGCAGGGTGAGTCGCGGCGGGGGCCGCGAGATCGACTCGCGCATTCATTCATTTTTACCGCTGAGGCCCAAAGGGCTCGCCAAAGGGCTCAAAGAAGGCTTGCAATGTCTACTTTCAATTCAGCCGCTTTGAAGGTAGAATGCAACTTTAATTACATTCACTCAGCCCGACTTCCAGAGACGCAAGCCACCCCGCCGAACATTCACTCCCCTTGCTGCATCGGTCCTGATTAAAACGTAATTCGGCGGACTGCTTCCATTGCAGCCCCGCGCGGCCCTGTGTCGTGCAGCGCCCGCACGGGAACTTCCCTTTTCCTCCCTCCTTGCTCTTTTCTCGATCCACCACAGAGTGGTGACCCCTTTACCTGAGAAGGTTCGAGGCAAGTTAAAACCGTGTAACGCTGGGCGAATAGTGCGTATCTACCTGCTTGTCCTGCGGAGCGTTCAAATTTAATAAACGCGCTGCTGTCTCAATTCAGTTAAGAGAAGTTGGCTGATCTGATGTGGACCACTCTTCACGTCTTACGTCACCTCCTAGCAGTTTGCTCCGCTTGGCGCATTCAGCCAAGGCTGCGGACATGGAAACTTAGAGTTATAAATTTCACTTTCAATTTATCTGAAAAACAAATTTCACTATTAGGTGCCTGTTATGAGACAAATATTTCAGCCCGCGTGTCCAGGGTCCATGCCTCGTGCTCTGGAGGAGGGGCGGGGGAGAGAGAGAGAGAGATAAAGAGAGAGAGAGAGCGATCAGGCTAGCAAGCAGCTGAAAGGAAATCTGTAATGAGGAGCAAGACGAAAGTGTTTTGTTGGGAACGAAGCAGTATTTGTCGTTGCGTTGGCGACAATTTTTTTCTTTTCAGGCGCGACACCCCTTGTCCACCCACTCCTTTGAGGAGGTAAAGCTCCGTTTTCTTGGTTGTAAGGGGAATCTCGCAGATGCCAAGTGCTGGAACAGCCGGGGAGCTGTTCTGAGGCTGCACATTTCACGGTGAAAACAACGTCTGTTTTTATTATTTTAGGACAAATTGATAACCTTGAGGAACTGATTATAATTGGAAAAAAGATCCTCAGATTTTGTGATAGTCTCCCCCAAAAACGTGTGAATTCCCTTCATATTCAGTAGAAGCGGTTCTTTGGTGTCCAAGGACCATCGGGCCGATTCAAGAACGTCCCGTGTGAAATCTTCCTTCCGTCCTTGCATCGGTCCGATAGTCCCTGGACACCCAGGAACCATTTTCACCGTGTACGGTGAGGAGACACCTTTCAAAACTATAAAGCTTTCCTTTCATATTCAGCGAGTACCTTAAGTTTTCCCCCTTTCTCACATAACGTAAACACATTGTTGTTGCCAAGTTTATATCATGATGTTTTCCCCACGTACATATGAACGCTATACTACAAGACGATGCACGCAGCCAGAACTCACATAGAGCGAATTTATTTAAAAGCGACAGGACCTGACATCGACCATCTCGGATTCTGACGATATTTGGTGGGCAGGTTGCGTACCTAGGTGGGAGTTTCCAACCAAAATTTTAGATCGAAAAAAAAATTATTGACTGAGCTGTAGGCAATTAACCTTTTTTTACCCTTAATTTTGGGTATTTTGGATAACGTCCAGGTTTTTAGTCCGAGGTGGTTAAAATTTGGTTTCCCCATGTAAAATTGACCAAGGAACAAGAATATGGCCACAGATTGGACCCATCGGTCGTGCACGACGAATAAAGTCGATATTTTGGCCAAAAAACGTCTAAATTTGCCTTAAAATACCCAAATCTTGGGTATTTGAACTTTTTCTCGGCATTTTGACATTTCCTTGACACCTTCTAGTAGAAAAAGAGCCAAGGAAGCCAATGAGCTTTAGCTCATATTTTTAGGACAAACCGTTCAGGAGCCACAGCGCAGCAAAGTTGGGCCTATCTTGTGGGATCTTAACAAAGCAGGCTTTGGGCATCCTGGGGCATACAGATCTGCTCCCTGACATTCTCTGAATTTTTCAGAATTTTTTTGAGTTTTCCTGAATTTTCCTGATTTTTTAAAAAAAATTCTGAATTACGAGGTGTGCAAAAATTCAGAGTTGTTTTCCCCTCGGTTTTCCGCCTTCTTTCGCCGCGCGCTACTAATGCCGGAGGCAGGGAGCAGATCTGCATGCCCCAGGACGCCCAAAACCTGCTTTGTTAAGATCCCACAAGATAGGCCCAACTTTGCTGCGCTGTGGCTCCTGAACGGTTTGTCCTAAAAATATGAGCTAAAGCTCATTGGCTTCCTTGGCTCTTTTTCTACTAGAAGGTGTCAAGGAAATGTCAAAATGCCGAGAAAAAGTTCAAATACCCAAGATTTGGGTATTTTAAGGCAAATTTAGACGTTTTTTGGCCAAAATATCGACTTTATTCGTCGTGCACGACCGATGGGTCCAATCTGTGGCCATATTCTTGTTCCTTGGTCAATTTTACATGGGGAAACCAAATTTTAACCACCTCGGACTAAAAACCTGGACGTTATCCAAAATACCCAAAATTAAGGGTAAAAAAAGGTTAATTGCCTACAGCTCAGTCAATAATTTTTTTTTCGATCTAAAATTTTGGTTGGAAACTCCCACCTCGGTACGCAACCTGCCCACCAAATATCGTCAGAATCCGAGATGGTCGATGTCAGGTCCTGTCGCTTTTAAATAAATTCGCTCATACACACACCAGGAAGGAAAGCACACACGGAGAATATCGCCGTTTAAATGCATTCTCCTTCCGCGAGTCGATGCGATGCGAAAGCCGAAAACCCAGTTTCTTTGCGGCCATCGCCTCCCTCCCCTCTTCCCCCCTTTTGCAGTGAGCGCGTCTCGCGTCGTGCTGTTGCACTGCGCATGCATTCATGCAGGGCACATCGTGTCTTCTCCGAACTCCACCAGCCTCCCCCTTCCCCCTGCTATTAGGAGCAGCATACGCTCTCTCTCTACCCTGCCCGGTATTTACGTCCTCTCTAGCAGCGCATTTCAGGGCAACTAGCGGCGCCTTCGCCCCTGCACCTATATACTCCCTTTCCTCTCCGCTTTTCTTTTTTTCGATTTTTCATCCCTTGATGTTGTTGTTGTTGTTGTTGTTGTTGTTGTTGTTGTTGTTGTTGTTTACCGCTGTCCTTCTCTGCGCGTTTGCTACGCCTTTGGACCCACCCTAGCCCGCTATCATCGCGCAATATGACGTCTGCAAATCGCGCCGCACGCCGCACCGTCCAATTTGTCGAGCCCTTTCGCGGAGGGGACGGGCAGGGAATTAACGCGCTCTCTCTATCTATATCTTTCTCTCTCCCCCTTTCTCTCTCTCTCTATTTTACAATTGCTTCCTGCTACGCGGATGCCGCTCGGTTCATTTTCACTTCCTCTCGGATGGATGGGTAGACCGTTCCGGAGCTTAAATTTAGTTTTGTTCATTAATTGGTAACATTTTGAAAAATAAAATTATTATGGGGTGTTAATTTATAGGGGCGTTGGTGCGTCATACAAGGCGTAAGCGTGGGGTGTCACAGAAAGGAAAAAAATAGATTAGAACCGTTTATGAGCCATGCTCAAACCAGAGTTGGAATCAGAAGCTGTAAATAATAGGATATGCAAAAGAGAAGAAAATCGTTTGCACAAGATGAAAAGTATTGTCGTGGCGCGGAAAACGCAGCGAGCGAGTTGTAATGTAGGTTCTTGTCATTAAAAGGCCGTTAGCTAACGGCATGCAGTAACGACCTTAAAAAGGAAGGATAATACGTGAAATTTTGAAGTATAATGTAGAGTAGTCAGCGCGAGGCGAGGGGCGCGGGTCGCCAGCCCGTTTTATTCTTATTCTGAAAGCACGTGCACTGCTGCTACTGCTCCGATGATTTCACCCGCAAAGAGTCTTGTTCATCGTTTCAAGATTCTCCCTCAGAAATTAAAATTGCTAGGGCCATGGTCAGTAACTCTTTGTTTGCATTTACTCGGGATATTTTTTCCGAAACCTTTCTGCTCCCCTTTTCCCGCAGACATTTTAATAGGAGTGTTAACAGAGCATGTGGAAGAGGTCCTTTCCATCCATCGCTCCCTCTCTCTCGCACGAAGTAATCCATTTGTGATTCTTTTGAATGGTCCAAACAGTGTGCGTGTAGGTGAAAGAGAGAGAGAAGGGGGTAGTGGGAAAGAGGGGGGGGGAGAAGGGTGGAGAGAGAGAGAGAGAGAGAGAGAGAGAGAGAGAGAGAGAGAGAGAGAGAGAGAGAGAGCGGGGGGAGGGAGAAGAAGGGAGAGAAACGCACGATCCATCGTCGTCCCCGATATAAATGCACATGCAAGCAGTTTTCACCGTCTGCCTGTGACCACCCCCTTCCCCCGCTCTCCCGCGAATGTCAATCTCGTCCGAGATAAATCCTCCCCCACCCCCACACCCCTTTCCCGTCGGCCCCCGCGGTCTCCCTGCCTGCCTGCACCGCTCAAGAGGAATGGTAATAGCACAATAGTCCGCGGAAACACACATGCTATCTCTCTCGCACACACGCGCACACACTCACGCATCCCACCGCTGCGGGCGAGCCTTTTAAAGGGGATGATCCCGTTAGACCAGAGTGTCCATGTAAAACGTAACATGGCAGGGTGGGCGCGGTTCGTGCTACCCCTTCCCTTCGCGTCCATTGTCACCGTCACCGCTCAGGTCGACTACAGTGGTCCAGCGTGTTATTTTAGTGTGATTGTCACTCATCAGCCGTCACAATCACCGTCAACACGAACAAAATAGCAATCCCGTCTTCACTGGAAAAACAAATGTTACATGTGTCACATGTTATCCTGCATTCTCTGGAGAAAACGTTTTCTGATGCATTCCTCTCCATGCAAAAAGATAGGGGCATCTCAAAGAGAATGCAGCACGAAACGTTTTCTCCGGAGAGTGCAGCAAGAAACGTGACACATGTAACGTTAGTTTTTCCAGTGTTATGAACCGATTATTGCTTCCGAGAACAATTGACAGTATTCGCGTTTGCCTAACTGCTTCAGCAGTCAGGCACCGTGGCCCCTTGGGGTTTGCAGACGCGTGACTTTGCTGCGTGGTGCTCTAAAACAGCCGGCACGACGTACCCGCAAATGAAAATGAACACACCAACAATGTTACCCCCCAGGCACCATGGGGCTCTATCGGGGCCCTGTACAGTGCGCATATGACTTTTTGCGGTCATCCGGCACACAGTTGACGCCGGTTGACGCGACAGAGGGGTCCTTAACTATAAAGTCAAGCAATCAACGATTTTTTTATATGTTTTATTCTATTTTTTCGTGATTTTTCTTGATTTTTGCTGACTTCTTCTTTTGTTTTTTTTTCCCCTTCTTGATTTTTTGGGGACTGATTTTGTCTCAGGGTGTACACAGATTTTTGAGTAAAGGACCCCTCGCACACGACCCAATCCCTTTTGGATGGTTGCGAACTAGGAGAGACGTAGTTTAATATTATTTTGTTCAAACATTTCATAACCCATGTAAAACAGATTTTGCGAGTGCGAAAAATAATCATCCGCATCCCTACTACACTTTCATTTTGGGGTGCTCAGAGATTGTACGCCTAAGGCGTATAGATTTGGGCATTGGATGCCATAGGTGTATGATGACAGCACAACTCTGGCATATAGTGATAGCTTACTTTTTTAGCCCCATATGTTAATGAACCAATCCAATGGAGCAAAGTGACAGAGGGTGCTTCCCATACCACAGACATACGCTCTGCTCCGTTGAAGGTACCATTAACATATGGGGCTAAAAAGGAGTGCTATCACTATATGCCATAGGTGTGCTGTCATTATACGCCTATGGCGTACAATGCCCAAATCTATACGCCTTAGGCGTACAATCACTGAGCACCCCTCAATGACAGTGTAGGCAACATCTCGCAGCACGGAGATGCGTCCATGTTGCCTAGGTCAGGCACTGCAGATGCAGCCTTTTTTTTCGCACCGCTAGCTGTGTTTTGGCGACTTCTTGCCGCCTGCTACTTTCCTGGCAACACTGTTGCGAAATCCTCCTCTCCTTGGCGTTTGCATCTTTTGACGAGGCCGCCGCCGGTTCTCCGAAGGCAGTGGTGGTTAGCGCGCTTGCGGAGCCGGGGCCGGGGCCGGTCCGGCACTGGGCTTTAGCGCACGGCTGGGCGCACAGAGCGCGCTGCTCTCGCTAGTTTGCGGTTTTCCGCTCCCTGTGCGCGCTGCAGCGCTCGGCTGCCGCCAGAGCTAATCTCTGCTGGACCCACCCGACCCGGGCCAGCTCGGCCCCCCCGTCCCCGCACCAGGTCGGACCTCCCCCCCCCCTCCTCCCCGCCATGAGGCAGCCCACCACCACAACGCTTTTATTGTGTACCCTCGCGGTCCCGTTGGTCCCGGGTCACCGAATTGATTAGCGGAGAGACCGTCAACAATTGACGATACACACATATTATAGGGCTGCTGCGCGATATTCAGATTTTGACGTTGGAATACGATACCGACTTAGTTTCGAACATTGGGTCGAAACATCTTGTGTCTGTAAATAATTTCAAGAGGCGCCGCAACATCGAACTGTTTTGAAATACCATCTCGCGGAGCACAACATAGCCCGAAAATGGCTTTTTTATCGCCATATATAAATCGAATAGTATCAGCTAAACTCTATATTTCGATATATCGAGAAAATAAAGAGCAAAATCGAAACAATATCGAGAAAATGTTATATCACACAGCACTAGAAGAACACGCAAGCCGCGGTATTGTGCATGTTTTCCCCCAGACTAACTGGTGTTAAACGCTCCCGCCTTGCGTCGATGGCTGCGAGGTGCAGGGCCCACTGTAAAATTATACGCTGCATTTTTTCAATCTGTGCAGAAATTAACAAGTTATAACATGAGAAGGATCGTAAGTTGACGGCTTTTGTTGTAAACTGATTGCTCCTTAGCAGTTTGCAACTGCTTTAATTCCTTTAATTCTTTTGAAGTAATTTAGGACAATTAGTTTACTCTTACTGTACTCGTTTGGGTTTCTTGTAATTTTACAACTGGAACAAGTGTTACTTGACGGCGGGGCCCACGCAGAGATTACAGGGTGCGCGTCAGCTCAAAAAGTAGCATACAAAAAGTTTTTAAAATTACAGTAATCTTTCTAACAGTGTCACCTGGACCGGCCTGAAGCGCCACCTGCACGTAGGATTACGCTGCTGACCCTAGGGGCGGAGCGGGGCGGAGCGGGGCGGGCAGGGCGGGGGCTGTGCTAGGCTTCTCTTTGTTTCATTGGGTCTGCCTTATTCACCAGGAGGACCCCCAACATGTTGACAGACAAGAGCGTCTCGTATTTCCCGTACGGGCCGCTGCTCGGCTGCTGCTCAGGGACTGGGACTAGCGGCCTAGCAGGCCTAGCCGGCGCTTTGGGCCCGGCCGGCCGTTCTCAACACACTTCCCCTCCTGCTCCAACCCCCTCCCTCTTCTCTCTCTCTCTCTCTCTCTCTCTCTCTCTCTCTCTCTCTCTCTCTCTCTCTCTCTCTTTCTCTCATTCCCTCCGACTACCCTCTTTCAGCCCCTCAATCCGTAGCCGGAGACAGCCTCCGCTCCCCTTTAAACGGAGCCAGATGTCTTTAAGAGGCCTCCACTAATCGTCTGGACCCAGGTGATGGCTTCTCCTCCCACTCTCACAATCCTCTCTCTCTCTCTCTCTCTCTCTCTCTCTCTCTCTCTCTCTCTCTCTCTCTCTCTCTCTCTCTCTCTCTCTCTCTCTCTCTCTCTCTCTCTCCCTCTCCCCGCCCCTCACCCACCCTCTACCTTCACTCTCCCGCGATTCGTTCGCCTTGGCACGCGTTATTTCCGCCCAGTAATTCTGCCGCTGATTTATTCATTTTCAAGCCATGTACGTCAAACGGAGCCAGCAGCACCAGCCAAGCCGCCAAGCGACCGAGCGGCCATTTTTATTTTCGGCTCGTTCCTCCCTTTTCTCCGCTACACCTATAATTCCGGCACAAAAATTTCCGCGCAATTCATGACACGCCGCTGTGCGTAATTCCCCCCTCCCCTTTCTTTCCTCTTTTTCCCACGCGAGTTGTGGGGACGATGACAGAGGCATGTGCGCGTACGCTCGACTCGCATGGTAATTATTTTCATTTCCACAACCCTGCATCAGCGCGCACCTCCCCGAAACATCTCGTGCGGCTCATCTCATTCTGTCAGAAAAGAAGAACAAAAGATAAAATTTAGAAAAATTGCTTATGTTCACCAACATTTGTGATTGTTTTCTTCTCTTCCTGCATGGAACGGTCGTAATTGTCACCTATCTTCCCAAGAGATATCTGCGAGTGGTCACTCACTATTTATGGGCGTATACTGATTAGGGGTTTGTATTGCGACTGGAAGGACAACATGCCCACACCGAGGCCCACACTTTAAAGAAGGCTTTTTTTCTTTTTGCACCAATTTGATATTTTGCAATTTTAAGATGCTTCAAAATACAATTTGTCGTAAAATTGTGAGACTGGATAGTGATTGGGAGATTATTGGAACGCGAGGCGTACACTGGTTGGAGAAGGAGGAGGTAGCCAGGTACCCGTCGTGTATCTGTTTAGAGGCAATCTCGCTTTATACACACCGTACACCGTAGTGGCGTGGAAGAGGGCGAGACGGCAGGGACGGCCTGACTCGGCCTGACCCCATCGTGGAGCTAACTTCCCTCTCGCCCGACCCGACCCAAACCAGGCACGGCTACCCTCTTGCTCTGCGGAAGTCTTGACCGCCACACAGCGCGGCGCCACGGGCTGCTAGCCTCGCTGCTGCCAGAGCGCAGTCCGCAAGGCCCGGCCGGGGCCGGCCAGCCCGGGCCGGACCAAGAACACGGTTTGAAATTAGCCCGGGGGCGTGGCTGAGTTTAGGCTGGGGCTAGGCGTCCGCCGGCGTCCGCAAACATACGTGCCGCTGGCTCTGGGCTGGAGCCGCCTCTCTCTCGCGCGTCTTTTGAAATGACTCAGGAAGAATCAACTCTAAAGTTTGGCGTACTGAAATCGTTACTCTTTCTAAACTTTCCTACATTTTAATTTTTCAAAAATTTCTGATTTTTTTTTAAAGCGCATTGAATATTTTTCATTGTCTACGAATTTTGTGAAATTTTCTGAATTACTAGGTGAACATAAAATTGTATATTCGTGTTTCCCTTTTCGCAAACGATACACTTTTGATTTCACAACTTGAATTTCACACACCTTGGTTTGCAAGGCACAAGTGCCTCATCCCGTCCCGCCGTATCGGTCGGCTGACTAACTTTACTCCTGGTCCGCTAGGCGCGCCCGCAGCGGTGCAGTCCTACCAGTCTCTCTCTCTCTCTCTCTCTCTCTCTCTC
Organism: Frankliniella fusca; assembly: GCA_029379305.1. Taxonomy (NCBI): domain Eukaryota; kingdom Metazoa; phylum Arthropoda; class Insecta; order Thysanoptera; family Thripidae; genus Frankliniella; species Frankliniella fusca. Next base: position 23,966 of record JAHWGI010000345.1, on the reverse strand, counting down.
TCTCTCTCTCTCTCTCTCTCTCTCTCTCTCTCTCTCTCTCTCTCTCTCTCTCTCTCTCTCTCTCTCTCTCACCCCAGGGCGTGCGGGGCCACCCACGGTGTCGCCTGTTCCTTTTACAAGTAGGGGTGACATAAAGGCGTTACGAAATATGTGTCCGTCCTATGCCGCTGCGGTACGGTACGGCCTCTGAATGAATTCCTTTTGCGCCTCCTGCCTCCTGCCGCCGCCCCGCCGCCCCGCCCTGTACTGCCGCTTTCAATGGAGTGGCTGTCCTTCTTCGCCACCCTCTTACTTACTTCCGTCCTCTCCCTGACCGTCCGTCCGGGGCACAGCAGCAAACAGCCGCTTTCATTTTTTTTCATTATTAATTTTTTTTTTGCTGTGTTATTACAACTACAGCAGATGGCTCCCCCGCCCTCCGCTTCCTGTCCTCATTTCCATGGTAATAATTATTACATGACAGCAGAGCCTTCTCCTTTTATTTCTACCCTTTTCTTCCGTCCTTCTCCCTCTCTCCCTCCCTCTCTCTCTCTCTCTCTCCACCCCCCCCCCTCTCTCTCTTTCTCTCTCTCTCTCTTTCTCCTTCGGATTTCCCCCCTACCGGCTTACTCTAGAAGACAATGGGCTGAGGCAGAGAAGGGTCAGCAGTCTTAAGTGATACACTTTGTTTTGCCCGATGTCTATGGTTCAGACTTCTGACTAATGTCTTGCTCACAAAAATAAAATATTTTAAGAACCCACGATGTTTACACATGCCAATAATGTTTCAACTTCGATGAGAGAGAGAGAGAGAGAGAGAGAGAGAGAGAGAGAGAGAGCACTGAAAATAAAAAGTACGCGGAGAGGTAGAGAACGGATAATCGATGGAATCAGGGCGAGGCCTCGGCGCGCGTGTTATGACCGTTAGTTATACGGACCATGTCGTATTCATATTTGAAAGAGGCTGAGCTCACATGCAGCTGCGACACGATACGATAGAGGTTCAAAAGAAACGCGGACCGCCGTTTCGCTCAAATGCGGCGAGTCTGCTATTCTGTTGCGTTGTGTGCGCCAATAAAACCCTAACGGCGAACACAGTCGCAGTTCTGAGCCCTGCATAAATATAATAAGTTACGCGGGGATGAATTTTATTTACCGAGTGCATTGATGCACCACGGTTCACATTGTGCCAGCAGCAGTGATATTCACTACGACGGTGATTTTATTACGCTGTCTTTATAGAAATCCAGAAAAAAGTAGTGCGCTCTGTTAAAACAACACAGAGAACAAAGTCTGAAGATACGGCGAACTCTGCATCTTTTCAGACAATGGCAAATTGTTTACAGTGATGTCACTGTAAGATTCGGAGAGTCATGGCGTCCAATGGGGGCGATTCACCGCGTGTGCTATAGGGCATACACCTACCTACCTGATAACAAAATTATACACAGTTGAATTAATTCATTGATCTAATCCCTCCCCGCTAT